>JASPKZ010008595.1:0-370231 GCA_030220185.1 Diploptera punctata
TTGAACAAATGCCTCTGATAGAATTTACAGTTAAGACTTAGGAGGGAGCAGTAAAAGAATGGCCAGAACATGGACGAGCGTTCGTCGGTCTGACCATGGCGGACCTGAATCGACGTTAGGTAAGTCTGCACCATGTTATTTTTAATAGAATTTTGGGGGCTCTGAAATTAATAGAAAAGGGTAAAAGTTCTAGATCTTGTAACTTGTGAATAGGAACCAGTTGATTCAGAGTGTAGAATACGATAAAGTTAAAATTATGACTATGATTAAGTGGGGTCATGTGGAACAGTTTCAATCTACTATCGTGTAAACGTCTCTCTCCTTCTCTAGCTAAGTATCGGAAGTCTAACGTAGAATAGTTAAGTTAGTTTAATTACTTTATTGTAGCCTATAATTTAGTTTAATTACTTTATTGTACCCTATAAATTATTGCTTAGAGTTTTAAATATTGAGTGTTAAATTTATTTATCGCAAGTAATGCCACGAGTGATTTCCAAATTATCGATAAATTCACGACTCACGTATTGAGGTGTGAATTTATCTAGATAATTTGGAAACCAAGAGTGGCATTCATTAGGACTATTTAACGAATAAAAATAAGCTGTTTACTCTCAAATCATTATTTAAATATAGTTATTTTAATATATATATATATATATATATATATATATATATAATTTAAACGGCGATGTTTGAAAACAAATGAGAAACAATTGGTACACTTCATTTGCTTCTTTTGTTCATCACTGCAACCAGATCACATTTTTTTGTTGCCAAAGGAATTCAATATTGTAAGAATGCACTCTAGTGGAGACATAATGAAACACATCAAATTGCATATTAATTAATTTCTGATATCCTATAATGTAAACATGACAATATATTTCTGGAATGTTATTACCTGGGATAAAATACATTTAAGAAAGTGCAAACATTGGTTTCTTTTTTATTTTGGTGGTATAATCAATTGCTACATATTTTTTATATTAACTCCCGCATGCGCTATGTGTTGACATTCATGCACTGTATATACAATCTGTTAGCAGTCTTTCTTAGAGAGTCAGTCACTGAAAAATAATGCTATGGCCTATTCAGAATGTTAAAAAGGAGGTGTTTTCTTTATTATGATAAACTTTAGATGGTAAATCATAGGCGAAACACGACTGTGATTGGTACTAAATAAAAAATCATTGAAATGTGATTGGACATTGATTCCCATTTGGGGCATAAGTTAAATAGTCTATTTAATGGTCTCAACTACCCCTTTTTGGTAGAATCTCCGGCCTTTATCCGCACGACGAAACCATAATACGTAAAGTAAAATACACGCTATCAAACCGCCCCAATTAATCCATGTTCCATAGTCCCTTAAACCCTTTTGGAAATCCTCCAAATTATAATAAAGATGTTCCCATTCTCATAAAAACTTGATTAAAATAACCTCAAAATATTACATCCTAAAATGGAAGCTTCTTGTAGGAAAACCAGAGGGAAAACGCCCAGTTGGTAGACCAAGAATGAGGTGGGAGAATAACATTAACTATGATTTGAGGGAAGTATATTATACAGGGAATGATTGGAAAGCATTAGCTCAGGATAGGAATGTATGGAGAGCTTATGTCCGCGCGGCCATGAACCTACGGGTTCGATAGTGCCAGTGAGTAAGTAAGTAAGTAAGTAAGTAAGTAAGTAAGTAAGTAAAATAAACCATTAGAGACAATCATATAACTACAAATTTATATGTCACACATGACAAATATAATCCACATATACAGGGTGTATCAAAAAGGATGGCGCAAACTTACATGGTTGAAAGTACACGATAATAGAAGCAACAATGTCCCAGCAAACATGGGTCCGCAAACGAGCCGTTTGCGAAATAATTACGAATGTACAAGCCGCCACTGATTTCATTGCAAACATCGTCCTAGTTAGTACAAATTAATTTGAATTTATACTTTACTATTAATTTTTCATCTCATTTAGTTCACATTAAACATTTCACAGTTCACTTCACTTATGGATTACCTGTTACACAAGATGTTCGAAGTGTCTTCCTTGCATCTGGATGCATCTGTGCTCGTCTCTGCAAGGAATGTCGAATTCTTCGAAAAACCCAGGATCATTTCTGAATTCTTGACATGCATGTGCAACTTTCTGCTCCAATTCTTCAAACATGTTAACGGGAGTGCTGTACATTTCGCTTTTGAGGTGACCCCAGACTCAAAAATCCAAAGTATTTAGATCAGGTGATTTTGGAGGCCAAGGTACAGATCCGCCTCGACCTATCCATCTTTGGCCGTATCTACGCGTTAGATGCCGTCTCACAGCAGCAGCAGCAGCAGCAGCAAAATGTACCGGAGCTCCATCATGCATGTACCACAAACTCCGACGTTGTAAACAAAGAACATAGGACGGCTTCAAGTGCGCAAGGACTAAACCGTACGATGTTACAAACAATGACGTCAGTGGCGGCTTGTAACCATACATTCGTAATTATTTCGCAAACGTCTCGTTTGCGGACCCATGTTTACTGGGACATTGTTGCTTCTATTATCATGTACTTTCAACCATGTAAGTTTGCGCCATCCTTTTTGATACGCCCTGTATACACAAGAAGAAACGTAATTATCCGACTTTTTGTTATGTTGATTATTCATTCCACATGCCATTTTTTGGTGCATTTAACAAAAATATATGGACTTGAATATCAAAGAACGTAAAGAGTGTAGAAAAGAGAAAAAGTAATGATTTTCCAGACATATCTTCACTTAATATTTTTATTCCCTATTTGTGAGAAATAACTATGATTTGAGGGAAGTAGATGGTACAGGGGATGATTGGAAAACATTAGCTAAGGATATGGATGTATGGAGAGCTTATGTCTGCACTGCCATGAACCTAAAGGTTCGATAGACCAGTGAGTAAGTTAGTTATATGTGAGAAATAGTGTTTATGGATAAACATTTAATTTGGAATAAACAAATAAATAACATTTGCAAAACTATCTTCTCAATAATACACTCATTAAATCGCATAAGAAATTGTTTACCGTTTTCTCTAAGAAAAATGCTAGTAGAAACACTCGCAATGCCCCATTTTGATTATTGTGATACTCTTTTTACTGACCTAAATACTGTTCTTACCCAAAGACTTCAACGTGTTCACAATTCTTGCATACGTTTTATTTGTAGTATACGTAGATTTGATCACGTTACACCATCCCTGGAACAATTGTCATGGCTTCGTCTTCAAGATCGTAGAACCCATCCATTCCCTATGCCTACTCTATAACATATTACACACATCTTTACCTATTATTATACACACCGCTTCACTAAACTCTCTGATACACATAACTAGATACCCGATCCCTTGAGCACAGTGTCCTTTATATCCCTCCTCATCATACTACCTATTATTCGAAATCTTTACAGTTTCTCTTGCTAGAACATGGAATTCACTTCCACCTATGTCAGAGACTGCCAAACTTTACCATCTTTCAGAAATAAATTGAAATAAAACCACTAACAGAAACAACTCACTAATACTACTTTTTAAGAATTAATAATGCGTTTTTGCATTATTTATTAAACATAGACTTAGGATTGTTAATATATTTACTCTAATGCCTAGTATAAAAAAGCGTAGATTAATTCATTGTATTGTTTTTTTTCTCTTCTTTTTATGCATAGTAGATTCGAGCTGTTATTCCTTTTTTATTCATTGTATCATTAATTTAATTTTAATTGTATTTAGTTCATTCTATTATTAGACATTAATTTATTATTATTCAATATGACAGATAATGAATTGTTCAATAACTATTATTGTAACTTTTTTTGTATTCATATGTAACATGTTTGTCCTGTCTAATATGACTACTATTGTAATTTTTTTGTATTCATGTGTACCATATGTTTGTCCTGTTTTATATGACTATTATTGTATATTTTTTTGTATTCATATGTAACATATGCTTGTTCTGGTGAGTGGAAGAGAAGGCCACATGGCCGTAACTCCACCAGGCTAAATAAATAAATAAAATAAATAAAAAACATATTTTTTTGTTATACCTTATGCAGCCTATCAAGTATAAAACTATTTTTTTAAATGTTTGTATAGCAACAAACAGATCATTTTTATATCTTGTATTATAATTATCTATATATACTTTAGAGGTATAGATACTCAAATTTGCTTTGATATATGACAATGATCCAAAAATATGGTAGTATTGGAGGATACATTTAGTATTATAATGATATAATGCTTATTTTTAATGTTTTAATATGACAGTAATAATTTTAGTTGATATATAACCAGGGTTGATGGCTTAGTGAGACTGAATAGTTGAAGATAGTTACATTCTAATTAATTATTCAAGGAAATGGAAGCAAATTAGTTGTTCGATAAATCATTGAAGCAATTTTTATCCAGGATGTGATGTTTTAAATATTGTACATATATTTTTTAAAAGTTCACTTATTTATTTTTGCCTAGATCAAATAAAAGTCCTTATGATAACGTTAAAATTATGATAATATTCTGTGATGGCTCCTGCTTAAACAACTGGGGTTTCACTAGAGTATTCTTAAAATTGGCTTTAACTGAATTTAATAGAGTATATCAGATAATTTGAAAACCTCAAAAAAACAAATAACTTTGGAATAATTAAAATATATTTATATCTCCATAACAAACTTAGAACATGGGACATTTGTAATGACTTGTTAGTTTCTGCCAGAAATCATATTTTTGTGTCGGATGTTCCACCAATGATAAGAGATATGAAAATAAGCTGTTTTCTCCTCGCCACTAAGTCTCTTCGACATGTTCCTCTTCCGATTTTGTGATTCTCTAGCAAACTATGAGCTGCAATTACCGATTTTTCAATTTCACTATTATTAATATTATTGAAGTGTTCTTTTGTACCAGTTTATATATTCCGTTTAGTTCTTCCTCTATTATTCTACCAGTTATATTATATGGGTGCGAAACATAGACTCTTACTTTAAGGGAGGAAAGAATATTTCAGGTATTTGAAAATAAAGTACATAGGAAAATTTTTGGACCAAAGACAGATGAACAAACAGATGAATAGAGAAGACTACATAACAATGAACTACATGGTCTTTATAGGAAACCAGATATAATAACAACAGTTAAGTCTCGTAGATTGCGATGGGTAGGACATGTTGCACGTATGGGGAATGAAAGACTTGCATGGAAGCTTCTTGTAGGAAAGCCAGATGGAAAATGCCCAGTTGGTAGACCAAGAATGAGGTGGGAGAATAACATTAACTATGATTTGAGGGAAGTAGATTATACAGGGAATGATTGGAAACGATTAGCTCAGGATAGGGATGTATGGAGAGCTTATGTCCGGGCGGCCATGAACCTACGGGTTCGATAGTGCCAGTGAGTAAGTAAGTATATATACTTTATTGCAGTCGTTGCATCTGATTTCATAAATTCCAGATTTTTTACTATCTGGAACATTAACTTTCTTATTAGTTACCGGGTAGAATATCCAGGCAAAATTTGTTAATCGGTGTTAATGTTATATCAAATTTGGATAATATTTTTTTAAACTTTCTGTGTGTTCCAGGATGGTAAGTAATTTTCTTGAAATGTTTCTTTTGCTTTGAATCAGGCTGTAGGGTGGTGTATTCTTTAAGTCGTTTTTGTTGTTTGAACCTCTTTAATTAATTTATTATATCTCCTTTCCAAAACCATTTGACATAGCTATGTTTAAAATGTGATTGAATTCTTTCTTAAAATTTTCTTCCCTTAAGGGGATGTTTGTTAAACTGTATATTAAACTTGAGATGTTAAAACATTTTCTCCAACTCATTTATTAATGTAAATACCTCATAGTTTTTCCTCCGACTGTACTTTTAATTAAATGTATTGTATATTATTCAAATTTACCTGTTGTTCCTGATGTGCTGCATTCATACTCCTTTCCTTAAAATAAGAACAAATAAATAATAAGTTTATTATCATTGAAATATTAACATTAAAATAATGTAACAATGAAAGAAGTCTTGGACCACAGTTTAAGGACTATCTAAGGTAAAATATATTGAATCAAACACAATATATTCTCTTTCAGTAAGTAATAAAATGGCAAATTTTGGGAGTCATATTTGGATTTTCTGTAGGATCATGTGAGCTCACAAACACTCTGACTGTATTAGATAAATTATTGTGTTTTCTTTTACTTAGAAAGTCTTTCTTTCACTCTAAGAAGAAAATGTATATTATGTACATATGCCATATGTCCCACATGGGGAAATGGGTGCCACGTGGGAAAATGTTTGCTTCCTAAAAGAAGTTTTCTAATCCAGGCTAATTTAATTACACTATTTACTTGTATATGCCAATGGGTGACATGTGGTTAGCACATCAACTTAATGAGACATCTAGTTGGCAACCAAGCTACTGATATTAACTAGGTGGATGAAATTGAATTTTGCACAAACTCAAAAACAGATAGATCATGTATTGGTTGATAAACACTGGCACAGTAACATCATCTATGTTAGATCAGTTAGAGTGACCGACTGAAATTCAAATCGGTGAAAATCAGACTCGTTATCACTTATGAGAGGAACAAACACTAAAGATGATTTTAAAAAAATTGAATTAAAAAATCAGATCAAAATTTCAAACAAATTTGGAATACAAGAATCCTCAGATAAAATATGCAACCGAAGAAGAAACAGATATAAATAAAAATTGGGAGGATATAAGGGATACTGTTAAATTGCCAGCATCGGAAAATATAGGTTCATTAAAAAAGAAGCAAAACAAGAAATGGTTTGATGAGAAATATGCCAACATCATAAAAAAAAAGAAAGCTAGTAAAAATTAATTGGTTACACAAGCCAAATTAAGTACATTTAGGGGAATTCGGTACCATTAGATGGGAAACCACTAGGTTATTAAAACGTAAAATGAGGGAATAATGAGAGGTATGATTTATGAACCTGAAATGAATGCAAACATTAGGAACATCAAAGTATTATATCAGAGAATTAGAATAAAGATGAAAGGGTTTTATGCCAGAACAGACATAATTAAGAATGACAATAGAGATATGATTTCAGATTTCAGGAGTATATTATGTAGATGGAAAAGTTACTTTCATCAGCTATTAAATGTGCATGCATAACAGGATATCGAGGAGGATGATTTACAGACAGCAGAAATGTTAGTCACAGAACCAAGTGTATTAGAGGTCGAAATGGCGATAGGCAAATTGAAGATGTATGAAGTATCACGTTCAGAACTAATAACATCTGGGAAAGAAAAAATTACGGACAAGATTCGTCGGCTGCTTATTGTGATTTGGAAAAAAGAGGCTCTTCCAAATGAATGGAAAGAATATATTATTGTACCAATCTATAAGAAAGGAGATAAAACTGATTGTAACAATTGCAGGGACATCTAATTACTTTCAACTTCGTACAAAATTCTAATAATACACTACTCAAAATATTAGAGGAACACATGTTTAAACTAAAACACGTGAATGAATATTGAAACAATTTAATTTTTGAGAGTCAGATGTTCTGAGTTCAAGCATTGTTTAAAATCAGATTGAAGGTTTTATTAATTTTACTTTGAATATGTTAGTGAAATTCCAAGAGTTGCTGAAACCAAAGTGAGTTAGTATTGATTTATTTTTAAAAACAGGTTTGAAGAATAATCTGTGGTAGCGAATTGTTATTTTTGTGTTCTCTGAAACTAATACAGAGCAATGAGATATCTGAACGAAACATCAGTTGCACGAGCAGTAGCATTGATTGAAGACGGTCGTTTCATTCGCCATGTCTTTAGGATTCTTGATGTCAGCCCTTCCGTCGTCCATAGGATGTGGAGGCGATGTAGAGAGACACATGGATACTAGAGGAAACCCGGGCAAGGTCGTAAGAAGAAGACTACAGACGTACAGGTTAGATTTCTTGTTTTATCAGCTTTGCGCAGAAGAAAATCTACAGCCGGAGATCTACAAAATAATTTACGCACAGAAACTGGGACGGTAATTTCTGATCAGACTGTAAGAAATAGACTGAGAAATGTAGGATTGAGGTTTAGAATCCCATTTAAAGAACCTCGTTTAACACGTCAGCACAAAGAAGCCCAGCTGCGATTTGCTCAGAATCATGTCAAGTGGCAGCTCCGCCAATGGAAGTGTGTTTAATTCACGGAGAATCAAGATTTCTTCTAACAGGTTCTGATGGTCGTACACGTGTATGGAGACGTCCAGGTGAACGTTTTGATCCAGCCACAATTATTGAACGTGACAGATTTGGAGGTGGTTCGGTTATGGTTTTGGCTGGAATTACTATTGAGTCTCGGACAGAGCTTGTCATTGTCCCACAGCGCATGAATGCTGATATTTACATTAATGACATTATCCTCCAACATCTAATAGAATAGAATACATTTATTTAGCCTGGTGGAGTTAAGGCCATGTATCCTTCTCTTCCACTCACCAGGACAAACATATGTTACATATGAATTCAAAAAATTACAATAATAGTCATACCAAACAATTAATTATCTGTCAAATTGAATAATAATGAAAATAATGTCTAATAATACAATGAAATTAAATACAATTAAAATTAAATTAATGATAGAATGAATACAGAAAGGAATAACAGCTCGAATCTACTGTACATAAAAAGAAAAGAAAGAAAAAATACAAAGAAAGTAATAAACTACAATGAATTAATCTATGCTTTTTACCTACAAGACATTAGGTAAATATATTAACAAATCTTAAATCTATTTTTATTAAATAATGAAAAAACACATTATTAATTTTTAAAAAGTAATATTAGTGAGTTGTTTCTCTTAGTAATTATATTTTCCGATCCGATTGAGGGCTTTCCACTTTTCAGCCGTTGCCCTTTTACCAGCCGGCTGCTGGCCCTTCACATCCACATGTGTCAATCCCAGAGGTAGATGATCAACAGCCAGTGTAGGGGTGACATGTGGTTAGCATGTCGAGTCCCCCAGCCGTTATAGCTGGTTCCTCAACCTGGAGCCGCTACTTATTGTAGCTACCCAATTGCCTCACGATACTGGGTGGGCACCGGTCCCATACTGGCCGAAATACCATGAGAAAATTTCTTCCCCCATGGAGACTCGAACCAGCGCAAGTCCCGCAGCTCTGCGCCAAGGCTTCCTACCTTAACCGCTCGGCTATATTTTCAATTTGTTATTAAAGAAGGTAAAGTTTGGCAGTCTCTGACATAGGGTGGAAGGGAATTCCATGTTCTAGCAAGAGAAATTGTAAAAGATTTCGAATAATAGGTAGTGTGATGAGGAGGGATATAAAGGACACTGTGCTCAAGGGATGTTGTAGGGGAGACTGTTGTTCTTTGAGAATAGTGTACCTTGGAACACCCTTTTGTTTCTGGTCAGTGCTGTACTTTAGCGGCATATTATACTACTATATAGTCTATTTAAATTTCCTAACACTTTTGTAAAAGTATCAGACAATTACCGTTATTTGCTGAGTTCTGATACAAAAATTTCGTTTTGAAGCCTCTTTTGAAACATTTTCTGTTGTGCTTATTATTGTTTCTGAGAAAAGAATATAAGTGTTGTGAAGAAAATTACAATATCAAAGCAATCTCTAGTACTTGGTAAATAAAATGTAACACAATTATCAACTTTCATTACAGCCTATATAGCAGAGACATCATTTTCGTTTCGAATGGTAACCTTTGTACCTTGGAACAAAGTATCTCGTGTACCTAGAAACACACTTCTGGCAAATACTATGTATTGATGGCAAGTGTGTTGTTTCAGATATAATACCGCGAAGTAAAGCTGGTATTAAGAGAAAACCTGTGGACACATATGCTATTAGGAAACCAGTTGAAGCTGTTAATGCTCCACCTGATCGAAGGATTTCTCTAAGAGAGGCTTGTAAATATATATAGTCTCTCTTGTCACTCTATCAAGACACCTTATAGCTTCCAAGAGTGCTGAGGAAACAGAATTTATTTACTGTACAAATATTGACGTGAAAAGTGTTTTTAGTGATCAAGACGAGGATCAACTTGTTTATTATATTATCAGAGTAGCTCAAATGCAGTATGGGCTCAAAAAAAAGTGTCAGAAAACTTGCATATAAATTTGCAGTTGCTAATAATAAAAAAAATATCCAGATAATTGGAATAATGATTGTATAGCCGGTGAAGAATGGATGCGCCGGTTTATGTGCAGACATGCTTACTCACTTGGTGTAATAAAGCCAGAGGCTACGAGCTTATCACGTTCGACTAGTTTCAATAAAACAAATGTTGATGCATGTTTTAGTAAACTTGAAAACGTTCAGACTCAATTTGGCCCCTTTCCTCTCCAGATAATTTGGAATTATGAGAAGACCGGGCTTTCTAACGTTCAGACTCCTAGTCGCATTATTGCCCCCAAAGGAATTAAACAAATCGGAAGCCTAAATATTATCGGAAATCACATTGCCACCTATGTTGATTTTACCGAGTGTCAATTTTAAGGACAGGATGCTGTTTCGTGCACCGCCAGGAACATTAGGAGCTGTAACTCCATCAGGTTGGCCTAATGAAGAAATATTTTTAAAATTCTTTACATATTTCATCAAGTTTGTGAAATGCCCGAAGGAGGAACGTGTCCTAGACAACCACGAATCACATCTTTCCGTGGAAGCTGTGACAAAGGCTTCTGATTCTGGCGTTGTAATGCTAACTTTTCCGCCACACACGTTTAAGAAATTGCAGTCACGTTACTTCACTGTATTCGGACCTTTGGAAATATACTACGTACAATCAAGATGTAGATGTTTAGCTTGTCTACCACCCAGGAGTGACGTTGGACATTTACAGTGTAGCTGAAGTGTTAGGAACAGCCTTTCCGCGGGCATTTTCAATTAACAGCAAAATCTGCGGCTTCAGGAAGTCCGTCATCTTCCCGCTAATGTCGCCGAATATTTTCTGAAGATGATTTTCTGTGTTCTTTTGTTACTGATAAAGAACCTGATAAGATTATTCAAACATCAGAACAAACAATGTCCCAGAAAATTCACAGAGTAACACAACTGTAGTCAGTGACGAACTCATTTTCCCTGAAAAGGTACAACCATACCCTAAAGCCAAACCCAAGACAACAGGAAACCGAGGGAGAAAGGCGGGGAAAACAAGAATAGTAATAGAAACGCCAGAAAAGAATGAAAGTAAAAAAATGAAGGGGAATAGAAAAGAAAGCAAAAAAAATCTGTCAGCAGTCCGTAAAATTAATATGTCTTCTGAAAATAAAATGTTTCAGGAAAACAATTCGTCAGCCCATAAAAAGAATCGAAAGCTCTAAAACTGCGTTCTGTGCCTTCGTCTTCCTCATCATCATGTGAGGGTGAGCCTTTTGAATTAGTGTCTACGGATGTCAAGATAGCGCAGATGAAGGGTGCATTTCTTGTTATCAAGCATATCACGAAGATAATAGCAGAGAACAGTGGATTAGGTGTTTAAAATGCTTTCGTTGGTCCCACGAAACATGTGCTGCCACAAATACTAAAGGATGGAAATCATTTGTGTGTGACATTTGCAACAAAAAGTGAACACCAATGTAAATTTGAAAACAAAATTTATAAAACTGTAATCATAAACAATATTTTATTTTTAAATTAAAATTATGTTATAATAATTAATAAAACTCCGATAAATGTATTATTTTATCCTGTTTAAATGATAAATAAAAGTGTTTCATGGTACAAGACGGCATGTTCCAAGGTACACGAACAACTTGTACCTTGGAAAAAAAATTGTCTTTTAAAAAACTTGACTTTTTGTGCTAACAATCATATAGAGCTACATAGAATCAATAACAGTCCCATTCATATACATTTAGCGATGAGAGATAAATTGTCAACCTATTAACAAATTTAAAAGAGAAATTAAAAAAAAGTTTCAAGGTACAACAGTCTCCCTTACACTTTGCTTATGGTAAAGTAAAGTGATCCCACAACAGACCCGGAGGCCCTTGGGGTAGTAGGAGGTTAGGGCTCCCACTTTTTCTAGACAATCGGCACTTTATGTCAGCCGGGTTGTCAGCCCTGCGTGACGGCCGCCTTTACCCCCAGAACAAGCGTCTGGTACTCATTTACGTTAGAGGCTGAGTCGACCCCAGGGCCATAGTGCCGCCAGAGGGTTTGGGTCAGTTTAAAAATCCTGACCCCAACGGGACTTGAACCCTCGACCCTCTGGCTTGTAGCTCAGTGCCTTAACCACTACGCTACGGCGTGCCCCACTTTGCTTATGGTATGGACCCTAATTTCTTCTAATGCAAGCTAATGCTAGATGTCATACAGCACAGGCTACCAGATAAGTGCTGCAAGAATGCCAAATTCGGGTGATGGATTGGCCTGCATGCAGTCCGGACCTTAATCCGATCGAGCATATATGGGATAAGTTGGAAAAACTTGTTCTTAAGCGTCCTTCTGTACCTCAAAATCTTGAAGAACTTTCACATGCACTCACCGAGGAATGGGAAAAAAAATCCCACAAGATTCTCTAAGAAGGCTTCTGTGAAGCATGACTGGTAGGTGTAATACGGTCATTTAGGCTCACGGAAGACACACTAAGTACTGAGCGTTGAAATAACCATAGAAACATTGATTCCAAAAATTATAAATCTCAAATCTCCACTTTGTTTTCTGTTACAAATGAAAACTTGTTCATATTGCTAATACTGTACAAGGAAATACTGTTTGAATGTCTATATAATTTTAAATAAATTTTCAATTTATAATTACTAAAGATCAAACATTAAATTGTTTCAATATTCATTCTCGTGTTTCGGTTTAAACACGTGTTCCTCTATTTTTTTTGAGTAGTGATTATTAGTAAGCAGGTTTACTCCGTATATTGATTGCATAATAAGAAATCATCAGTATGGATTTAGAAGTGACTGATCTACAACAGATCGGATTTTTAGTATAAGACAGAATTTAGAAAGTCTATGTAGGAAAACGTCAACCGCTGTGGTCTCGAGGTACCGTGCTGCCTTGTAACGCAGCGGACCCGAGTTCGATCTCCGGTCGGGACAGTTTTTCTGGGTGTGGTTTTATCGGAGTTTTTCCTCGTCTGTAAGACAAATGTCAGGAAACCTTTAAGGCCCAAACGGTCCCCGAAATCATATGGCCATCATCATCATCGTCCTTATCATCATCATATCCTTCATCGGTGTGGAAAACAATGAGAAGCTACCACACCTACAATTCCCAAGTAAAGCTGCAAGCATACCATGAAAATGCAATGATTGCAGTGAAGGTTGTGCCTTCGGGCAGAATTACTATGGATGGATGTAGGAAAACCAGAAAGAAAATGCCAAGTAGGTGGACCAAGAATGAGGTGGGAAAATAACATTAACCACGATTTGAAGGAAGAAGATTATACAGAGGATAATTGGAAAAAAAAAGTTCAGGATAGAGATGTATGGAGAGTTTTATTACCGCGCGGCCAATAACCTATGGGTTCGATAGTGTGAGTGAGTTATATAGGGAAGTTCGGGTAATGTGGATCCTTCTGTTTGAGTGGACCCTGTTAATATCTTCTTTAATTGGTACTGCCCTCGAACAGAAAATATTTTAAATTCTTTCCACATCAACGTTGACGGGTTCGAGGCCAGATTCTTTTATTCTTTGTGCTAAGAAGGGTGTATTTGTGATATTTATGAAAATTACCACTTTACAAGTTTTTCAAGCTAAGAATCAATTCTTACTTTCTGCTATTGGATATTACAAATGTTGAAAAATGTCCTAAATATATTATATTATGTAGATGGTGTTTTAATATACTGACGGGTTTGGTTTGAAATTATGTGACATGGTGGCTGTTTAAAATAAAATAAACATAACAAAGGAATTCGGTTAATGTTATTCCTCCACGAGTATCTGGGTCCACTTTACACGAATACGTATATTTTATCAATGAGGATGCTATCTGTAAAAAACATTCACTTAATTAATTTTATTTAATATCTTTGTAATTTTACTAATCCCAAGGACCGTCGCTTCTGCAGTTGAATGACGTGTGAATGTTATAGTTAACAATAATCATTCAAAGCATTAAATAAATATAAACGATTTTTAATTGTGATCAGTCATAAATATTTTCAGTTTAATCTGTGACTGTCTGTATAAATTAATAGAGTAAATAATCTTAAAAATAGACTAAAAGCTATAATGGACTCTGGGCCCTACTTTATCCGAATATGGAGGTTAAAGTGGACCTTTCTTTTAATATAAAAAAGTTTATAAGTTATTCAGATGTTTCTATATTTGAATAAAATAAGAATGTAATTTCATAGTTCATAATCAAACAAAATTCAAATCCCTTAATTAAAATAAGAAAAACATCATTATCATCATCATAGTACATTCACGAATTTAGGCCATTTGTTTCGGTTTCAAGATAAACACTATCCAGAAGTCTTTTGAATGGACGTCCTGGTCTTCTTCTTCCTGCAGGTTGATATCTTATCATTTGTTTGGGTATCCTGTGATCTTCCATTCGATGAACATGTTGCATCCATTTTTGCTTATAATCAGATATTTTGTTTTCTAACAGTTTCATGTGTAATTCTTCTAAGATGTCTTAATTTTTTTGATCTAGTAGTGTGTATCCTGCAGTCCTCCGAAGGGATCTCATTTCAGCAAATGTACGTCTTTGTATATCCTCCTGTTTCAACGTCCGTACTTCGCTACCGTACAAAACAGTTGGAAGAGCCAGTGTTTTATACAATTTTAGTCTTGAATGTTTTTGGACTAATTGTGGCTTGAGGATAGAATTTATTACCCCTAAAAGTCTTAAAACATTTTATATTTTTTCATTTGTTTGTTCATATGAGACATTTCATCCTAGATATTAATCTATATGCAATCGCTGATTCTGCTCCAAAATATTATTGCCAAGGTACAATTTTACTTCGTGACAGGATATAACACGTTGAAATGCCATACTTTGTGTTTTCACTGTAGATAACTTCAATCCATATTCTTCTGTAATTTTGTAAAGTTCATACAGACCTTTCTGCAGATTATCTTCTGAATTTGCAATTATTATTTGATCATCTGAAACACTGGGTTGTTTAAAATTTTTGTATTTTCTGATATTCTTATTCCAAATTTTATATTTCTTGTTCCCGCAACATATTACTACTTCGTTGATATACATCGCATCGCCAAAGAATGATGGGGAAATAAGGGGGCAGAGCAAGCCTTGTCCCCACACCACGATTTATAATTCCTTCATCAGAAAATTTGTTATTTAATTTAATCTTTGTGGTGTTGTCTTTGAAAATATTTTGTATGTTCTGCAGAAGTAAATTTGGAATATTCCTGTCTTCCAATATATTGAAGAGTTTTGATCTCTTGACTGTATCGAATGCTTTTTCAAAATCTATGAAAGCAAAGTGTGTTTCCAAGTTTAATTATCTTCTTTTTTCAAGCAATTGTTTAACAGAAAATGTTGAATCAATACAAGCTCGCCCTTTCCTAAATCCATTGTTGTAAGGGATAGTGACGTGTATATAACCTCTCCTATCTAATTCTCATCCTCACCTTCACGTGGTACAATCCGTTTTCACTAACGCGGCTCTGACGACCGAGTCACGGCGGTATAACCGTTCCATTAGATACTGAGTAAATGCGGTATCCTAATGTCTGTCTAGAAACTAAAAGGTAGCAGCCCTACCACTGGTCTACTTAGCGTCGGACCAGTAACCCGTCCTAAGTAACTTCAACTTTACTTGCAAGTCTCAACACGAAGAAATCCAGAAGGAAGAAGAAAAACAACGAATTCAAAACAGGGGTCCAAATTACCCGACGTTCCTCTATATATACATATAAAATCCGTTTCATCGGTTTTTGTGCTCCACTTTTCCAATAATTGGAACATTATTCGTGAACCAGAATTTAAATATGTGTTTACAAGTAAGCACGTGTTAAGTGAAGTCATGAATTATATTACATATTCGTAAAGATACATGGCAGGGATGTTATAATTTGTTTTTATCTGCTTGTGACATTTTTTGCAGATACAGTATAGCATACCTCCATTTATGTAGGCCCAATCTATACTTTTAATGTATTGTTTAATATTCTCGTTAGCTTATAATGTAATCTGTATATTTTTCTTGAATCCTGAATGATCTTATTTAATAGGGAGACTGTAAGCGTACTGATGAATGTCAAAATATATTATGGACATCAAAATTTTACCTTAACACATCCGCAATATAGCCTATATCCCAATTTTGGCAGGCACTAGTCTTATGCGCCAGTTTTATTTATATTAGTTAACGATTAATTAATATTTGGATAAATATAATTCGTGTACAATTTTTTTAACATTCATACAATTTTCTGCCAGTTCTATAACTGGTGAGTATTCTTTTCTTATATACCGTACATTAATGTATTTCGAAAATTAAATATAAGAAAACAGTTTATTTTTGTATTACATAAGTTACAAATAAATATTTATTACCATATTATTTTAATTAATTTGATGGCAATAAATGAGCTGGGAATACAAATCCGCTAGCTCATTTATACAGCAAATTCATTTAAATAGCAATGAAAATAGAAACATTTGAGATTTGAAAGACTGATTTTCACAGTCGCTTTACAAATAGCTGTTTTAAATAAGTCAAACTTTTAACTTAGTCTATCGTTAAAAGTGTGAATTGATTTTGTTCACTCCAAGTTAATTGAGATAAACAGTAAAGAATGTGAGTACATCCAAATTAATTGTGTGTCCGAAAACCAAGTTATTCTTATTGAAGATTGGTCATGGTCTGTCACGAAGTGGTAAAACATACTAATAAATGAATAACAGGTGAATGATGAAATGTCTTATTTTCTGTTTTATTTAAATTATCGTTGCATATAGAAGCACTTTGCGGTATTAATTTGAAATGTGTTATATTGACTAGTAAAATTCATATGCATTGTGGAGATGTAAGGAGGCAGTATTTTATTTAACGACGTTCTTTAGTAACTCGGGTCTTTAATGTTGGGATTCAATACTGGGGTTGAACGAGTAACAGACTTTGGTCAGAGATCTCTGAATTCTGATTTTGATGTTATTTTACGTGCTGTTGAATCTACAACACAGTACTGAAGCCTTCATTCACCAGCCAAAGAGAATCAAAATTAGATTTTACGTTGTGCTATTGATTGAATAAGAAATTAGACAAACATAATGGGCGAACACAACTTTTTTTTCGCGTACTGTAACGTGAAAATTGTCGTCTACAAAAAAAAAATGTATATTTATATTATCTTCTGCTGAGGCATATCTATCAAAGACATTTCTTAAAATTAAAAAAGGTAAGTATAAAGTATAAATCAATCCAAATTTTAATTTTTCACATAAAATGACGATCAAAACTGAATTTGGCGATTACGACTCACGCTTCAACACATGTTTTTAGTATGGTATCTATAAACTCAATTTCACTCTCTTCTACAGTTCACGACACCACTAATTTAAATGTGGATTACAGCTTACCGTTGTTCGATGATATAACAATAATAACTTTATATTCATGTGGCAAACGTTTATAGAATATTTGCTAAGAAATACAAATTTACAGTACATTTGTTCCCAAATCAGTCTAATTATAAATTTGTAAGAAAATTGTATTTAGTTAAAAAACACCCCACTCACCAAAACAGTTAAAAACAACAAGTCAACGCGAATAATTTTTCAAAAATATTCGTAAATTTAATTGAAAAGAATATACTGAAGAGTCTAACCTTCCATTCTTATGAAAACAAACATTATTTTGTAACTAATCCCTATATTCCCTCTTTAACTAGAGGTGTGAGTAAAACATTTAATTGATTAAATCTTAAAACAGTTTTTAAAACCGGTACTACTTTAAATAGTTTATTAGGTAAGCCCAAGGACAAATTTTTTTTTTAAAAAGGTCCGGTATTTACGAAATTAATTATCAAGGATGTGTTAAGAAATATGTTGGGCAAACTAGAAGTTCTATTGTTACTATATTTAAAGAACATATGGCCCATTTCCCCCTTGGTAGAAATGAAAAATCGGCGGTTGCCCAACATATTTCTAATAACGGTCTCATCATCTACTGTATATAAGTAACCTTACACTGGTAAGATCGGTTAATAATTTTAAATTTTAGAACGCTTTGGAAAGTATAGAAGACAATATTATGAACAACGACAAGGGCCCTATTTTCATCAGTCCTCTTGTTTCATTAATTAATACAAGTAAAAATTGTATTGATTGATGTTTTATCCATGTCATTACGTTATGTGACGTAATTAATAAGGTATATGTATTTTTGTACGGGCATTTAATACTTAGTCTTGCACTGGGCTCAGTCTTGATAATGACTACGTAGTAGCCGAAACGCGTTGATTTTTTGTTTTTAACTGTTTTGGAGAATACTGTTTATCACCAAGAAGATCAAAAATTTTAATTTTCAATTTAAGAGAATATTTCCGAAAATATGTACAAGAAGATTGTCATATCTATAAACAAAAACCAAACTTTTGAAAAAATGGATTTCCATTACCTCACATAAAATGGTCCAACTATCGTAAATAAAAGGCAAGAACTCGACGTAGGTCATTCAATCATAATGGACATTCTATTGTACTTATACTTTCTCATCTCTTATGATTTAGAAAGATATTTGAAGCAATTTTTAAATTTAAAAGTCGGCTATATTTTTACATAAATAGCACCCATATTCTGCAATCTAAAGTTTCGCACCTTCTATAATACATTATTGGAGAGCATAGAGACGTTTCTTGTAGATGTCCCAACACGGAGATCCGATTGTGGGACTATTTCTTCGGAGCGTTTATTTTTACATGTCACTCCTCTCACTCTTCCACTTACATGAGCTATGGTACTCTTGCCCCCACAATATATTTTTGTAGGTTGTCGGTTATAGGGTGAAGTGGCGAATATCGATCACTTTAGCAATTGGTCGATTAACGGTAATATTATTCGTAAGATGGAATTGAAAAAATGAGAATTGTTTACTGTTCTATTACATAGTTATACATAAAAATACAAATATACTATCAACTAACCTGAAAAAATTGTATTCTAGTACCTGGGTCTGATCGGAGTTCCCCGACACTTGGTTAATTCCGATCACGTTATTTAAAGCTTAAAAACTGAAAAAAAAATTCTGTCTCTACGAACAAAAACATAGACACAAAAGAAATTAAACAACAAGACGAAGACACAAAAGTGAATTATGAACACAAATAAGTAATCTAACAATTAAATAAAAAACACAATACAAGAACTATTAACTCAAATCAATAAAAGGAATGAAGATTTACAAAATAAAATTGAAAACTTTAATGAGGATTTTGAATTAGTAAAATGGGAATGAAAAATCCGAGATTTCTAGAATTGAATGGAGAGTAAATAAACAAGAGGGCAATTTACACAATATTAGAAAAGAACTTAAACTGAAATTGCATCAACATGACACAATATTGAGCATCATTAAACAACGATGGGAAGAAAAATTTGACCAGAAAGAAAATAATTATCATCTTTTAATATCTGAGGTCTGACGCGTAATGGAAGATCTATAGTGTAATTTGTAATTTGTCGCCGAGGTCTGAAATCCAAAGAAAAATGGAATAAAGAGTCCTAGGTTCAACGGATCTGCATTATGGGGCATATTTAAAGGTCAATAGACCACGGTCTCCGCCCGCAATGGAATACACATGAAGAAAGAGCGTTGCAATTTATTGCCTCCTTGCAAGGGCCAGCTGCAGAGATAGTGCGCAATTTTCCAACGAAGGGTATAGCCGTGGACATCATGTAATCTCTGGAAAAACGTTACAGCCATAATCACCCCAATGCCATTTATCGAGCCCATCTAAAGGTTCGTGTCCAGCGCGTCGGGGAGTCGCTTCAAGAATACGCTATGTTCATTGAACAACTAGCGCCCAAGGCCCTCGTCGGACTCCCAGCGACGATTATCAACGGGGAGAGGCGCCTGCTTTAGTATGCGGTCTTAGGAACCGTGAGATTAAACAACACCTACTGCTGGCGGAACATCACGCCATCAACTGAATCTGAATGCAGCATTGCGTCTGGAGGCGGTAAAAGAGACCACATGCTATCTTCACCTGGCGACGCCGTCACGAGTGCGATAGTTGACTAAAGGTGATTGCCGATGGGCGACGCTCGTCATAATTTGAACATCACAGGCATTGAAGACCGATCTGCTGGAAATGGATCTGGACATTTGAGGTGGAACTGTGACCATAAGCCTGCAGGGGACCAGGAAAACTAAAATGGGATGGCGTGAAGAGGGAACTACCAGCGCCGAAGTCGTCATCATCATCATCCCCTCGCTTCATACTGTGCTGTGAATAACATGGACAAAGAGGGACTTCTTGCCGATGGATGAATCCATGGACGGCCCTGGCGAGTGCGTTTCGATACGGGAACGACACTGACCATCGTGCGACCCAGCCGGATTTGAACCAGCGACCTCGTATGAATGACTGAAATTATGTACCACACCGCTCTACCGACTGAGCTCTTACAACGATTGACTAAAAAGCCGAAAAATCCGCGACCTATGATACCAGTTTTATTTTTTTTTCTGATGATTCTGGCTAGGATTTTAGAAACAAAATATGAAATTATTGTACTGTCACGGATCCTTTACAAGAATACAAAGTTTCAAGTCGATCCAATGTTTCTAAATGGGTGAATATCGTGTTCAAAGATTCTGTTACATTGATACATAGACACTTTTTTGATTTTCTGATGATTCTGGCCAGGATTTTAGAAAATAAATATGAAGCTATTACATTGACACGGGTCCTTTACAAGTATACAATGTTTCAGGCCGATCCAATGTTTCTAAGTGGGTGAAAATCGTGTTCAAAAATTCCGTTACATAGATACAAATACACTTTCTTGAGTTTCTGATGATTATGGCCAGGATTGTAGAAAAAAATGAAAATATTGTATTGTCGTGGGTCCCTTACAAGTATACAAAGTTTCATATCGATCCAATGATTTTAAGTGGGTGAAAATCGCGGTGAAAGATTCCGTTACATAGATAGATAGATAGATAGATAGATAGATAGATAGATAGATAGATAGATAGATAGATAGATAGATAGATAGACAGATACAGGTCAAGCTAATGTAAAGCGTGTAAAAAAAACTTTTTTATCGTTTACTTATATTGTACATAGTTTGGAGGCTGGAACAAACGAAAGATTTCCCCCACTATTCAGGCCTATAGATAGTAAGTTCTATGTCCAGTTTTCAGAAGAAAATAATATGCCGCGAAAATTGAATGAAAAGAAATAAATAAATCTAAAATGGATGGGAACATATCGAAATGAAATTCAAGCTTAAGTTGGAATTTTAATACTTTTGATAGATATTTTTATTGTCAGAAACATAGTACAATGTCTGACGTAAATTAGTACATAATTAATGTGGTGTTTTCAACCAGTTAATGCTAATATATTCATGGACAGTATAACGAGGGTTCAAGTCAATACTGATTTATTTATTTTTAAATTTTGAAACAAGAAGATACTCTATACCGTCTTCAAGACTACTGAATATGTTCACGGTTACCATCTTATATCTATTTTGAATTATAGTAAATTTACATAAATTAGAGACTATTTTTTTATGATATTTGTGTATGTCCTATTGTAAGACAAGCAATGACTCTTAAACGATTCGAAAAAAATCGCAGTATCTCCATTTGAGTGATGTTATATGAAGAATAACTTATCACGAAATAATATTCAAAGTGCGCCACGCACTGAACATCATACAGTAAATATGTTAGGGCTGATTATAAGAGGTCTTATAAATTTCTATCACAGTGAGAGGGGAGTGCAAATTAAAAATTAGTGTTAATTCAAAGAGTTTAAATTTTAATTTAGGTATAGTGATATTTTTAAGTAGGGCCTATAGTGATATATGTGTGACTATGTGAATATAAGCAATGAATATTGTATATTATGCAATTGAGAACAGCAGTTAGACACGAAAAATGTGAGTACTCTTACTAAATTAAATATTTAATAAATTAACTATTAGTGAGTTTTAAAAAATGATTCAAATTCGGTAATTAGTGCGAAAAATTTATTGGGAGACCAAAATTATATTAAATATTTTTAAAAGTATGAAACTCATTCTGGCGGCACTATGGCCCTGGGTCGACTCAGCCTCTAACGGAATTGAGTACCAGACGCTTGTTCTGGGGGTAAAGGCGGCCGTCACGCAGGGCTGACAACCCGGCTGACATAAAGTGCCGATTGTCTAGAAAAAGTGGGAGCCTTAACCTCCTACTACCCCAAGGGTCTCTGGGCCTGTTGTGGGATCATTTTACTTTTTTTTTATATTATATTAAAATTATTACGGCATGTGGGGGGAATTTTTTCTTCAGATATAAAATAGAGGGAAAGGGTAATAAGAAAGTTGGCAAATAATGTAGTAAGTAAATTTAATAAATTTCAACAAATATACTTTATCCGTATTCGAAAATTAATTGGAATTGCTATATGTAATCAATGATACTACTTTCTCTGTGTGTACATTGTTTTATTTATTTAATATATGATTTTTTTTAAACATTGGCATAATACTTTCAGCTGGAATTAAAAATTTAGAAATTGCCTAATTAATACGGTTTCTTAATATATTGATTTTAGAAATATATGTTATGGATATTGTAAAGAATACCATCTCCAAAAGATGTTGTATTAAGATTAATTTAATATATATATATATATATATATATATATATATATATATATTTGCTTAATTATTTCATGATGAAATTCGTAATTACAAAACAACAAGATTCTGATGTAATTTGTTTCACATTATTTTCAAAAAGTGGCCATACCTATTCCACATATGTCTTTCTTCAATTGAAATAGTCGAGAAGACATTTAAAATTTAAATACTCGAAAATGAATATGACTCTCCACACAGCTAACTAGTAGAAATCATTGAGCTGGGCAAAGGGTTAAATCGTATAAGGAATTGTTTACCGTTTGCTCTAAGGAAATTGTTAGTAGAAACACTTGCAATGCCCCATTTTGATTATTGTGATAGCCTATTCTTTTTAGTGACCTAAATACTGTTCTTACCCAAAGACTTCAACGTGTTCATAATTCTTGCATACGTTTTATTTGTGGTATACGCAGATTTTGTCACGTTACACCAACCCTGGAACAATTGTCATGGCTTCGTCTACAACATCGTAGAATCATCCATTCCCTATGCCTTCTCTATAAAATATTACACACATCATTACCTTATTATTTATACCGCTTCACTACACTCTCTAATACACATAAATTAGATACCCGATCCCTTGAGCACAGTGTCCTTTATATCCCTCCTCATTTTACTACCTATTTATTATTCGAAATCTTTTACAAATTTTCTTGCTAGAACATGGAATTCCCTTCCACCCTATGTCAGAAACTGCCAAACTTTACCATCTTTCAGAAACAAATTGAAAATAAAATTACTAACAGAAACAACTCACTAATATTACTTTTTAAAAATTAATAATTTGTTTTTTCTTTATTTAATAAAAATAGTTTTAAGATTTGTTAATATATTTACATAATGCCTTGTATAATAAGCGATAGATTAATTCATTATAGTTTATTACTTTCTTAGTATTTTTTTCTTTCTTTTCTTTTTATGTATAGTAGATTTGTCCTGTTATTCATTCTGTATTCATTCTATTATTAATTTAATTTTAATTGTATTTAATTTTATTGTATTATTAGACATTATTTTCATTATTATTCAATTTGACAGATAATGAATTGTTTACTATGACTATTTAACTCATGCCCCAAATGGGAGTCAATGACCAATCACGTTTCAATGATTTCTGTTTTACAACCAATCAGAGTCGTGTTTCACGAAATATTTATCAGTGTTATAATTACCATATATTAAACAAAGCTCCTCCTTTTTAATATTCTGAACAGGTCTGACCGTTATTTGCAGTGACTGAGCCTATAAGAAATACGGCTACCAGATTGTATATATAGTGCATACATGTCAACATTTGTAGCAATTTATTATACCACCAAAAAAAGAAACCACTGTTTGACTTTCTTAAATGTATTTTTTCCCAGGTAATAATCCAGAAAAATATAATTGTAATATTTACATCATACGACATCAGAAATGAATTAATATACAGATTGATGTTTCATTTTTTCTCCACTAGAGAGCATTCTTACAATATTGCGTTCCTTTGGCAATAAATAGTATGATCTGGTTGCAGTGATAAACAAAAGAAGCAGTAGAAGCGTACCTATCGTTTCTCATTTGTTTTCAAACATCGCCGTTTGCATTAAATATATAAATATTTTGAAATAACTACAGTTAAATAATGATTTGTGAGTAAACAGCTTAATTTTATTCGTTAAATAGTCCTAACAAATGCCACTCTTGATTTCCAAATTCTCTAGATAAATTCACTCCTCACTTCGTGAGTCGTGAATTTATCGATAATTTGGAAATCACTCGTGGCATTACTTATGACTATTATTGTAATTTTTTGTATTTATATGTAACATATATTTGTCCAGGTGAGTGGAAGAGAAGGCCACATGACCTTAACTCCACCAGGCTAAATAAATCTATTCTACTCTAAATCTATTCTAATAACACTACATCAAGTTGTATTTTTTCTTTATCCACTAAATATTTGTTGGCATGTTCTATCACAAAATTGAATAGTATAGGAGATAGTGCATCTCCTTGCTTTAACCCATTGTTAATTTAAAAAGTATCTGATAACTATTTGCCTACCCGCACCATACTTTTGTGCCATTTAGACACATTAGAATAACTCTAACTACCATTTTAGGAATTCCGAAGTTCTGCCGGATATTATACAACTTCTCCCTAATAATTGAATCGTAATTGCCCTTTTGATGTTTACATATAATGGATTACAGTGTAATTATATTCGCATTTATTTTATAAAATTCGACTTGTGCTAAAAATCTGACCTATTGTATACCCATATATTCTAAATCCACATTAATTTATGATCTATTACGTCATAATATAGGTAGTAAGTCCGAATACTAACATATTTATTAGAATCTTGTACGAAGTAGAAAGTAATGAGGTGCCCTTGTTGTTCTTGCCATCAGTTTCGTTTCCTTTCTTATAGATGGTATGATAATCCATTATTTTCATTCATTTGATAGAACGTCTTTTTCCCAAATTTTATTGAGCATACGATGCATTTCGTCCACCAATTTTTCTCTCCCGTTTTTTATCAGTTCTCTTGTATCCCATCTGAACTTAGTGCTGTTTATATGAATGGCTTAGGGCAATAACATGATAAACCACATGTTGTTCTTTCTAAAATATAAGGATTTTAATTTTTCAAACAATTATAAACACTGTATTGTTGTAACCGGTAATACAGTATATGTCTATATGTTTTATCTCATCACATTTGTTTTCTATCATTGCAATAAATGACATTTCTTAACGGAATGTGGTTTATCATGTTACTGCCCTATGCCATTTTATCTTTAATTTTCTATCGCCATGTCAATCTCATATGCGCCTGACTGTGTGACTAATATTTTCTCATAGCTATTCAAATTCCTCACGGTTTTGTGGTGTGGGTCACCGGTCCCATGTATTGGAAGAATTCCCATGAGAAATTTATTCCTCGATGGACATCCGAACTTGATTGTACTGGATCCGAAGAGAGGTCGACCTTCACCCATCTGCTTACCGGATGAAACATTTTTTAATAAATCTCGAATATAAACGAAAGCATCCAGATACACTTGCCTATTAAAATATGTTCATGGCTATATTTAATTTAAATTATTTTAATTAATTTTTTTCGGATTCCTCACCCACTTGTTTACCGAACAAATATTACTTGAACCGAGAGTTTGTACCATAAAGAACACTTTAATAACCTCTCTTGACTCCGTTTTACTGATAGACGTATATTGCACACTCTTTCACTTATTTTCAAGCATCTGAATTCTTCCACTCTTATTTCTCTGGCGTGTAAATTTGAGAAGTTATCTTATTACCACAATATTGACACTAGGTCACAAGATAGCAGTCTGCTAACAATCCCTCTTCATAGCACTTCCTCTTATTTTCTTCCTTCACAGTAGCCTCTGCCCGCTTCTGGAATTTCCTTCCTCAAGATGTCAAGGGTTTGCGGCACACTTGGCACTTTTAAGTCACGCTTATACAGTTACCTGTTTTCTAATAATAATTAATACAGATTTGTAATTATATTATCTTTATTTTGATATGCATTTTTATTGGTAAACAGATCAGTGCAGTCACCAATATTAACTTACCTGTTTATACCTCCTTGACAGGTAGTCATGACCAGACATGTGTAGGCAATGCTATCCAGGCATATTCTTTGTTTCAAACTCTTGGTTCAAATAATATTCGTTCAGTAAACAAGTGGGTGAAGAATACGGAAATAAAAAGATGATTAAAATAATTTAAATTAAAGATAGTCATGAACATTTTTAATAGGCAAGTGTTTCAGGATGCATTCGTCTATATTCCAGATTTAATAAAAAATTTGTTTCAACCGGTAAGCAGATGGGTGAAGGTTGACCTCTCTTCGGATCTTAGACTATCAGCTCTTCCTCTAGCTTTGCACCACGACAAGATGCCTTGCACTGCTCGATAACGGCGTGGGATAAAAATACCATCTATAATAACTCTAGGAGTAATAAGATAGCACAGTAAAAACTTCAGTGATATTAAAGTGCAGGGCTACGGTCACACTATCATAATAAACATGTTTTACCTCCACTTATTAATTTTGTTTATAATTGCTGGATTTGACCTAAATACTAAATAAATTCCTAGGCGCGACAGCCCTAGAAGGCCCTTAGCCTACCAACCGGCTGCTCGCCTCACATCCACATGTGTCAATCACAGAGGTATCTGATAATTTAACCAGTGTAGGGGTGACATGTTGTCAGCATGACGAGCCCCCAGCCATTATAGCTGGTTTTCTCAACCTGGAACCGCTACTTATTGTAGCTATCCAAATGACCTTTGACGCCTATTTAGAATTTTTTAATCCCCAGTATTATTTCTTTATCATATGTGGCAACCATATCCTGAAATTCGAAATGTATCAACTTCTGTGCTCTAAATTATCCATATATTTATACTTATTGAAATTTCTTAATGAATGTTATTTCAATCGAAATCAAAATGATATTTGTTACAAATATTCAGGAATTTTTTAGTACACAACAAGAGAATAGGGCATTTTTTATTTCAGGACATAGGTGCGCATTTTCTCTGAAAAATTAAAGATAATTTAAGTTCCAAACTGTTTAAAGTCCCTGATTTCTAAAATACAGTATAGGAAATAAAAGAAAGCAAATTTATGAATCCGTCACGATTTAATGAGACATAAAATAGGTTAAATGCTTTTTTAAGGAAACGTTACTGCACACAATTTATTATACTATTTCGGAGAAAAATGTAATACGAATATTTATAATACCATTATTAACTTTAAAATTTAAGGTTATAAATTTGTTACGTATGTTTATCATGTCCATCAATGTGGTCTTGAGGTAGCGTGCTGCTTTGTCACGCAGCGGGCCCTGGTTCGATTCCCGGTCGGGGACAGGCTCCTAGGTGAGTTATTTCAGGGTTTTTCTCACCTGTAAGACAAATGTCAGGACGCTTAGGGCCCAACGGTCCCCGAAAATCATCCGGCCATCGTCATCAACCTTATCATTATCATCATCATACTCCTCCGCCTTCACCGGTGTGCAAAGCAACGGGAAGCTACCACACCTATAATTTCCTAGTAAAGCTGCAAAGAATAGCATGAGAATGCTATGATTGCAGTGAAATACCTTCCCTCGGGCAGAATTTCTATGGATGGACGATTATCGTAATTGC
Organism: Diploptera punctata; assembly: GCA_030220185.1. Classification (NCBI taxonomy): domain Eukaryota; kingdom Metazoa; phylum Arthropoda; class Insecta; order Blattodea; family Blaberidae; genus Diploptera; species Diploptera punctata. Next base: position 28,035 of record JASPKZ010008595.1, read on the forward strand.
AGATTTGAACTAAAAAATACTAATGATACTCTTAGTCATTTTAAAATTTTAATAAACTTATGATACATATGTTTACTGACATTTTAAAATGTTGCATCTCATATTACTATTATGATCACATTACAGCTGTGTGTACTAAATATTACTATATACAGTTGATAATTATATATAATGTTGAAATACCTTGTAGTTGATCTGCGGGAATTTATGTTGGTACTGAAGTGTAAGGCGAACCGTTAAAAATACTGATGTCAAACTTAGACTCCTGTTCTAACACAGATTAGCAGAAAGACTGGGCTATGAAAACAACAAAATGCCTAACTATACACACATTTGAAAAAGATTTGTTATGACTCAGTGTGTATTATCTGGATTGGGGAAGGGGAATTCGCGTAATTTAAGCGTGGTGTTGAGTAACGTTCACGTCGTCACCAATGTTTACCATTTTTTAGATTCGTATTGAATGACGCGGTGATAAGGAATCCACAATTAACTCAAGAATGATAATATTATTATATTTATGAAAAGGGAACTAACTCACTCAATTCCCCATTCGTGCTACATGTCCTTTCCATCGCTTATTACGAAACTTAACTGATTTTATTATTACATCTGGTTCCCCATAAACATCACGTAGCTCCGTGTCATTAAGACTTCCCCATTCACCTGTCTATGGGTCTACTCTGTTCCAAAACAATTCCTAAACGGGTCATTCCATACGAAATCGGCAAAAAAATTGTGAAAATTGAACTCACATCTTTAAAAGTTTACAATTTTTTTTACAGTGAAACTTTATGATATGCTGAATATCTGAACCGAATTTCAAGTCTTCGCTTGGTGTAGTTAAAGAGTAATAGAGCTGTCAATTTATCGTATTGTTTTAAATAGTCTCTTTTATAAAAAATAAATTTCTCGAAGTATAACTACTCCCTCAAGTTGAAAAGATAGTCACATTATAGATGATTTTATGCTCTATCGCTTGAAAATTAGTATGTTAATATTTACGTTTTCTGAAGGGCGTAAATGCAATTAATATGCAATTGACCTTCCTCACCAAAAATTTTATAAAATCAAAAAATGCCACATTATTACCTGAACACCAGTTAATTTTTTGTAATTAGTATTAAAGTGGAGTCTTGAAAGGAAACTACCAAAAATAATTATTTTCCTAAAATCTCCTATGTGCAGACTGCCCGCAATACCTTTCGCGTGAGTGGAGATCGCTCGCTCATACAAACAATGACGGAGCTACTTGGTAATAGTCCTTTGCGCACTTACAAATATTTTTATTGTTATTATCATCATTACATTATTTTTATTATCATTATTACAATTATTACATCATCATCATCATCATCGTGGACTAGTGGTTACTCTGCACGCCTCCGATTCCGAGGTTCGCGGGTTCAAACTCGATAGGAATCAATGACATTTTAAAGGCGTAACAATTCTGAATGTAGCTTTCTCCAGAAGGGAGGAAATCCGTGAGTCCCGTGTCGTAAATTTATGGTACGTAGGAGAACCTCGCGCTTGAAATAAATTGCTACATAATAAACGTCATTAAATATAACAATCTTTATTGATATATTCAGTAGGCGGTTAATTTTGTGCTGATTTTGGCTAATGTATAGTTTAATTTAAATTACTAAGCACCTACGAATTCAAGCTGGTAGGCCTATTAAAATATTTTCTAGAGAGTAGTTTTGTAATGTGTTGTAATATTTTGTACTTGTACCCTACACCAATGTCTGATGTTGAATATTGCAAGTAATGTTAAGCTATCGATAATAATTTATAACAATTTTCATGCTGTTACAAGTAATATTTAAGAGGTATAAATATATTTTATTGGCTTGGTATCACTTACTGATCTTGCATCCCCTACTCATGACATATCTAAGATGATATTAAAATGCACGATAATATTAGCTTATATTATAAGCTAAATTATTGTTATAGTGTTTAATTTAATGTCTAAACTTCCCATTATTCTCCTTTTATAACACAAAATGTATACCTCTACGATTATTCTCTCATTCCAGAAACATTTAAGAAATTGTAAAATTATATATTAACACATAATATTGTTAATAACTATTGTATACTAATATAAGCATAATTAAAATTATATTTAACTTCTAACTCACCATTTAGTCTTTGTAGATCTGCAAACTTGTTAGTTAAAAACAATAAGATATTATTTTAAATTTGACTGTGACACTTAAAATGACGAGATGCACTAAACACACGCACTGATGTAAATCAACTGCCTAGTATGTAATCTGAACTTGAGAATTGTTGATAGAAAAGCAGATGTTTAAGGAAGACTTGCTGACCTTGCATTATTATCGTTTGGTAGGAAGTGGTACGAGTATTAAAACATTCGGTTTTATTTGGAAGTGATATCTTATAACAATACTATTTCGTCAAAGTTTTCAGGGTACAATACAATACACTGAATAAAAAGTTATTTTAAGACTGAAATTAGTAATTATAATATAATAAAAATTTATACCAGTTTATTCAATTAATGATGAAAGAGTTTTTATTATATAATATTACATTTAAACTGTAATGAAAAATTTGTAACAAAATAAATAATTTGTTTTAAAAAAGGACAGAAGATTACGAGTATTTGAGAATAAAGTTCTTAGGAAAATTTTTGGATCAAAAAGAGATGAACAGACAGGTGAATGGAGAAAACTACATAATAGTGAGCTACATGATATGTATAGGAAGCCAGATATAATAAGAACAGTTAAGTCTCGTAGGCTGCGATGGGCAGGAAATGTGGCACGTATGGGGGATGAAAGAGGTGCTTGGAAACTTCTGGTAGGAAAACCGGAGGGAAAACGCCCAGTTGGAAGACTAAGAATGAGGTGGGAGAATAACATTATACATGATTTGAGGGAAGTAGATTATACAGGGGATAATTGGAAAACGTTAGCTCGGGATGGGATGTATGGAGAGCTTATGTCCGCGCTGCCATGAACCTACAGGTTCCACAGAGCCAGTGAGTGAGTTAGTTAGTTATAAATAATTTGTTTAATAATTCACAGTAAACGTAAGTAACAGAGCTCTTTACTTCTCGCTTCAGCAATAAAATTTGATAAATAAATATCTACTGCGTAAGAATTAAAATATCGCCACTTTTATAAATTTACGGTACTGTTCCATTAAGCAGAACATATAATAATCTATTCGATTTAATGGCAGTTGAAAAAGTCACTGATGAAGCGGGGTCAGCTCTTTCAATTAACTACGCGCGCGACCTTGATCGTGAAATGAATCAGCTGCGCCGTGGACCCGCCAGTTTTTTTCACGAAAATAGAATAAAAAACATTTATATTGTCTGAACTATTCAACTCTCCAAAAAGGTAATTGCTGGAAATTAATCCTTATTACGTGAGTAGTATCCTGTATTTTTTTCGTTTTCATTTTTGATATGTACTGCAGTAAACCGCCATAAAATAGAAAATTGACACCGAAAATAAAAATATCCTAATTATAAAAATAACACCCTTAAACTACATGATATCACCTATATAAATATGTTTGAAACAAATTTTTGCTGTTTACTGTTTCAGAAATATTAGTTAGTAAACGTTTTAGTTTATCATATTTACGATAATTTTAGATCATCATAACTACGAACCTATAAATGATAAAAATTAAATTTCTGTATTAATACGTTTATAAATATATTCACTATACTTAGCGATGCATAGAATCAGAAAAATAAATTGCAAAATTTTTTGCTCTCCGATTTGATATGGATTATCCCAAACTTTATTCTCAAATATGAGTAATATTTACTCCTCCCTTTCAGGAAGAGCCCATGTTTTCCATATACACTGGAAGTGTAACACATAGTGTCACTATTTTTAATAGTATGTGACGGGTTAACGGTTTGTGATAGAAACTTGCAACAACATTTATATGAAAGTATATATTTTTTTATTTAGACATCACCTCATCTCTATGTGAGCTCCTGCAGTCATTGTGACGATGTCAAGGATTTCATGCCAAGTTCGTTTGAGAATGTCTTCTGAAATTCCCTCAATGCGATTCCGAAGATCACGAAAGTCTGTGACTAAGTTGGCGTAAAATTTATCATTGACGTAGCCCCAGAAATAGAAATTTCGCGTTGCTAAATCGGGAGATCTCGGGAGCCACGCGATCAGTCCTCCTCTACCAATCCAACGTAAAGAAAAAATGTTGTTCAAAGACGTACCAACTTCAATGAACCAGTGTGGAGGAGCGCCATTTTGTTGGAAAATGATGCTAGTCTGCAGTTACTCAATTTGTGGAAAGAAAAACTGCTCCAGCATGTCAAGATATGTGGTACGACGGACAGTTTTCTCAGCGAACAAAAACGTTCCAATAACTTTTTCCTGTGACAAATATTCAACTTGGGATTATCATGAACATGCGCGGGTGTACTGTGAGGATTCTGCGATCCCCAGATCTCCAAATTAAGCCTGTTTACCTTGCCTGACACATGGAAAGTGGCTTCGTCCGAAAAGAAACTATTTGCAATGAAATTAGGACCTGCTCCGATACGGTTTAGCATCGTATTGGCAAATTCCACATGTTGGGGCTTGTCATTCGGCAGCCGATTATGCTTTAACTGCAATTTGTATGCGTACAGTTTGAGGCGTTTGTGGACAATTCGTTGCAATGTTGATTTCAATATTTGAAGTTCTGGGAGCTTCGCTCATATGTGGCTTGAACATTTGCAAACATTTAGTCGGATGTTCTGCGACCACCACCATGCTTCTTCAACACAGTTCCAGTAACTGAAAATATATCATACCACTTTGTGCTTCACTGATTTCACAGCTTCGAAGTGCTTACTGATAGAAAATTACAGCATCGATCCATGTTGCCCACCTTGATATCACTGGCTACGGAGGCAGAGGTACATTCGTAGCTGCTGCTTGTAGCTTTGTACACGATAAGGACATTTAAAAATACCTTATTCGTTGCTGATATCAGTGTATTTATTTAAAACAATAAAAGTAGTGCCATTGATGGCAGTCGTTTAAAATAATCAGCTAGGCTTTTCGGAACAAGTTCCATTTTCAAAACTGTTCCGTTGTGTACTGTTTGTGTTTAACGAGCATGTTTCATGATGGCTTGATCTCTGGTAGGGTGTAGATAAACATATTATACAACAAGCTCGTTAAACACAATCAGTACCCAGCAGAACAGCTCTGAAAATGGAACTAGTTCCAAAAAGCCCAGCTGATTATTTTAAACAAATTTAATTTGTTGAGGATGACTGTCATCACAGGTACAACTTTTATTGTTTTAAATTTAAAAATAACCTCAACTCTATAAATAAAGTTTTTTTAAATGTATCAGTGTATTTACTTCTGAGAATTTATATCTCTGCCACTCGTTGCAATACATGAGCCGTACATGTAACATGCACTAAGTTCGGATAAAGTACAGTAAGCAATTTCCCCGCTTTCAACATGTATGGAGATGCATTTGTGCATATCAATTGGACCGCTCTTCTTTTTCGCCATCTAGCCATAGTACCATAAATAATTTATTATTAATGAATCTAGCAATTGTTGAACAATTTGTTGCCTCCAAAAGTTTTACAATAAATTAAAGAGGTTTTGATGCAAATTCAGAGTCCAACTTTCCCACAATTAGATTAGCGATGAAATGATCAGCAGCATCCGTCGTCTTATCAGCAGAAATCCATATAGGTGATTTGCTTACGTCAGCCATGATGTATTAACATAACAAGAATCCAAGTAATTATCCCTGAGAGTGGACTCGTCGGGAATGTTGCGGTTGTAATATTTTTGTAAGACATTTTTAAGTTCAGGTACCTGAAGTTTGTTCCAAGGATGATCCCTGCACAGCTCTTTGTAAAATTTACCATTAGATGATGAAGGTAGCCCCTGCGACTGCGTAAGAAATACTTGTTTCTTTGAAGAAACCCGTTGTATCTTCCTAATATGTAGATTGCTTTGTAAATATTGTTCAAATTGATATTTCATCGTACACTCTTATACGTTTATCACAAGTTTCGCAGAGGACTGTTTTGCCAACAATGTTTAAAACACTGTCAATAGTAATATGTTTCCAGCTTTGATGACAATGAAGATGCAACCGGTGCCATGATTAACAGAAATGCAACTGACTCTTACAAATTCTGAAGCATTTGAGGACAATAAAGGAAAACGTTCGAATCGAGTCAATGTTGTCCGCATCGAACTCGTGGAATTTAGCTTTGAATGCAACCTGAAATGTATATGATTGACGACAATGTATGAGAAGCACAATAATATGTACACACACACACACACACACACATATATATATATATATATATATATATATATATTATATTTATTTCCTTTCTTGCTACGTAACGAAAAATAATTGAATTGACGAAAATGTATAAAAATTCCGTAATAATATTAAAATATATGAAAGTATATACTATTGTGTGAAATATGTAGAGGAACGTCGGGTAATTTGGACCCCTGTTTTGAATTTGTTGTTTTACTTCTTTCAATTAAGGGATTTGAATTTTGTTTAATTACAGTGATTATCAATAGTGTTGTAACTATGAAATAAGAATAAGAATAAGAATAAATTTTATTTACAAATAAATGTTATATACAGTATTGACACCCGAATGAGCACGTGATCGTGCTCGGGTGCAGTTCAGTTACATGAATAATATAAATAGAATATATACATTTAAAGTTAGGGGCCAGTTTCATTTTTACATAAATTATGACACATACAAATAAAAAATAATAATGTATTGGGAATAAGACTTATTCTAACAAAATAATTAATGGACCGGAGAATGATTTACATAAAATAATATAAACCATATGATGTAATGGATTATAACCTATAATACAGAAGAAAGTAAGTAGTAATACGTGATACTGTCATTAAGTATTGAGACTGAGCGCATAGTGGTGCTGTATTACGCTATAGCGCGTAGGTGGTGCCGTGGTATGGAACCTTGTCAGTTAGTCTCTCGTCCCAGCAAGAGACAGTTGAGTGCATTCACTGCAAGCAGAACTACGGCCTTTGTCGTGACTGTGAATTAAATGCGCATGTCGGAACTCGAGATGTTACTGAGCAACATCAAGTTCTGTCAGAAATTAGGCATGACCGCTGTCCGTACTGGTCGGCCACAAACAATTCGAACTAAACGCAAGATCGAAGAAGTTGTGACGTTGGTGCGTGCTAACCGCTCCCAATCAGTAGATGATCTGGCAGCAGTGGTAGGGGCCAGCCATGGTACTTATTACAAAATTCTGTTTGATGACCTGGACATGTCTCGTGTTACCTTGTGAGTGTGCCAGGAATCCTGTCGCAAGACCAACGTGATGATCACATGACGATTTTTTTCTCTTTCCTCGCATGAAAGCAATCCTACGTGGGCGTAGATTTCATTCTTCCGAAGAGGTCATGGCTGCCACAAGAGAAGACATACGGGACCTTCCTGCCAACATCTTTCAGCGGTGCTTCCAACAGATATACCTACTACCGTTGGCAAACATGCATGACGGCCAAAGGCGACTATTTTGAGGGAGGAAGGAGATTACAAGTATTTGAGAATAAAGTACTCAGGACAATTTTTGGACCAAAGAGAGATGAACAGAAAGGTGAATGGAGAAGACTACATAACAATGAACTATTTGGTCTTTATAGGAAGCCAGGTATAATAAGAACAGTTAAGTCTCGTAGACTGCGATGGGCAGGACATTTTGCACGTATGGGGAATGAAAGAATAGCATGGAAGCTTCTTATAGGAAAGCCAGAGGGAAAACGCCCAGTTGGTAGACCAAGAATGAAGTGGGAGAGTAACATTAACTATGATTTGAGGGAAGCAGATTATGCAGGGAATGATTTGAAAGCATTAGCTCAGGATAGGGATGTATGGAGAGCTTATGTCCGCGCGGACATGAACCTACGGGTTCGATAGTGCCAGTGAGTAAGTAAGTAAGTAAGTAAGTACACCTAGTTACCGGCATCTTGTGAGACATTCAGATACTTGTGGGTGCCTATCCTCAGGCTAAAGTCTCAGAACTTAATGTCTGTACTAGTATATTGATTTATAATAATGTAAGCAAGAATAGATGCTTTATATTTATTATTTTAAAATATTCAAATTATTAATTTTATTCACTTAATTAATTAATTAATTAAAAATAAGTAATTTATTTGCTTCTTTAAAACTAGCTGTGTTCAGTTTACTTAGTTCTGGATTGGATCTAATTAATTCATTGTATAATTTGGGTCCTAGATATCTACTATGTTTTGATCCAGAAGTTTTGGAACATCTAGCAAAGAAGTAGTATTTTGTCTGGTACTGTAAAAACTTCGGTTGTGCTCTTTAAATTCGTGTTTATTTGTATGAAAATAAGTAAGCAAGGTATGCGTGAATATTTGTTTAATATTTGTCAAGTTGAATTTTAAATAAATTAAATTTGTAGGGTAATTTAAAAGTTTCTGCAAGCAGATTTTTATGATTCGTTTTTGTAATAATTTTAAGGGGGAAAGGATAGAATTTGCGCTTCCACCCCAACCTAATATTCCGTATTGGATAATCGATTGAACTAGAGCTAAGTAAACAGTTCGCAACACATACATTGGTAAATGTAATCGAAGGATGATAAATTTGTGAATAGTATTACGTAGTTTGTTACACAGCAAGGAAACGTGTTTGTCGTATCATAATTTTTGGTGTATTATAATACCTAGATATTTCACTTGTGTTGATATTCTCAAGGATGGACATGTGCAATATGCGTTATTACAACCGAGTATTTTAATATCGAGACTGGGGTTTGAATGAAATTCATATATACCGCGTAATGTTAAAGAAAAAGGAATTAATGTAGTTTTTGAGATATTCAAAGAAAGTAAATATGAGACTAGCCATTCTTTAATTACATTGATTCCTTCATTAGCATTACGCATGGTTTCGGTCCATGTAGAGCCGGAAAATTAGACAACCGTGTGGTCAGCATATGCATGTATAGAACCAGAAAATGTTTCTAAGGCAATTTTGAGTAAATCATCAATATAAAATGGGAATAAACTTGGTCCTAAAACAGTCCCCTGAGGGACACCTATATTAATATTACGTATGTACTGTAGTTATCGTCGATTTTTTGTTTGGATTCTATTACTTAAATACGGTTTAAATAGTTCTAAAGCGGTTCCATTAACGCCAATTTTATCTAATTTATCCAGCAGTACGCTGTGATTTACTGCATCAAAGGCTTTTTGGAGATCTAAGAAATTCCTAGGCATTTATTTCCTGAGACTAAGTTATGAATTATATTTGAGATGACAGTCATAATTGCATCCTCTGTACTTATATTATGTCTGAAACCAAATTGAAAAACAGTTGTTTTGCAAAAAAATCATTAATCGTCTCTTTATACATTTTTCAAAGATTTTTGAAAAACTTGGTAAAAGTGATATGTGCCTTTACTTGTTAAGATTATTTTTGTCTCCGGCATTGTGTATTGGAACAATCACGGCGCGTTTAAGAACTGATGGAAAGATTCCTTGAGAAATGCACAAATTAAATATGTAGTTAAGTGGTTTTGCTATAGTTTCGACGATAAGTTTAAGGGTATTATTTGTTATTCTGTATATTCCTGGATATACATCATATTTTAATTATTTTATAATGTTGACTATTTAACTCATGCCACAAATGGGAGTCAATGACCAATCACGTTACAATGATTTCTTATTTTACAACCAATCACAGTCGTGTTTCGCCTAGAATTTGCCAACTAAAGTTTATCATAATAAAGAAGGCGCCTCCTTTTTAACATTCTGAATAGGTCATAGCATTATTTTGCAGTGACTGACTCTCTAAGAAATACGGCTACCAGATTGTATATATAGTGCATGAATGTCAACACATACCGCATGCGGGAGTTAATATAAAAGCATTGATTATATCACCAGAAAAAGAAACCACTGTTTGCACTTTCTTAAATGTATTTTTTCCCACAAAAATATAATTGTCATATTTACATCATAGGACATCAGAAACTGATCAGAAATGAATTAATATACAGTTTGATGTATTTAATTTTTTCTCCACTAGAGTGCATTCTTACAATATTGCGTTCCTTTGGCAATACATAATATGATCTGGTTGCAGTGACTAACAAATAAGCAAATGTAGCGTACCAATATTTTCTCATTTGTTTTCGAACACCGCCGTTTATATTAAATATATAAATATTTTAAAATAACTATATTTAAATATTGATTTCTGAGTAAACAGCTTAATTATATTCGTTAAATAGTCCTAATAAATGCCACTCCTGATTTCCAAATTCTCTAGATAAATTGGAAATCACTCGTGGCATTACTTATGACTACTTAACTCATGCCACAAATGGGAGACAATGACCAATCACATTTCAATGATTTTTTATTTGCAACTTATCACAGTCGTGTTTCGCCTAGAATTTACTGACTAAAGTTTATCATAATGAAGAAAGCACCTTCTTTTTAACATTCTGAATAGGTCATAGCATTATTTTGCAGTGACTGACTCCCCAAGATGTACGGCTACCAGATTGTATATATAGTGCATGAATGTCAGCAGAAAGCGCATACGAGAGATAATATAAAAACATTTGTAACAATTGATTATACCACAAAAAAAGAAACCACTGTTTGCACTTTCTTAAACGAATTATGTTCCAGGAAATGACGTTCCAGAAAAAATGTAATTGACATATTTACAATAGGACATCAGGCATTAATTAATACCTATAACGTTGGTTATAAACGTCTCCACTAGGGTGCATTCCTACAACATTGCGATCCTTTGGCAATAAATAATATGATCCGGTTGCAGTGATGAACAAAAGAAGCAAATGAAGCGTACCAATCGTTTCTCATTTGTTTTCAAACATCGCCGTTCACATTAAATACGTGGAGGCGGGTACACACCATTCGTCAAGAATGTGGATTATATATATTGGGATGATCCAAATGAGTTGGTTGATCGCCTGTATTTGCTAATCTAATCTCACAACTTTGGAAATACCGGCCATGATAACGAAATTCAAGAAATAATACAGCAACTACAAAACTCTTGATACATACAATGAGCGCTAAAAAACGTATTATAGATGAAATATTTGCACCTGCTAGAAAAAATTTTCCTCGACATCAAGTCAATATAGAAAGACTACATGACCTTTACCAAAGTGATTTAATTGATTTACAATAGTATAGAGCATGCTATAATTGATACAATTACATACTTGTTGTAATCGATGTGTACTCGAAATTTGCGTGGGCTTGTGGTGTTAAAACCAAAAGTGGAAAAGACGTTGCAACCGCCATGAAGGATATATTATCAACTCTACCGAGACACCCCAAAAATCTTCAAACCGATAATGGCGGTGAATTTTACAACGCGCATTTTAAAAACTTGATGCAATCGTATAATATAAACCATTATTTTGTGTATTCAACACAAAAGGCATGCGTTGAGGAGCGATTTGTTCGAACCTTTAAATCGTTGTTGTTTAAACAGTTAACATTACAAGGAACTTACAAGTGGACAGAGTGCATCATTAATCGACAAGTATAACAACACATATCATCGCACTATTAAAATGAAACCGAGAGATGTGCAAGAGAACAGATTGCTGCATACCGTGTACCAACAGAGTATTAGCAAGATGCAACGCCCAAAATTTAAACGGGGCGACCACGTTCGAGTATCAAAGTATAAAACAGTGTTTAGAAAAGGATACTTACCGTCATGGAATGCTAATGTGTTTAAAATTAAAAACGTAATATGGACATACCACGTTACATACATATTAGAAGATTTGAGCGGCAATGCCATTTTAGGATCATTTTACGCTTATGAATTACAAAAAACTCATTTTCCCAACACCTATTTGCTTAAAAAAAATATTGAAGAGGGAAAAGGATAAGGTGTTTGTAAAGTGGTTGGGTTTTCCATTAACAGACAATTCATGGATACATAAAAGTAAACTCCTGTAACAATGTTCTTGTTTATTCAAATACATGTATATTGACAAAATACAATCTGTATTATTTGATTATTTTACAATGCCCATGTGATAATATATGAACTCCATCCTATAGTATGTGTCTCTTATCATCATGGTTATCCAATGTCAATTTATATACATAAATCGATTTCACGTTATGTTCGTAAGACCTTCATGAAGATAGTAACGACAACGGGGTTAGATTAGTCACATTTGCCACATCAGAGAAACTCATTGTTAAGAGCACATCATGTCAGCTTAAGGATATTCATAAATACACCTGGACGTCCCCAGATGGAGAAACTCGGAACCAGATAGATCATGTATTAGTGGATAAAAGCTGGCACAGTAGCATCATCGATGTTAGATCAGTTAGAGGGACAGACTGAAATTCGGATCATCATCTGGTCAGAGTGAAAATCAGACAACGGCTATCGCTTATGAGAGGAACAAACGCTAAAGACGATTCTGTAAAATTTGAAGTAAAAAAACTTGAAAAATGATGAAATGCGACAAGAATACCAAATCAAAATTCCTAATAGATTTGAAGTACTGGAATCATCAGATGACAATGTGGCAAACGAAGAAGAAACTGATATAAATAAATAATGGGAGGCTATAAGAGATACTATTAAATTGTCAGCATCAGAAAGCAATCGTTATTTAAAAAAGAGGCAAAACAAGAAAAGGTTTGATGAGGAATGTGCCGACATTGTAAAGAAAAGAAAGGTAGCAAAAATGAAATGGTTACACGAGCCAAATGAGGTAAATTTAAAGCAATTGGGTAGTATTTGACGGGAAATCACCAAGTTACTAAAGAATAAAAAGAGGGCATATTTGAGAGAGTAGATTAATGATCTTGAAATGATGCAAAAAATAGGAACGTTAGAGAATTCTATCAGGGAATAAGGATAGAGAAGAAAGGGTCTCAGGCTAGAACAAACATAATTCGGAACGAAAATGTGGGTATGATTTGCAGATTCCAGGAGTATAATAAACAAATGGAAAAATTACTTTAATCAGCTATTAAATGTACATACTGAAAAGGACATTGAGGAGGATAATTTACAGACAGCAGAAATGCTATTCGCAGAGCCAAGTACATTAGAGGTTGAAATGGCGATTGAAAAATTGAAGGTGTATAAAGCATCAGGTTCAGATGAGATCCCAGCAGAACTGATAAAATCAGGGGGAGAAAAATTGATGGACAAGATACGCTGGTTGCTTAGATGATTTGGGAAAAAGAAGCTCTTCCAGATGAATGGAAGGAATCAATTTTCGTACCAATTTATAAGAAAGGAGATACAACTGATTGCAACAACTACAGGGTCATCTCATTACTTTCAACTTCGTACAAAATTCGAACAAATATATTAGTAAGCAGACTTACTCCATATATTGATGATATTCTTGGAGATCATCAGTGTGCATTTAGAAGAAACAGGTCTACAACAGATCAGATTTTTAGTATAAAACAGATTTTAGAAAATAAATGGGAATATAATGGTACTGTACATCAACTATATGTAGACTTCAAAAAAGCATGTGATTCAATTAAGATGGAGAAGTTATATAGTATCCTGCTGGTGTTCGGAATTCCTAAAAGTTAGTTAGACTTTTACGAATATGTCTAAATGGCACAAAGAGTAAGGTGCGTGTAGGTAAACAGTTTTCGGACACTTTTGAAATCCAGAATGGTTTGAAGCAAGGAGATGCAACATCTCCTCTGCTATTTAATTTTGTTCTAGAGCATGCCATTAAATCTTTAGAGAATGAGGAAGGTTTACAACTCAATGGTATTAATAAGCTGTTAGTTTATGCTGATGATGTAGTATTGTTGGCCGATAGTGAGGAGATACTAAAGGACAATACGCACACACTATTGAGTAATACTAAGAAATTAAGACTGGAAGTAAATATCAATAAAGCTAAATATATGGTACACGTAGAAATTTATTATATAATGAAAATGGACAGCTAATGACAAACGAGGGAAATTTTGAGGAAGTGGCTGAATTCAAATACCTAGGAACAATAATCACAAATAGGATTGAGATGCACAAAGAGATTAAACATAGGCTCAATTCTGCAAATGCGTGCTATTATGAATTGCAAAGACTCTTGATGTCCCATCTCCTTTCAAAAAATGTTAAACTGAAAATATATAAAACTATTATTCTACCAGATTATATTATATGTGTGCGAAACATGGACTCTTACTTTAAGGGAGAAAAGGAGATTACAAGTATTTGAGAATATACTTAGGAACATTTTTGGACCAAAGAGAGATGAACAGACAGGTGAATGGAGAAGACTACATAACAATGAAATTACATGGTCTTTATAGGAAGCCAGATGTAATAGGAACAGTTAAGTCTCGTAGACTGCGATGGGCAGGACATGTTGCACGTATGGGGAATGAAATAGTTGCATGGAAGCTTCTTATAGGAAACTCCATGTTCCACTCATACTTGGATCCAGGTTAAGTTGTTCTACAAATTGGGGTTGTTATGATACTTATGTACTAAGTCCTTATCTGATTCAATAAATGGTGCTAATACACAGTATTTAAAATAAAAGTTGTCGTTATATAAATCGTTTACTATAGACTTTTTTGTTTCAGTTTTTTTGGAAGTGGTATACGTCCATCCCCGTTCAATGGATTACGTTTGTTTATATTTAATTCTAACCCGTTTACATTAAAAAAACCCCTGAACCTTTTATTATGCACTCTTCAAATTCTGAAATCAGTTTTAACGCGTGTTTATCCACAATCACTTTCGTGTCACTACCCACATACACAGCTTAATTTTTAGTCTAAAAAATTGTACAGTTTTTTCATTGTTTTATGTTTTTAAATTTACACGTCAGCACCACATTAAATTTTATAGCATATTGTGTGCCTACCTCGTCGTTTAGTTTTTTACTATATGCGGTTTTACATTTGCCAACACCGTAGGAATGTCACCGTCCAAGTATTTTTACGCACTAAATATATTTACTTTCTTTTTAAATGCAAATTGCGACCTTATAAACACTGTGTCCTCTTGTAATGCAGTTGACCGGCTTTCGAGATGAGCTGGATTTAACGTAATCCCCCTCGATGTTGAAGGATCCAGGTTAAGTTGTTCTACAAATTCCTCCGGCTCTTCATTACGTAAGACTCTACATCGCTTTGCGGGCGGTGTTTTATGCGCTGTTTTAATATGACGTACTAACGCATCTGCCCTGCTAAACGATGCTGAACAGGATTCAGACGTATGCTTAACACTGTTATGCGTAGCATTTCTATGTCTTTTTAAAGCATCCCTTCTTGTAAATGTTTTACCGTAGAGGTCACATGTCACTAACACATTCTTTTTGTACATTTTTTTTTTACAAGTCCGGTGTTGTTGGGTGTATTTCTACAACTTTGTATTCTTGTTCACTGTCTTCTGTCTTCTGCTTCCCGTAGTAGTATAAGCTTTGAGGTTTACTGTTCAATGCTTGTAGCTCTTCAAAATTTAAATTCATGATGTTGGGTAAAAAAACGGACTCGCCATTTTTCAAATCTGCTACCGTTTTTCTTCCGTATTTTATATTTACAAACCGAAACTACTCCACTCTGTAATCCAAGTTGCACATTAAATCTTCCGTTTGGTTTTGCAAATTTTATACTTCTGTTCAGGTTTTTTTCCGTGCTAGTGTTTGCATAATACCCATGGTGTTCAAACGAGTAAGGATTATCCCCCGTCCCAGTGTTTGAATAATATCTAGCAGCTTGTGTTGTGGAGCACCGTTTTTCGCAGGTGCACTGACAATCAGCAAAATGGTCCATGATGCTGTACTGTTTGTTGCACTGTAAACCTGCGCTTTTTATAGCTGTGTTGTGGTGGAAAATTCCACCTACCTACCCACGTTCTCATCTATGGAGCGGAATTCCACATCTCCCTCCACTCACCACCCCACTTTATTATCCTTTGTCTATATGCATTGAAATATTTCTCTCATGACATTTTTAGAACACTTGTCACAGTCCATATGCTGGTCATACTCTTGTTGGTTTGAAAAAACACTTTATTAATTTGCATCCATTTCACATTTGCTCCGTCAATGGTGGGTGTCGTATTATTATCACAATCCTTGTATTTTTGCTCACATTCGCCGCAAAGTTTTTTTAACTACATCTGCGTTATTTGAATTGTATGCCACGTGTACATTTGCTTCCACGCAACGTGTTCCTTCGAGTTTGATCCAATTTCCCATATTAAATGACCTCACCTTTGAGTGTGGAAAGGTCATTGAGGCGGAGATCACATCCACAAACTGTTGCTTTTTAACGGACATTCCAGTTTTGCGTAACGTAATGTTTCCTGTTTACTGTCTCGTGCAACACTAACCTTGTTTGCATCCCTACGCGGAAGTTATGTGCTTAGAGGTTATTAAATCGCAATTTACGGACTTTTATTGAACTACAAACCGTTGAATATATTTTACGGTAACGGTTTTGTTTCTTAAGTAATTCACATTCTTCCTAATATGTACGCAGTAATTGTATACAACCGGATATTACACCGTTGACTGGTTCCCCTTGAGGGGTGACTTCGATCTGGTTTACCTTGGCGGGTGGCCTCGCTCTGGTTGCCTTGGAGGACCGGACTTTGGCGGGTGGCCACGCTCTGGAGGAACGGACTTGCTCACCTTGGCGGACCAAACCGGTTGCACATGGTGGGGATATGTGAGTTTACCTTGGTGGGTGGCCTAGCTCTGGTTGCCTTGGAGGAACGGACATTGGCGGGTGGACTCGCTCTGGTTGCCTTGCAAAAAACCTGATTTGCAGGTTTAACTGGACGGGTGGCCTCGCTGTGGTTAGCCATGGAGGATCGGAATTTGGCGGGTGGCCTCGCTCTGAATAGATTGATCCAGACACTCATCTAGACATTCTAAATAGGAATAAATCAGAAATACAATCATCAGACAACAAATGAAAGTCCAAAATCCAGTATTAGATTTTGTGAGATACAGACATTTGAATGGCATGGTCATACACATAGGATGCCAAAGAAAAGGTTACCCAGACAAACTTTGGAATGGATTCCACCTGGGAAGGGAAAGAGAGGTCGACCTGGATTTAAATGGATGGATGATGTAAGAAGAGGTGTGAGGGAGCTAGGTCTGGAAGAATTGGAATGTTAAGACAGAGAAAAATGGAGAAAGAAGATACAAATTTAAGAAGCTTTTGGCACAGGAAGATGTTTTGTTACATTGTAAACCTGTTTATAAATAAATAAATAAATAAATAATAATAAAAATAGCAATACTTTCAAAGAGTTAGTACGTTGTTTCATTAAGAATGGATAGACAGAATAAAATAGAAAGCATTCAACAATTAACAAATTTAACCTTATCGGTAATCGAACCTATTACCTTTTGCATACGAATCAAGCCACTGAGCAGTGAGCTAAGTGTATGCTAACTGTGCTTAAGAGGACTCTTCAAAGGAAGAAGGGGAACGTATTGTAGCTCTACTGTGCAATTAATTTACTCGTGTGAATCGCGCGTTGGAACTTAAAATATTCGAGATCAAGTGTCGCTAAGTGTACATTAAATAGATGGTTGAAGTAAATTTTCCAACTATTTAACATGTGTTCGGAATTGTAATCATATCCCCATATTCATTACTGGTTTTATTTGTTTTGGCCTGAAATCCTCTCCTATCTATCCTTATTCCCCGATATAATTATCCGATTTTCCTTTTTTCTTTTTTTGCTTTCATTTCAAGATAAATATTCTTCTGCCTCTCCTTATTTTTAATATCCTAGTGGTTTCCCATCTGATGATACACAATTGTCCCTTATTTTATTTCATTTGGTTCGTCTAACTAATTAATGTTTGCTATATGCCTTTTATTTATAATGTCGCTATATACCCCTCAAACTATTACTTTTTTCGCCTCGTTTTTAAATATCTACGCATTTTGGTGCTGGTAATATTTAATAGCATCTCTAATAGTATACCATTCTTTATTTATGTCAGTTTCTTCTTCGGTTGCCATATTTTAATCTGAAGCCTCCAGTTTTTCTAATATATTAGCAATTTTGATCTAGTATTCTTGCCGCAGTTCATCATTTGTCAAGTTTTTTAACTAAGAATCTGTAATAGTATACCATTCTTTATTTATATCAGTTTCGTCTTCGGTTGCCATATTTTAATCTGAAGCCTCCAGTATTTCTAATCTGTTATCAATTTTGATCTAGTATTCTTGCCGCAGTTCATCATTTGTCAAGTTTTTTAACTAAAAATCTGTAATAGTATACCATTCTTTATTTATATCAGTTTCTTCTTCGGTTGCCATATTTTAATCTGAAACCTCCAGTTTTTCTAATATATTAGCAATTTTGATCTAGTATTCTTGCCGCAGTTCATCATTTGTCAAGTTTTTTAACTAAAAACTTTTAGAGTCAGCTTTGTGTTTGCTCCTTCATAAGAGGTAACTATTCTCTGATTTTCACCCTGACCAGATGATGATCCGAATTGCAGTCCGTCACCCTGACAGATCTAACTTCGATGTTGCTACCATGCCAGGGTTTATCTATTAATGTTATCTATCTGGTTCCGCGTTTTACCATCCGGAGATGTCCAAATGTATTTAAGAATATCCTTATGATGGAATGTTGCGCTCTTATCAATGAGATTCTTTGATGTGACAAAGGCGAACAACTCAAGTATCGTTACTATCTTCATGAAGACTGAATTTTTCTCTTTTTGATCTGAATATATCTTTCTGTCCCACTTTGCATTAAAATATCCTAAGACTTTTTTTGCATATATCGTAAAAGCTTCAAATACTCATTCCAATATACACGGAGCTCATCCCTGATCTTGTCATCTTTATCTTCTCTGGGATCATGTACAGTGTGGCGCAAAATTTATGTCAGAAGGTCTCTGTCTACTGTGGTTTAATCATATACCGCAAATTATTTTCCTTGTGTTGTTGTCTGATAATTCTATAGCTCACTCACAGATGTCTCAATGCAAATCTCAGAATGGAAGCACTAACATTGGAACACCGTTTGATTACTGTAAGGATATTGTATGCAAATTCTAGACGTAATATTGTGGTGAGACTCGCTTTCAACGGAAAATTTGATCCACGAACAGCACTATCAGAAATGATAATTTCTCAATGAGACTACAACACAGAACTGAAGTCAAAATGTGATGACAAAATTTAAGCATACACTGATACGGATTTTTTGTATTGTTTTCCTTGTTTTTTAAAGATTGGTGAAACGTTTTGGAAATACTGGATCCATACATGATTCCAGGAAGAGCTACTCAGGACCAGTTGTAACATGGACAATGTGGGTGAGAATCCTATTCAATGAGGAACCTACTACATCAAAAATACATTCATCATAGCTACTTTGTATATCACGATGGTCTCTCCAGAGTATCATTAAAAATATACTTATGCTTTTCCTTTACAAAATTCAATTGTGCCAACCTTTGAATAGCAGGGTTGTAGAGCGATGATCATCTTTTGCAAATGTTATGATTGAGATGCTTTTCCTTTACAAAATTAAATTGTGCCAACCTTTGAATAGCAGGGTTGTAGAGCGATGATAATCTTTTGCAAAAGTTATAATTGAGACCTTTGAAAATAGAACAGCCGATAAGGGTGAGATCTGGTTAAGTGATGAGGCACATTTCCATCTCCATGGGTATGTCAACAAAGAGAACTGGTGCCACTGGGATACTGAGAATCCACGCGTTCAAGTTGCTTTTCTAATTCATCCACAAAAGTCACAGTTTGGTGCGCAATTAGTGCACAATGGGTTATTTGCCCCATTTCTATTGAGGAAACTGTCACAGACAGGTAATAGAGCTTGACTTCTACCGGCTGCACGACACCACCGAATGATCTGAAGCTATTGGTCCATGCAGCATATAGCGCGTCCACACCGTACTGCGGATGTCTTCGATTTCCTACAGGCGACACGACGTTCATAGATCGTTACCCTGGAAACTTTTGAATCCACTGGACATGGTGTGGAATGGTCCCTTTACAGTCCCAATCTCAATTTGTGTAATTATTTCTTATGTGGTTATATGAAAGACAGTATATTCAAAGGTGCATCTGCAACAATCCAGGATCTTCGTACTGCAATTTGAAGAGAGATTCTTGGTGTCAGAAATTATGTTCTTCAGAAAGCCATCACGGAATTTAGGTCAAGGCTCTACACACTCATTACTGCAGAAAGAAAGCAATTTGAAAACTTTCTTTATTAAATACCTGGTTGTCTATTAATAGTATAATTATGATAGCAAAATCTATCACCCCATATTATGACATTGTAGACAAAAATTTGTAACACCCATTTTGCATCAAACGGTACATATACAATTACGAAGTCATATCGTTTACTCTTTATATTTATGTAAGATAACATATTGCTAACTAACTTAACATCTCGCATAGCTGAGAGGATCCTTCTTCGTACTAAAATAGCTGCTCAGAATTCGGTCCTGCTGCACACCTATAATATAATGTAAAGCTTCCTGATCCTTGCTACCTTCACCTGACCATCCAACTTCCTAAAAATCGACTATATCCAGGGGAAATTCGTCTAATTTCCGTGTTAATATTTCTAGTGCCTACTACTATACAGTGTCCTAATATTCCATATACTTAGGAACTTGTTCATATATTTAAGCTTTTATCGTGGATTCCCTGAAGTAGTTCCCGCCCGGAAATACGATGGGGGAATCATTTCACCTCCGGAAAATTTAACCTCGTGGAACCCATGCCTGCGTTTCTTCATCTTTGTGTTTTTACGGTGGCTGTTCGTCACTTCTTCGACCAAGCTACTTTCTTCGCCTGGCTTGTCGCCTTTGACCTGTCCAAATTGGATGGCCCTTTCGGCAGCAGTACTGACGCCGGCATTTCTCTCGGTGTCATTTAAGCGCCCAAGCCACTCCACCGCAACAAGGTATAGTTACTATCAGTAGATTTTTTATTAAATAATAAACTAAAACTTGATAAATTCACGTTTTAGCTTAACATTAATGTAGAGTGACAAAATTTAAGAAGTACATTACAAGAAGCAACAAATGAAACTTTTGATAAGACGAAGCAAAGAATAAGTAGAATACATTTTAGTAAGAAATAAAGAAAGAGAGTAGCTTATCAAATATAAGTCGAAAGGTTATATGGAATGTTTATCAACATTCTGAAACAGATAAAATAGATTACAAAAGGCTGACCGCAATTGTGAAGAGCAACATCAGAAAAATTGATAATGTTGGGAAACATTATATATGAAGAATTGAAAATGATTTGCACGGATCTCAAATTGAATTCATACTTGTTAATTAAAAATAGCAAAAATAAAAGAAATATTACTTAAATTTAATCCATTACGTTAACCTAAATAAATAAAACAGTGTGCAAATCTTTGAACTGAAGAACTAATGATACAACGTTTGAAGGAAAGTCTAAAATACAATACTAGATTCTAGATATTTGATCATAATAAAATATCTGAAACATCTGTAAAATAATCAACGCGTCATTTGGTATTCATGGATATCCTGGGCTTTTCCTTTTACAGATACATCTAGTTGTTTCTAACTGCTTATGCCATCGACGGATAATCTTATCATTCGGGAATCAATTCAAAATTGCCGTCGGAAAGCTCGCTGCACTGCAACAATGGAACGAGACCTCGCAAATTGCAACACATAGAAAGGCTTCTGTACAGGAGTCGCCATTTTTACGCTGACGATGTAATAATTACAAGAAACAAATTACTGCATACAGGATAATAAACTTTCACAATTTTTCTTTTATCATAGCAAATAATCACCCATCCAATTTTGTTTGTAAAGCAGTACCAACTACTTAAAACCCCGTCCATCATTTTGGAACACGGTGTATAGTATATATCAAGATAATATAATTTACAAATATCCACAGAAAAGACAAAAAAAAAGTATTCGGTTCTCTTAGGTCCGATCACTACAGAACAAATAATGAATCATTAGAACAAGTCCATAAATTTAATTACAAGGCTGCCAAATTAAATATAAAATTTAAAAGTATTTAGAGTGAAAATTAACACAATTTTTTGAATTAATTGGTACAATTAAACGAAATAATTTAAAGAAGTCAGAAAGGAAAGCATATTGAAACAATATCAAAATTTCAGTCTTACTTACATTTTATTTGGATCAGAAAACTTAATTCTAACCACTACAGCCCACAGGAGGGGAATTACAACAAAAAAGATGAAAATACTTAGGCCTCTGGCAGAACACATCTCCTTGACAACAAAACAAGTGAGTCTATTCGTCAAGAATTAAACACCTCAAGTATATTATAAATAATTGACGAATAGAGATCAAATAGTTATTTCATTGCATTAAGATCAAATCGCAATTGGAACGAAATGCAACCAAGACGAATTCCATTGTATCAATACATGTACACACCACAAGGTAAAGGAAGAATAAGAATGCCTAAAAAGCGTTTGCGAGGACAAATACAAATTCTGAAGAGGTAACGGAACGAATGAAGCTTGTGTTGATGATGAAAAAAGAAATACAATTTTGAATTAACTTACTTGATGTAGAAATCTGAAATTCTTCTGCATTTCGACTTTTTTTTCAACCATGATTTCACCTTTTCCATGTAAAGTATCATGCTATCATGCCCCATCGCCTTTCCTCAATAATTTTAAGTTTACATATAATACGAGGACAATTATTTTCATAGTAGCACTTGATGTTCGGGATCAATCTGCAACAAATGAAATTAACGAATAAGTATCCATAAAATCAAATATTTCCAAATAAGCCTGAAATAATCAAGAGAGTATCGGGATTATTTAGTACATGGCATTTTCATCTATAACTAACTAATCAACTAACATAATGACTAGCATAATCAAACACGCAAGGTTCATGGGCGCTCGGATATAAAATCTCCATATTTACCTATTCTAAGCTAAAATTATCCAATCAATCCCTGTATAATTCACCTCCCTCAAATCACTTGACTTTGTTCTCTCATCTCACTCTTGGCCTATGCACTAGGCGTTTTTCCCTGATTTTTCTACTAGAAGTTTCCATGTCTCTCTTTTATTCTACATCCATTCTACATATTCTACTATTGCATCTATATTTTAAAGATTTGTTACTGCATGTAATTTGTCAATTGTTTCACATTTATATTTTATTACATGTTTTGTATAGTTACGTTTTCCATTTATAGAATATACAAGAAGCCACTTAAGTGTGTCGTGGTAAAACCCAATGGTATTTGCAGCCCCACCATAGACCACCTGTTAAGTACATATACAAAGTGAGAATATATTACACCGTTATACATGTTATAGATTCGCCCAAACCTACATGATTATTTTGAGATAGAGATCCATTGGCCTCCGAGATGAAATGGAGGCAGAATTTATCAAAGTAATTGATGTTTGATACTATAAATATATATCTTTAACTCGTGTTCAACTCTGGGTCGGGTCGAGGGATGGGATGAGATGAACCCCTTATATAGAGAGGTCTGTGTATGACAAGGGTGCTGGCCGACCACGCCTGACGCACCATCACACGGGGTAGATGAACGAAATAATTAATCTAAATCAGAGAAAACTGCATTGAAAATTGGACTAGAATTGCTACAGACTTATTTGACGATTATTTTGACCATTTGCAAGTAAGCATAATTTGTCTAAAGCGTATTCAAAATTTACCTTCCTTAAATTTGTTGAAATAGTTAATTTGTATTAGATAACTGGACGCTACTGCATAGGTAAGGGATATGAATATACAACATATACACACACACAAACACGAACACACACACACACAAACACGCACACACAAGAAATCGAAGCGAAAAAAATCTGGGAGCCCTGCTACAAATTTCTATATGGTTTTTGTATTCTAATATAATTATTTTTTAAACTGACGTATGCTGTCCCTGTAAATGATTGTGTTCATGATTTTATCCTTTAACTATTTCTTTATGTAGGAATGCGGAGTACGCAGACAGTAAAATTGATCGCATCTGGCATTACTGCAGGCTTGTAAACATAGTAGAAAGAATGGGATCTTCACACAGGTAAGAAGTGTGCCTACTTATTTAATCTAACTAATTTAGTTGAACACTGTCTATGAAAGAAGTACTGGTAACACAAAAACGACATAATCCAATACCAATCCCGCTGTTATACATGTTTCGTTCTATCGCCTTAATTCTTGGAACGTTTCATTCGGTATAACGACAAATGTGAAACTCATTTAATCTTATATATGAAAATTAATGTTTGTTTGTATGTTTTCTTGTTTGTTTGTTCGTACTTTATGCGCGGCCATACCGTTAATCCGATTGTGATGCGGTTTTTTGCAAAATGTTCAGGAGATTCCCGGGATGAATATAGGCTATAAGAGAGTTGTGATATTGAACCCCTTCACCCTTAAAAATCGCCCTTTATAGTGCAAAACGTGAAAAAAGTAGCTCTTTGGACGCTTAAATGGCTTACGCTGCTTAAGCCATAGGAAATACACAAAACTAGTGTACACAGAATCGAATATCTCAAAAAGCTCTACAAAAAATTCCGCGACAGCATATGTTTATCTCTTACGGATAACTCACAATAACCATTTTTGTCTTTCATTGATACCAAGAGACCCGCGCCGTAACCGAGTGGTTAAGGTAAGAAGTCTTGGCTCAGATCTCCGGGACTTAACGCTGGTTCGAGTCTCCATGGGGGAAGGATTATTACTCATCGAATTTCGGCCAGTATGGGACCGGTGCACAGTGGGCCAGAAATGAAATCTAGCTGAAAAAACTACACTCACCCTCATAAATTTATCTTTTTCATTCTAATATAATTTTTATGTGACGGTTATTAACTTATCTGCAATGGAGGATACAATTCTAATGTTTTTGAAGACAATATAAACATCGAAAGTTGTCGATAGGTAAGAACTCACCTCGTCTATATCCCAGTTGTGATATTAGCGTTGTGTGTTCTAGTTCAGTAGACATGATATATATGCGAAGTTACTTCGAAATTATGTATTGATCTGAACTTTACATTCATGCTTGATAACGCAGAAAAATGTAGATTTTATTTGGCTCTGTTACATGGGCGGATTCGGACTTTTGAATTTTTTCTAAACATATTACATAGTTTAATTTTAAAGTTTGAAAACAATGAAATTCTTCAGAGTTTTGCTTTGAGGAAACTAGGAATTCAAAAGAAATTAGTTGGGTCAGAATGTATACCAACCAAAACAAGGCTTCGGAATTACCAATGACGGTAATATGGCTAGACGATTTTTCGAAAACTCAGTTGTTAGTGCCTCGGTCTTTGGATAGAATAATTTTCACATTTACCCACCTAAAGTAGTTCTTCTGTGCACTGGGCGGCGTCTCTTCTAAAAGAGTACGGTCCTTGAATTAGCAATATGCTCAATGGTTTCATGATGATCACAATTTAAATGTACTGGAACTCTTATTAATTCTTTATTGTTATTCTACAAACTCATTCATCAGGATACGATATCGACGTTAAAAATTTAGTGAGTACGTTTCAGAAACCAAGTGGCGGTATTTAGAATTCTATTTCTGGAATGGAATGACTCCAATAAAACACAAAATGTTGGATCATTGTGCTCAAATAATATAAAATCAAATGATCCCAATTGGACAATTAACAGAAGAGGCCCAAGAAGCTAGAAACAAAGACAGTCGACGATATAAAGTACTCGACAAAATTCACTGTCAAAACCAGTAATTTGTTGATCACGCTTTTAGTTTCGTTCGACACTGCCATTACTAGTTTTAGGAAACTCATTCAAGATAAATGCGAGCCGTTCGATTGGAAAGTGCTGCGATTATTGAAATGCAGCATTCCGAACCAACGATTATCATGCATATCTTCTCAAGAACAGGATCAATCTGATCAATCTGAAAAAAATATGTACAAGTGAAGCAGAAGAAAGTAACTGATTTCAAAAATAGTGTTTCGAATTTTGTGGGAGAAATATCAAATTGAGTTATTCTATATCAACATAATTTGCAATTCCTTTTAGATAATAACAATTTAAATGATAATTAATAATTAATAAATTATGTACATGATAAAAAGTGGGTTTTAATTTTAATACACCATTCTCATCCAAATAACAAATTTCATTAATATCTTATGTACATTTACAGTGCATTCCATTTGTTGTAATCAAAATAAATAACTTACTTACTTACTCACTGGCATTATCGAACCCGTAGGTTCATGGCCGCACGGACATACGCTCTCCATACATCCCTATCCTGAGCTAATGCTTTCCAATCATTCCCTGTATAATCTACTTCCCTCAAATCATAGTTAATGTTATTTTCCCACCTCATTCTTGGTCTACCAAGTGGGCGTTTTCCCTCTGGGATTCCTACAAGAAGCTTCCATGCACGTCTTTTGTTCCCCATTCGAGTTACATGTCCTGCCCATCGTAGTCTACGAGACTTAACTGTTCTTATTAAATCTGGCTTCTTTTAAAGACCATGCTGATCACTGTTATGCAGTTTTCTCCGTGCACATGTCTGTATATCTCTCCATGGTCCAAAAATTTTCCTAAGAACTTTATTCTCAAATACTTGTAATCCCCTTTCCTCCCTCAAAGTAAGAGTCCATATTTCGCATCCATATAATATAACTGGTAGAATAATAGTTTTATATATATTCAGTTTAACGTTTTTTTAAAGGTTTTGGGACGTCAAGAGTCCCTGTAATGCATAATAGCACGCATTTTTAGGATTGATCCTATGTTTAATTACTTTTTGCATCTCATTTCTATTTGTGATTATTGTTTATAGGTATTTGAATTCAGTCACTTCCTCAAAATTTCCCTCATTTGTCATTAGTTGTCCATTTCCATTATATAATGTATTTCTATGTGTGACCAAATATTTAGTTTTATTGACGTTTACTTCCAGTCATAATTTCTTTGTGTTACTCAATAGTGTGTGCGTGTTGGCCTTTAGTATCTCTTCGCTATGACCCAATAATACTACATCATGAGCATAAGCTAACAGCTTATTAATACCATTGAGCTGTAGGCGTTCTTTATCCCCTAAAGATTTGATGGCATGCTCTGGTACAAAATTAAATAGTAGAGGAGATAATGTATCTCCTTGCTTCAACCATTGTGGATTTCAAAAGTATCCGAAAACTGTTTGCATACACGCACCCTGCTCTTTGTACCATTCAGGCACATTCGTATAAGTCTAACTAACTGTTTAGGAATTCCGAACTCCAGCAGGATACTTTATAACTTCCCTCTCTTAATTGAATCGTATGCCTTTTTGACGTCTACGTATAGTTGAGGTACAGTACCATTATATTACCATTTCTTTTCTAAAATCTGTCTTATACTAAAAATCTGATCTGTTGTAGATCTGCTTCTCCTGAATCCACATTGATGATCTCCTAGAATGTCATCAATATATGGAGTACGTCTGATTACTAATATATTTGTAAGCATTTTGAACGAAGTTAAAAGTAATGAAATGCCCCCGTAATTGTTGCAATCAGTTATATCTCCTTTGTTTTTATAAATAGGTACAATAATCGATTCTTTCCATTCATCTGGAAGAGCTTCTTTTTCCCAAATAATATTAAGCAACCAGCGTATCTTGTCCATTAACTTTTTTTCCCCTGAATTTATCAGTTCTGCTGCAATTTCATCTGAACCTGATGCTTTATACATCTTCAATTTTTCTCTCGCCACTTTAACCTCTAATGTACTTGGCTCTGCGACTAGCATTTCTGCTGTCTGTAAATTATCCTCCGTAATGTCCTGTTCTGTATGTACATTTAATAGCTGATTAAAGTAACTTTTCCATCTATTTAATATACTCCTGGAATCTGCAATCATATCCCCATTTTCATTCCGTATTATGTTTGTTCTAGCCTGAAATCCTTTCTTCTCTATACTAATTCCCTGATATAATTCTCTAATGTTCCTATTTTTTGCATTCATTTCAAGATCATTAATCTTCTCTCTCAAATATTCCCTCTTTTTACTCTTTAGTAATTTGGTGGTTTCCCGTCTAATAGTACCCAATTGCTCTAAATTTACCTCATTTGGCTCGTGTAACCATTTCATTTTCAAAATAAATAACTAGAAATAATAAATAAGTAACATTGTGAGCACTCTGTATACTGTTCTATGTAAACTAATACTGGATCCAATATTATTCAAAATGGGGAATATGAATCAATTTTGAGTTTTGCTCTAAAATGCGTCCAGAAATAAAATTTATTTTAGTTTTCTCCAACTAAATTAGTGCTTTTGCAAACTGTGCATCACTCTCATGCTACGGGTATCCATCACTGGTTGCCTGCTCATTGTCGGAAATAACACTTACCGGAGAACATCGTGCTCCCATGGGAGGATTCTATTTGAGAATATTTAGCAAAATTCCATAAATTTGGATAACAATCCTCTGAGCGGATAAGAAAACCCTTTCTTCAGAGTAAGACGGAAGATTATTTTTACGGCCAACAGATAACGGCCGTTATTTGTCAACTCATGAGTTTGCCAATTCTAGACGTGACAGGATATGTGTGACGATCTGAGGTTGGTGTGTTGCTGGTATTGGAGAGTTGTGTTTTCTTTTATCTCGCATGAACGCAGACGAATACACCAACTTCTTGGTGAGCAACATGTTTCGCACTGTTCGAATAATTTACCCCAAAGAAGAAATACCTAAGAAGCGAACCTTAACCCGGGGTAAAAAACAATGCAAATGAAACTAACATTATTTGAATCAGTGTAATAAAATATTATTTTTTCCCTAAATTTCACAACCCCACAAAAATAAATACATGTGATACAGGGTACAGAACATGATCTTCAAGCAATAAGAAAACTTACGTTCTGTCAGTGACTAGTTCACGCAGAGGATGAAAAACGATGTTGTGATCATGTTATTGCTTCCTGCATCCTATTTCAAGACTCTCGTTTTGTTTTTGTACACGAAGATATGTGGCACAACAATGATAGTCATTGAAAAATTGTCGGAAACAAATTTGCAGTACACCACCCGCAATTCAAAATGGCTGCGTTTTTACAGTTTAGACACTTTCCTTGTATATTTCGGATACAGTATTCCGTTGTGTTTTGAAAGTGTTGTTCATCCCTGGGTGCCAATCCAGCTAGCACCCAAACATACCGGTGAGCCTGCTGGAATCTTGGAAAAAGAGACTGGTCGTAAATAAATGATTGCATTTGTATTATAATGTTGCGTTGCTGCAATGTATAAGAAGAATCACCAAAAGCTACATTATGGGAGATGTGTCGAATCATATGTTTGTACATTCGAAAAATATATTTGTCCAAAGATTGTAACTCATTGGTTGTATTTTGTAGTATGATTTTGACCACTACATTTTCAATGTCATAATCCCCTTCTTCTAATAGTTGTTTCATTACATCTCCGTCGCTGTGAACATTATATGAGTCCAACAACAATATACTGCATGTTGCAGATTTGGGAAGCGATAACTCTTGTAGGAATTCTCTCTATACGGTTTTTGTCATTTTTCAAGAAGTGATCCATTTTATTACAAAGTTGTCAGTCTGGAACATGCGTTCCACAACTCTTGCGTTAATACCTTTAGGTTCTTGAAGAATCAGTAGTAACTTTGGCATCAGTTTTCCAGCTCTGCTTTAATATGAATATCAAAAGTGTTGATAGAAATGTAAATCATACCTAGCAACTCAGTGTCGGCCATATCTACGGTACCGGCGGTGCCAGTATGAAACAAATGCTGTCCTTTCAGGTTAACCTGACGCTGCTATGCCAAACCACTCAAACACTGGGACCAAAATGGACACAAGTACGCCCACTGACAAGACTGCAAGTAGGCCTTCCAACGTGTCACAACCACAAGCCCATCCTAGGAATGAACCCCTGCCGTCGGAAATAAGGGTCATTGAGCATAGGGATCTCTTTTGGATGAATAATAAATAAAAACTAAAATAATGGGTTGTGAATAGGAGAGAGGGCTTACGATATTACGCATCGTCACTGGATGATTTGAAAACTATAAAATAATAGTTTGCTTCACTGTAAAAACAACAATATACTTTCCAGATGAAACATGGACTTCCACTGAGCGTCGTACTGAAAATACTCCCTTCCAGTATTCCAATCCCTGATATCCAATGCGAGCACCTTTCCTCGGGACATCCTATAAAAACTATCCGACAAATAAACTAAAAAGAAGGTGACGCCTAAATACCCTTACATTTCTGTATTCTTGGGCTAGGGAATACGAATTGGCCGAGGAATATTTAACCTACACTTTTTTCTCTACATAGTTGTGTCATTTGTAGCATACAGACTTCGCTCTAGCCTCGGGCAGTGCTTCAAGTGCCAAATATATAACCATACCTTTG
Organism: Diploptera punctata; assembly: GCA_030220185.1. Classification (NCBI taxonomy): domain Eukaryota; kingdom Metazoa; phylum Arthropoda; class Insecta; order Blattodea; family Blaberidae; genus Diploptera; species Diploptera punctata. The sequence continues at coordinate 58,565 of JASPKZ010008595.1, forward strand.
CAGGATGTAGCCTGACATCGAACTGTGTGGTTAGTTTGGAAGCTCACAATCATACAGTGTGCCCGGTAAAAGTAGCGGCACATACTAGCAAAACTAAACTAAAGTGTGTGAACTGCGATTAAGCAGGGCAACCAGTGTCCTTTCGCGGTTGTTTATCATATGACGCTGCACAGGCCGCATTCCTCAAAAACGAGAATCTACGTAAATTCCTGCAGTCACGCAACACCGAATCTTCACTCCAAGAAACATTACTCCTTCAGTTTTCCTATAACAAAATCCTTGCCCCTGGCACCTCACCAGTTACCCAAACTGAAGGAAGTACTGCTGGGATAAAAGCCAGGATTATGTATCGACTCCACATTTGTGGGTATGCCTAGAAAATGCTGCATCAAATTGAACCAATGTTCCCTGGACTTAATTCGCCAATGGAGCGTTTTTTATTCATGTCTAAACTAGAAAATGTATGTTTCGGACACTATGATTTTAATGTCATGTCATTCAAGGCCAATGGAGTATCAGCACAGATTCATGAAGTAATTACAATTATACACAAAAACAATATTGATATTCTTCATCTAAATGAAACATTTAAACCAAAAGATAAAAATTTCACAATGTCATATATATATATATATATATATATATATATATATATATATATATGTGTGTGTGTGTGTGTGTGTGACCGCATAAACGGTCCCCTTCGAGGCACTACAATATGCATCAAGACAAGCACTAACCATAGAGTATCCACCATTCCAAGGCTTGAATTTATTGAAATGAGCGGCATAATCCTTCCTATATCCCACCGAGAAAATATTTACATATCATCAATTAATAAATCCCCAAGCAGGCTTCTTACAACGAACGACCTAACTATTCTAACATCTGTCTTTCGCGGCTTTGTTTCGGGAGATTTTAATTCTTAAAGTCTCTTTTGAAATTGTCGTTTTCAGAATGCCTCTAGTATCATTCTTCGAAACTTCAGCCAAATTCATAACATAGAAATACGTATCTGCTCCAAAGGAACACATTCTTCCGTCACACTGCTAATGGTATTCGATCTGATGTACTTGATTATATGCAATTTATATCAATGAAGTAATATGTTGCTGGAACAAGACATATAAATTTGGAATAAGAATATCAGAAAATAGAAAATTAAACACCCTATTGTTTGCAGATGACCAAATAATAATAGCAAATTCAGAAGATAATCTACAAAAAGGTCTGTATGAACTTAACAAAATTACAGAAGAATATGGTTTGAAGATATCTACAGAAAAAACAAAAATTATGGCATTTCAAGGTGTAGATCCTGTCAGAAGTAAAATTGTACTGGAAATACAATTTTGGAGCAGGTGAATAATTTTACATATCTAGGATGCAATATCTCATATGAAGAAGAAAAGGATGTAAATGCAAAAAATCTAAATTTTAAGAATTTTAGGGTTAATAAATTCTATCTTCAAGCCACAGTTAGTCCAAAAGCATTCAATATTAAAAGTGTATAAAACACTGGCTCTTCCAACTCCTTTGTATGGTAGCGAAGTATGGACGTTGAAACAGAAGGATATACAGAGACTTAGATCTGCTGAAATGAGATACCTGCGGAGGACTGCAGGATACACACTACTAGATCACAAAAAGAATGAAGACATCTTAGAAGAATTACACATGGAACCTTTAGAAAACAAAATTTCTGATTATAAGTCAAGATGGATGCAACATGTTCATGGAATGGAAGATCACAGAATACCCAAACAAATGTTAAGATATCAACCTGCAGGAAGAAGAAGACCAAGGACGTCCACTCAAAAGACTTTTGGATGGTGTTTCTCTTGAGGCCGAAACAGGTCAACAAATGGTCTAAATTCGTGAATGTACTATGATGATGATGATGATGATCATATATATATATATATATATATATATATATATATATATATATATGGAAACATATTCGTAACTTACAAACTTATTTACTTTAAAAGAAAGATCCACTTTAACCTCCATATTCGGATAAAGTGGGGCTCAGAGTCCGCCATAGCTTTTAATCTATATTTAAGTTTATTTACTGTATTATTTATACAGACAGGCACAGATTAATCTGAAAATATGTATGACTGATCATAATTAAAAATCGTTGATATTCATTTAATGTCTTGAAAAATTATAACATTCACGCATCATTCAACTGAAGAAAGGGACGGTCTTTGGGTTTACTAAAATTACAAGAATATTACGAGGGAGAATCAAATATAAACAGGCCTTTGTTTACTGCGCATGCGTAGAGTGCGATATGAGTTGGAGGCTTTTACAGCAGGTGCAGTGGGGTCTCTGGAAAGGGACCGCGGCCTTGGGAACTCATTTTGTTTTGTTCCTCAGTTGCTATGGAGATGTCTGAGAGAGAGGTGCATCCAGCTGTTGCGCAACGAGTAATCATCAAGTTTTTCGTCTATGAAAATGTCAGTGCAGCTGAAATTCTCCGTCGGTTATTCCCACAGTTTGGGGAAAGAACCCTTTCATGGTCCAGAGTAAAACATTGGTGCCGCGAGTTTAATGAAGGACGTGAACGTGTTGAAAACTTGGCCCACCCTCGCCGCCCATGCACCAGCATCAATCCAGAAAACATCCAAGCTGTTCGGGACATCATTGAAGGGGATCGCCACATCACAGTGCTTGACATTTGTCGAGAACTTCTCATTAGCTATGGGAGTGTGCAATCAATCATTCGAGAGGAGCTGAAAATGAGAAATGTGTCAGCTCGTTGGGTTCCGCGGTTGCTCACTCGTAAATAAAGTTAATTAAGTGAATGGTTTTTACAGACAACATCCACATTGATAAAATATACGTTATCATGTAAAGTGGACGCGGATCCTCGTGGAGGGTTCACTTTAACGGAATTCACTTGTAATGTTTATTTCATTTTATACAGCCACTATGTCACATAATGTCAAACCAAACCCGTCAGTATATTAAAACAGCACCTATCTAATCTTATATATAAAAACTAATGATTGTTTGTTTGTTTGTTCGTTCGTACTTTATGCGCGGCCATACCGTTTATCCGATTGTGATGGGGTTTTTTGCAAAGTGCTCAGGAAATCCCCGGGATGAACACAGTCTATAAGATAGTTGTGACACTCAACTCTTAGACCCTTAAAAATCGTCTTTTCTAGTGGAAAACGTGAAAAAAGTAGCTCTTTGGACGATTAAATGGCTTACGCTGCCTAAATCATAGGAAATACACAAAATTAATGTACATAAAACTGAATATGTCAAAAAGCTCTACAAAAATGTCCGCGACAGCATATGTTTATCTCTTACGGATAACTCACAATAACCATATTTTAATCATTGATACCAAGAGAATAATGCCCATTCGGGTGAACCTTTCATCGTTAATATTGATACCGAGAGTTCCGCGCCGTAGCCGAGTGGTTAAGACAAGAAGTTTTGGGGCATAACTACGGGACTTACGCTGGTTCGCGTCTCTATGGGGGTAAAATTTTTTCTCATGGAATTTCGGCCAGTATGGGACCGGTGAACAGTGGGCCAGGAAATGAAATCTAGCTGGAAAAGTACTATTTACACTCACACTCATAAATTTATCTTTTTTTTCACTCTAATATAGTTGTTTTATGTCGGTTCTTAACTTATCTGCAAAGGAGGGTAAATTCTAATCTAAAAAAGTAGCTCTTTGGACGCTTAAATGCCTTAAGCTGCATAAACCATAAGAAATACAAAAAAATAATGTACGCAAAATTGAATATTTCAAAAAGCTCTACAAAAAAAAGTCCGCGACAGCATATGTTAATCTCTTACGGATAACTCATAGTAACCATTTTTATCTTTAGTTGACCCCAAGAGCCCTACTCCATAGCCGAGTGGTTAAGGCAAAAAGTCTTGGGGCATAACTATGAGACTTACGCTGGTTCGAGTCTCCATGGGGAAGACATTTTTCTCATGGAATTTCGGCCAGAAATGTAATCTAGCTGAAAAAAACTATTTTTACACAGCCTCATCAATTTATCTTATTTTTAACTCTAATATAATTGTTATATGACGATTCTTAACTTATCTGCAAAAGAGGGTACAATTCTAATGTTTATGAAGACAATACAAACATCGGAAGTGGCCGATGGTTAAGAACTCATCTGGTCTATATCCCAGTTGTGTTATTAGCGTTATGTTCAAGTTCAGTGAGCTATTCTTCATATCCTATATGGATACTTCACCTCAAGGTTTGTAATTTTATTGATATATTTAATGTTTCTCTATATAACCAGATGTTATGTTAAATACATGTGGAATCATAACTTCCATGCACTAAAAAAATTACACAATAATCTTAGTTTAAATTGAGCTATAAAGAAAACAGTTGTAGACAGTAGTTCAAATTTTAGTTGTAATATAGAGTGATATATGGGCATTAATACCCGCACAATAACATGTGTGCAAATTATTGCGTTTTCATTAATTAGCCTTCCCATTACAGGAGGCAGCTAGCAACTGAGGCCTACCGTTGCGCGCAGAGAATAATTGCTTGATTTAATATGGATGAAGATGTTAGATGGAGGCAATAAGTTATCATTTAGTATACAAAATAGGGGTAGGGGGATGTTAGCAGAATGTTTTAAATTATATTAAAAATCAATATTTTTTGAAAAGCGATTTTGTCAAAGGTACGAAGTTGTGCACGAAAAAAAATTATAATGAAGTATTCTGATTGGCTAGGAGTGGATGTTAACTTTCCCGTTATGAAGTATTCATTTAGAACAATGACAGTCTGGAAAATTCTGTTCCATCTGCTTATGGAATTGGAAGACCCAAAATTTCTTTCGAAGAGGTCTGGAATAAAAGAAATGTTCACTTAAGCAGGAATTCTCTCGCGATGAACTTGCTCTTGCAACATAAATATCACTTTGGTCATATGGTAAACGGGATACTGCTGATGTTTTAAAGACATTACTCAAAAAACCACAAAAAACTTCAAAATAATAATAAACATTACAAATTACCTAGCTCAACTCCCCTATCTTCTATGTCGGACGTATCATTGACTTTTGACAATAAAATATCAATATGTCGATATACTAACGTGAGACTAGGTGTCAAAAAAAAGAGACTGTGATAATTTATCCACCCTATAATGCTTCTAGGGAAGCAACATTTTTATGCTACCTTTCCCAAGACGGACATTTTAGCAGAAGTAAGACTTTTTTTGTTTTTATTCCAGCCTCCTCGAAAGATATTTTGGGTCTTACAATTCCATAAGCAGATGGAACAGGATTTTGAAAAACGACTATCAGTGTTCTAAATTCTTAATAACGGCAATGTTTACTTTTACTTTTAGCCAATCAGAATATTTCAGTAGAAATCTAACTTTTTTTTCTCTCGCACAACATCCCATGTTTTAAATAATCGCTTTAAAAATGTTTTTAAGTTCTTTAAACATTCTCCAAACATACCTTTACTCTAATTTATTAATAGATTATCACATATTGGCTCTATCGATCACTTTTCTTCATATATTAAATCAAACAATTCTCTGCGAGCCGCCTCCTCTAATAAGAAAGCTAATCACAAGAAACGCAATAATTTGCACACATCTTATTGTGCGGAATTGAAGTCCTTAAATTACTCCATATTTTAACTAAAATTTGTACTACTGTTCGGAACTGTTTTTTTTGTAGCTAAATTTAAAGTAAAACGATTGTGTAAATTCTGTAGTGTTTCGAAGGTATGATTCCACGTGTATTTAATACAATATCTGGTAGTATAGAAACATGCTATATATTATATATATATATATATATATATATATATATATATATATATATATCAATTGAAAGTACAAACCTTGATGTAAAGTATCCATGTAGAATAAGAAGAATAACTCACTGAACTTTAATGCAAAACGTATTTATTTCTACAGCTCGGTACTCGACTGGGATGCGGACGAGATGAGTTCTTAACTATCGGCAACTTCTGATGTTTATATTGTCTACATAAAGTTTAGAATTCTACCCTCCTTTGCAGACAAGTGAAGAACAGTCATCTGGCAATAATTTTAGAGTGAAGAAAGATGAATTGATGAGACTTAGTAAAATATTTTTTTCCAGCTAGATTTCGTATCTGACCGACTGTGCAGTGCCCACCCACCATCGTGAGGCATTTGCGTAGGTTAAGAATATCAGCTATAACGCCTGAAGGATCCGAAATGCTGACCACATTTCACCCTACACTGGCTAGATGATCGTCTCCCTTTGTGATAACACATGTGGATGTGAGGCCAACAGCCGGCTGGTCAGCCAAAAACCTTCTAGGCCTGTCGCGATTTGAGTTTTTTTATACCAAGAAGATCGGGATAAGTAGATTCCCGGGCAAGCGTTTTCTTTTCCGATTGAGATGGAGCTTTGTAGTAAAAAACGTGTAATAAAGTCGCTATTTTGACGCAAAAATGGCTTACGCTGGCTAAACCATAACAAATAGACAAATTGATGTACACAGAATTGAACATCTAAAAATACTCTACAAAAAAGTAGAGTATAGCAGCGCACGGCTGGTGGTAAGAACGCATTAACATTTATTTAGGAGGAGCAGCGCACGCTGGGTATTCGCTAGTATAATGTATTTAGAAGCTTTTTCAGAATTTGTAATATTCAATAGCAGAAATTAAGATTTGATTCTTAGCATGAAAAACTTATAAAGTGGTCATTTTCATAAATATAAAAAATAAACCGTGCTTCACGCAAAGAATAACAGAAACTGGCCTTGAACCCGTCAAAGTTGATGAGGGGAAGAAGTTAAAGTATTTTCTGTTCGAGGGCAGCACCAATTAAAGACGATATTAAATTTATAGAGGATATAGTATGCAACAAATGAAGAAACAAAGGTCCAATAAACATAGGTCGTAAACGTAACATTCGAGGAGTTATGGCCTAATATTTTACTATCATGCACTCCGAGCACCTTGGCATGAACCTGATGACGTACTACTGTAGACGTTTGTTACCATTCAGCACATCGTGTTTCCATTAGTATGAATCACGAACCCAATACAAGCAGTACAGTATTCTAAAGCGTACTACACTAAGTACTGTATTAATAATAGTAATAATAATAATAATAATAATGATAATGATGATGATGATGATCATGACGATGACGATGATGACGATGGTGATGACGACGATGACGACGACGATGATGACGACGATGAGGACGACGACGACGACAACGACGACAACGACGACAGCGACGACAACGACAACGACGACAACGACGACGACGACGACGACAACGTCGACGACAACAACGACAACAACTACAACAACTACAACAATAACAATAATAATAATAAATCTCTCTATCTATCGTCGGGGTTTTACAGCTGCTGCCGTCTTCCCGTGCCAAACCTCCAAAGCCTACGGTCTTGGGCATCTCCGATGCTTAGCCCTCTAGCTTGCATTATTGTTTTCATGTTTACTTTGATTGATTTAGTCTTTTAGCATTTTGTTTTTCTTTAATGTGTGGGGAGCTGGCCCACAGCCTAAACCCCCAACCTGGAGGACCAGGAAAATTTCTGTCTGGGTTTTCCTCCCATAGCCTTTGAAGATCCCTCTTCAACGCAAGGCAGCGTTTCTCTATTTCCCTTAGAGATAGGGTTGCCTCTTCCGCCAGATCCGCCGTGATGAAGGACTCCTTCTGCGCCGACTCTGCCGTTGAGGTCTTCACCGTAACCCTGGCTAGGGACCCTTACAGGGTACTATCAGTCGGAGCCAACTGAACCCTGGTTTTTTAACGAGGTTGTTACTCCTCCCCCTCCACCTTTCTCATCCGGGCTTGGGACCGGCCATGGCGGAGTTTAATAATAATAATAATAATAATAAAAATAATCATAATAATAGTAATAACAATAATAATAATACTATTAATAATAATAATACTACTATTAATAATAATAATAATAATGATATGATGATGATGATGATGATGGTGATGGTGATGATGGTGACAATGATGACGATGATGACGATTATGACAACGATGACAATGATGATGATGTGATAATGATAATGATAATGATGATAATGATAATAATAACAATATTAACAACAATAACAACAATAAGAACAACAAAAATAACAACAGAAACAAAAACAACAACAAAAAACAAGAACAACAAAACAATAATAATAATGTTTTATTTATTCTGGCAGAGTTAAGGCCATAGGGCCTTTTCTTCCACTCAACAAGCACAAATAAAAATATATATTTGACGAATATAGATATGCACTATACTAATTATAAATGTAGCAATGTAATTTTCATGTATACGAACAACATTTATTCGATAATAACAATAATAATACTTACGATAATAATAATAATAATAATAATAATAAAATAATAATGATGATGATAATAATAATAATAATAATAATAATAATATTATTATTATTATTATTATTATTATTATTATTATTATTATTATTATTATTATTATAGTATAAATATGATGAATATACGAAAAACGCCAATTAATATACAGTATGTCAATTTGGTATTTATACATAGGCATTTTTTTAATAAAAATCCTATTTTCAGGAAGTTTTTAAAAGTAAAGAAAAAATATTTATTCTGGTTTGAAGGAAACATTAAGTTATATCTAAATATGTAGTTCAAAACTTAATTATAAAATAAACATAATTTTATCAAAATAAATAATCTTTATTACACCCAAATACAAGCCAATTTGCTATTCATACACTAAAGAAAACATTGCAGTGTATTTGCTTGTCTAACTTGCTTAAACATTAATGCAACATGAATACTCTAAGTTGTGCATTTGTTTACATCTGCCTACTGTGCTGGTTGTGTACACTGGCAGTCAGTCGCCTCCAAAATGGGTAAATGTAAAGAACTCAGTTCTGATCTCAAGGATACAATTGTAAATCTTGCACTTAAGGGATATTCTTTGAGAAAAATAGGGCTACTGATAGGCAAATGTCATGCAACAGTACAGTAATATACTAAATAAATTCAAGTATAATGGTTCAGTAGATAATGTTCCGAGAAAAAGTAAACAAAAGAAGTTAAGTGAAAAGGAGGAGAGAATCATTGTGAGACAAGTGAAATTCAACCTCAGAATTAGTGCTCCAAAATTACGGTCTACCCTAGAAGTTTCTACTGGTAAAAAGATATGTAGTGAGACAGTTCGGAAGGTGTTACGCAGAAATGGCTATCGTGGAAGAATGACTAGAAAAAGGCCGTATATAAGTAAGAAGAACCGTGTTTTCAAAAGAACATGTTAATAAGGGGCAGGCATTTTGGAATAATGTTCTCTGGTCTGATGAGACTAAAATCAACCTTTTCGGTTCAGATGGCGTTCACAGAGTCTGGAGTAATGCCAATGCGGATAATGATGTGACACAATACAACACCTACAGTAAAACATGGGATGGGTCTATAATGTTGTGGGGATGTATGTCAGCAAGAGGGGTTAGCAATATACAGTTCATTGACAATGTCATGAACAAATTTGTGTATAACGACATTCTTCATAAGAATGCTAAACAAAGTGCAGCAAAATTGGATATGCTCCCTACGTACATAACAAGATAACGACCCCAAACATACGGCGGACTTAAATAAGACTTGGGTTATATGGAACGTGCCAAAGCAATTGAAAACCCCTCCTCAATCTGCTGACTTAAACCCTATAGAACATTTATGGGCGTTTTTGAAACCTAGGATCCACAGCAGAAATCCTTCTTCCAAAGAATAATTGAAGAAGGTGGTTACTGAAGAATGGTGCAAAATCAGTCCTCAGATATGTGATAGGCTTGTTAGATCCATGCAGCGTAGATGTCAAGCTGTTATTAAAGCTAAAGGTTACCCTACAAAGTATTAAGGAGAGTTCATTTTTTCTTCATTTTTTTTATTTTTCCCCCATTCTGACTGTTTGAATAGAAAAGTGAATATAAAATTTACAACTTTTAAAGTTTTTTAATAGGCTATATTATACGTTAAATGTTAATAGAATTTGTTGATTTGTATATTATATAAAGAAGTGTACCTGAAAATGTTTAGTTAATGGCAAAATATAATTGAAATATTCTGAGAATTAAAATTGTGCTATTTCAATTATAAAATCTAAATGTATGAATAACAAATTGACATACTGTATGAACCTTACACTGGGTAATGATGAAGTCGAGGTTAGAGCAAATATAAATTTAGATTTATTTTAAAAGATATCAATGTCCGGCAGCCCCTTATTTCTTGTGGTAGGGAATTCCAGTTGGGAGAAGTGAAGATAGTATAGACAAAAAAAAAAAAAGTCATCCGCTGATTCTATCAATCGATCGGGGAACTTTATGAGCGCTCGCAGAAGCCGTATTCACATCAACATGTTTTCAGTAATTGTACTGGGTTGTTTGCTAGTTAACGCAGTGCACACTCAAGCAACATTAAAGAGAGAGTTTGGCTTAGTGTGTTTCCGTGGTCGAGAGGTTTAATAGACATCGTCTGCGTTCGTAACTTCACGGGTTCGATTCCCGTTCTACTTTTTCTTTTTGATTGAATACTAGAATAGCATTTCGACTGTAATGTAGTTTCATATTTAATTTTATATTTGAGTTTTATGGCTTTAATCCACACACAATACACAAAAACATAAATTAAAACCTTCTTCTAATAAGTAAATGAGGAAAGAAAATAATATCTTCTAAAATGAAAACTTTAACAAAAACAAAATCAATATCGGGTGTTAGAATCCTCAGCATGAATTACCACCCTCAATCTGCGGGGCATTGATGTAATCAAATTTCTACAGGCACGTGGACGATCGGCTAGAGCATCCCAGGTATCTTGAATTTGTGTCCATAAGCCATCTTTCGTCCTTCGTGCAACTGCAGGCCAATAAGAGTTCATATCTATTTTCATCTTAGCCCACACATTTTCGATTGGATTCAAATCTGGTGAACAGCGAAATTTGATTTGCCTTCTCCTTTAACAACCAAATCAAATTTCGCTAAACACATTTCAGAAAGCGCCCACAGTTTCAACAATATCAATAATACAATGTCAATTATATACAGAGAAAACAACAGACACAAAATTAATATTTTACAAAAAATTAAAATTATCAAGAAGGCCAAGAATACAAACATTCTCAACGAAAATATGCCTAATGAGCAAAACCCTCTATTAGACATACAGTTAATTCAATACTACTACAACAACTCCAGAAGATGAAGCATGCATCGAAAGGCCTAGAGTGAAATCAATGAAAATTTTAAATAGTTGAGGAAGACAGTAGTATGCAAGGTAAACATAAATAATAGTTTAAAAAAACTAAAACAACATGCTTTATTAGAAAACCGAACTAAAAAGTGAAAAATAATTTTAATTTCCAACATGCTTGGGATAAAATTAAAGTGGTCAACAAAAAAATCATCTCCAACACATCTAGAATAAAACTAGAGGTATCTACAAAAAACATAATTTTACCGTCAAAGGCGTGGGGTGCTCCATATCAATTAATATATTTGATAATAAACAGATATTGGTAAAAATAATGTCTCTAACAAGGGAATTACTTAAGTTGGACCAGTTGGATTGTAACAAACATTTTAGGATACGTTAATTAATTTAATCAACTTTTATAAGATTCATGATGTGTTCCGTTGAGGTATTTTTAAAATTAAAATATAAAATTATGGAATATTCACCTGAACGGTCCGTCTCCTCAACTTAATTAATTATTTAACTGTAGCGCTTTCGGGACTTGTCCCATCATCAGCAGGATTCAAAACTGGTGTTTCACTGAAGATCTGGTAGAGGAGGTTACATGTATTGGGTTCGTTTTCGTTTATCAGATGGTCGTTGTTGTGAGCTGCTTTCATGATTTCCATCTCTTCGAGTACGTTTATCTTCGCTGGATTATTTTCTCTGTGCATTACTGTTAGGGTGTTTTCAATATTTAACATGCGATGTCCTTCATGGATAACGTGTTTTGCATAGCTTGATTTTCCTTCTGCGTGAATAAAGTCTCGAAAATGTTCTTTAAATCTGATGTTAAAACTCCTGTTTGTTCTTCCTATATAAAATTTGTTGCAGTCCTTACATGTCAATTTATATACTCCTTTGCTGTTGAAAATGTTATTTTCTTCAATGTTATTGTTTATTATGTTGTTTAATTTGTTATTAGTTCTGTATGCTATTTTTACGTTTTTATCGGCTTTCTTTAGTGTATTGGCTAATTTTGTCGTTTATTTTCCTGTATATGTAAGTGTTATCCATGTTTTCTTGTTGTTATCAGATTCTTTTTCTAGTTTAGTTATGTTGGATATATTGTTCTTTCTTTTTTGTTTATTTACGAGTTTATTTATGATTTGTTCATTATAGCCATTGGTTTTTGCCATATATTTAATGTAGTTGAGTTCTTGAATATAATTGTCTTTGCTTAATGGAAGTTTCAACATTCTACTGATTAAGCTGTTAAATGTACTTATTTTTTGTTGATAAGGGTGTGTAGATTTTTTGTTTATGGCCAGAGCATTGTTTGTAGGTTTCCGGTAGATGCCGATTTCTAGTTTATTGTTGTGTAGATTTTTGGTTATAGACAAATCTATGTAGTTTATACTATTATTAACTTCTATTTCTTCGGTGAAGGTGATTTTTTCATGCATGTTATTTAAGTCTTGTAATATTTCTTTTCTATTTTCATTGTCGTATATTACTAGTACGTCATCGACATATCGTACTATCAGTTTTATGTTAAATTTGCGTATTAGTTCCTCAAAATGTTTATTTTCCAGTTCTTGTAGGAAGATTTCGGCCATTATTCCGGATGTAGGACTCCCCATCGGGATCCCGTCTTCTTGAATAAAAAGTTCGTTGTTAAATTGGAAGTAATTTTGTTTTATTGTTGTTGTTATTAATTTATTTAACTGATTGATATAGTTTTCTTCAAGTTTACTGTCTGTTAGTTTTTGTCTTATTATGTTTGCTGTTTCGTTTATCGGGATATTTGTGTAAAGGTTTTTTATGTCGAATGACGTCATTTTAGTGTTTCTATTGATTTCTAAATGATGTAGTTTGTCTGCTAGTTCAAATGAGTTCTTAATTGTATAACGATTTTCAAGTTTGACAACATTTTTCATTTTCTGAGCTACTAATTTAGAAATTTTATAGTTAGGAGCATTCATGCAATTAACTACTGGTCTTATGGGAATGTTGTCTTTATGGATTTTTGGAAGAGCTTTCATTACTGGTGGTGAGGGAGTATTATTTATCCATTTGTTGTTTTTGTATTTATTATGTTTGTTAATGTCTGTGTTGGTGATTTGAGGGCACGATTTCATTGCTTCCTTTATTTGTCTGTTATACTTTCCTGTAGGATCCTTTTCAATTTTTTAAAAATTATTTTCGTTTATAAAATCTTTGGTTTTATTGATGTATTCTTCCTTTTCCATAATAACTACAGAATTGCCCTTGTCGGCTTTTGTGTGTATTATATTATTGCTCCTAAATTTTGTTTTTATTTTAGAGATGTTCTTAAGAGTTTGTTTATCTTTAATGTTTATCGTTGGTGGAGTTTCTTTTATGACTTTAGCTGCTTTATATCTAACATGATTTTTGTTATTAATTTTAAGTTTATTTATTGCAATTTCACTTTCAGTATTTAATTTTGTTTTGATAAACGTACTCGAAGAGATGGAAACCATGAAAGCAGCTCACAACAACGACAATCTGATAATCGAAAACGAATCCAATACATGTAACCCCCTCCACCAGATCTTCATTGAAACACCAGTTTTGAATCCTGCCGATGATGGGACAAGTCCCGAAAGCGCTACACTTAAATAATTGATTAAATTGAGGAGATGGACCTTTCAGGTGAATATTCCATAATTTTATATTGTGATTTTAATTAATTTACACTAAATATGATGACGTTTGTCATTTTGCTGCAAATTTAATAAAACTCGTGTTATTTGTCATTAAATTTTAATCGTCTCTCATTGACCGATTCGTAACGGCACGGTTACTCATTACAGCTGGTATCAAGCACAAGTGTCGCTAGCGAGAACGGTGCGAATAACCTAATTATTAGTTTCCCTCCTTCTTCACATTAATAACTATTTTCGATTACTTTATACAGAGAGTCCACCGCTGTGTTCTCGAGGTAGCGTACTGCCCTGTCACGCAGCGGGCTTGGGTTCGATCCCCGGTCGGGGCAATTTTTCTGGGTGAGGTTTCTATCAGGATTTTTCTTCACCTGTAAGACAAATGTCAGGAAAACTTTAAGGCCCAATCGATCCCCGAAATCATATGGCCATCATCATCATCCTTGTCATCATCATCCTTCACCGGTGTGGGAAACAACGGGAAGCTACCACACCTATGGTTCCCTAGTAAAGCTGCAAGCATAGCATGAAAATTCTATGATTGCAGTGAAAGACCTGCCTTCGGGCAAAATTACTATGGATGGATGGATTATACAGATAGCAGAGCACTGGTCTACTATTTTTACTTGAAATTCAGAATCGATTATAATTTTGTGTACTGGAGTAACAAAAACAAATTATCATTTACCATAACATTAATGGTGATAATGAGGGTCTTCGATGAAATGGTTGCAACATTTTTTTCCGAACACCATGAGTATCTGATGATGGCAATCCTGGAGCAGTTATATGTGGCACTTTCACTAAAACCAATGTCAAATGCAATTTCAATCACATTTGTGAATCTCGGTACACTTTGGACCACGTTATAGCCAGAATTTTCCAAGCATAAATACGAACATCTTTGTAAATTTCTGCTGACATTTGATTATATACAAGAAAATGCAGTTTATAATAAAGAACCTATCAGGCATTTTCAGGTGACCATTTGATTTTAGACGCACCCTTCAATTCGTTGTACATAGATCTTATATGTCCACCGCTGTGGTCTAGAGGTAGCGTACTGCCTTGTCACGCAGCGGGCCCGGGTTCGATCCCCGCTCGGGACAGTTTTTCTGGGTGAGGTTTTTATCGGGGTTTTTCTCACCTGTAAGACAAATGTCAGGAAAACTTTAAGGCCCAAACGGTCCCCGAAATCATATGGCCATCGCATTAATCATAATTCATATTCATCTTATCATCATCATCATCCTTCATCGGTGTGGAAAGCAACGGGAAGCTACCGCACCTAAAATTCCCTAGTAAAGCTGCAGAGCATAGCATGAAAATGCTATGATTGCAGTGAAAGACCTGCCTTCGGGCAGAATTACTATGGATGGAGATCTTATATTGACGGAAAAAACATCAAGTGGTTGTACACATTTGGTGGCTCGTACAGGAATAATTTTCAGCCTTACATTTTTATCGGGTAAACAGTCCTGTAGCAATTGTTCGCCCATATGTCCGGACCATGAATCGCATATTAAAAGTGAATCCATTTCAATGTTTTCACTAAACACATGTTTTAAGAATGTTTTCGATTGTTCTTTTGTCGTTTTTCCACTGGCACTACAGTCGACATATACATTTGGAGGTGTATTCTGTTCTATCTCCCTCCATGGTATCTTTACCTTGTCGTGGTGGAGTGGCTTGCGTGCTTAAATGATTCTGAGAGCTATGCCGGCGGTAGCATTGCTGCCGATAGGGTTACCCATGCCGGACTGGTCGAAGGTGATAAGCCAGACGAAAAAAGTACCTTGGGCGAAAGAGTGACGATCTTTCACCGTAAAAATACAACCGTCAAGAAATGCGGACATGGGTTCATCTGGGGTAAAATTTTCCGGAGGTCAAATAGTCCCCCATTCGGTTCTCCGGGCGGGGACTACTTCAGGGAACCCATGCCAAAGGCTCAAACATAGGGACATGTTCCTAGGAACATGGAATGTTAGGACTTTATACAATAGCGGGGCACTACAGATATTAACGCGGGAACTAGATAAATCGCCCTTGGATATAGTCGCTTTACAGGAAGTTAGGTGGCCAGGAGTAGGTAGTCAGGAATCAGGAAGCTTTGCATTATACTATGGGGTGCAGAAAGACCTGCATTTGGAACGGGTTTTTTAGTCAGAAGGAGGATACTATCCGCTATCCGAGATATTAAGTTTGTTAGTGATAGGATATCATACATAATTCTAAAGGGTAAACAACATGATTTTGTAATTGTAAATGTACATGCCCCCACAGAAGATAAAGATGACAAGATCAAGGATGAGTTCTATGAAGAATTAGAATGCTTATTTGATAGCCTTTCACGATATCATATGAAAATTGTCTTAGGAGATTTTAATGCAAAAGTGGGGCGGGAAGATATATTCAAACCAACAATAGGCAAATTCAGTCTTCATGAAGATAGTAACGACAACGGGGTTAGATTAGTCACATTTGCCACATCAAAGAATCTCATTGTTAAGAGCACAACATTTCAGCATAAGGATATTCATAAATACACCTGGACGTCTCCAGATGGAGAAACTCGGAACCAGATAGATCATGTATTAGTGGATAAACGCTGGCACAGTAGCATCATTGATGTTAGATCAGTTAGAGGGACAGACTGCAATTCGGATCATCATCTGGTCAGAGTGAAAATCAGACAACGGCTATCGCTTATGAGAGGAACAAACGCTAAAGATGATTCTGTAAAATTTGAATTAAAAAACTTGAAAAATGATGAAATGCGGCAAGAATACCAAATCAAAATTGCTAATAGATTTGAAGTACTGGAATCTTCAGATGACAATGTGGCAAACGAAGAAGAAACTGATATAAATAAAGAATGGGAGGCTATAAGAGATACTATTAAATTGTCAGCATCAGAAAGCATTGGTTGTTTAAAAAAGAGGCAAAACAAGAAATGGTTTGATGAGGAATGTGCCGACATTGTAAAGAAAAGAAAGCTAGCAAAAATGAAATGGTTACACGAGCCAAATGAGGTAAATTTAGAGCAATTGGGTAGCGTTAGACGGGAAACCACCAAGTTACTAAAGAGTAAAAAGAGGGAATATTTGAGAGAGAAGATTAATGATCTTGAAATGAATGCAAAAAATAGGAACATTAGAGAATTATATCAGGGAATTAGTATAGAGAAGAAAGGGTTTCAGGCTAGAACAAACATAATTCGGAATGAAAATGGGGATATGATTGCAGATTCCAGGAGTATATTAAATAGATGGAAAAGTTACTTTAATCAGCTATTAAATGTACATACAGAACAGGACATTGAGGAGGATAATTTACAGACAGCAGAAATGCTAGTCGCAGAACCAAGTGCATTAGAGGTTGAAATGGCGATTGAAAAATTGAAGATGTATAAAGCATCAGGTTCAGATGAGATCCCAGCAGAATTGATAAAATCAGGGGGAGAAAAATTGATGGACAAGATACGCTGGTTGCTTAGTATGATTTGGGAAAAAGAAGCTCTTCCAGATGAATGGAAGGAATCAATTATCTTACCAATTTATAAGAAAGGAGATAAAACTGATTGCAACAACTACAGGGGCATCTCATTACTTTCAACTTCGTACAAAATTCTAACAAATATATTAGTAAGCAGACTTACTCCCTATATTGATGACATTCTAGGAGATCATCAATGTGCATTTAGAAGAAACAGGTCTACAACAGATCAGATTTTTAGTATAAGACAGATTTTAGAAAAGAAATGGGAATATAATGGTACTGTACATCAACTATATGTAGACTTCAAAAAAGCATATGATTCAATTAAGAGGGAGAAGTTATATAGTATCCTGCTGGAGTTCGGAATTCCTAAAAAGTTAGTTAGACTTATACGAATGTGTCTAAATGGCACAAAGAGTAGGGTGCGTGTAGGCAAACAGTTTTCGGACACTTTTGAAATCCAGAATGGGTTGAAGCAAGGAGATGCACTATCTCCTCTACTATTTAATTTTGTACTAGAGCATGCCATTAAATCTTTAGAGAATGAGGAAGGCTTACAACTCAATGGTATTAATAAGCTGTTAGTTTATGCTGATGATGTAGTATTATTGGCCGATAGCGAGGAGATACTAAAGGACAACACGCACACACTATTGAGTAACACTAAGAAATTAGGACTGGAAGTAAATATCAGTAAAACTAAATATATGGTCACACGTATAAATTCATTATATAATGGAAATGGACAGCTAATGACAAATGAGGGAAATTTTGAGGAAGTGGCTGAATTCAAATACCTAGGAACAATAATCACAAATAGGAATGAGATGCACAAAGAAATTAAACATAGGCTCAATTCTGGAAATGCGTGCTATTATGCATTGCAGAGACTCTTGATGTCCCAACTCCTTTCAAAAAACGTTAAACTGAAAATATATAAAACTATTATTCTACCAGTTATATTATATGGGTGCGAAACATGGACTCTTACTTTAAGGGAGGAAAGGAGATTACAAGTATTTGAGAATAAAGTTCTTAGGAAAATTTTTGGACCAAAGAGAGATGAACAGACAGGTGAATGGAGAAGACTACATAACAATGAACTACATGGTCTTTATAGGAAGCCAGATATAATAAGAACAGTTAAGTCTCGTAGACTGCGATGGGCAGGACATGTTGCACGTATGGGGAATGAAAGACTTGCATGGAAACTTCTTGTAGGAAAGCCAGAAGGAAAACGCCCAGTTGGTAGACCAAGAATGAGGTGGGAGAATAACATTAACTATGATTTGAGGGAAGTAGATTATACAGGGAATGATTGGAAAGCATTAGCTCAGGATAGGGATGTATGGAGAGCTTATGTCCGCGCGGCCATGAACCTACGGGTTTGATAGTGCCAGTGAGTAAATAAGTAAGTATTCTGTTCTATCTTTTTCGGAACTTTGGGCCCGAATTTGTTTCCAGTAGGTTCTTGAAAAAAGAGGTATAACCTCTTCCCAAGTTGCCCACACATTGAAATAAGAACATCTATCGTGTAAGAATGTGCAGTTCCATGTAGGTTTTGAACTGTAGCAACATTGGGCTTTTTGCCTTTGACTTCCAGTGTTCTCTTTCCTATCATTTCATAATTAAATTGATTTTGATCACAGTTCCACACATTCTTTGTTGGTAAGCAATTTTTTGAATGGTCTGATTAACGTCTCTTACAAATTTATTTGCATTTTCAATAGTTTGAGTTTCATTTTCAGTACACTTGACAGAGACAAATTTGGTAATTTTTCTTAAAGAATTTTTTTTTTTGAAATTTGAAATGAATATATTTAAAGCTTTAATTTAATTCAAACCCAATTTCTTCGCTCGGAAAAGAGCCCACGATTGTGAATGCCAATAGTGCACTATCAATCCCCGATCTCGAGATTCTCGAAACTTATTAAGGATGAAGTCTTCAACTTGGGCGATTTTGTCGGGATCCCTGTTTTTTAGTTGTGAAGCTAGATAAGTTATTTTATTTTCTATATCATTCAAAACTGTTCTTACATTTGGGTTATTAATTAGTGATGGTCATTTTTTTTATTATTTGTGAATTGGACTTCGTACCAGATTTCCCTGACATCCTATATTCATAAATATTTTCCAAAGTTTCTTCAGAATAGGCAGACGGTACGTTAGGACGTTTCGGTTTTTTAACAGGAGACGGCTCAAAGCTACTTGAATTGTCACGTTCTTCAGTGGATTCGTTGGCAATTTCAAAGTCTCCACAACATCCAGCCTCTGTGAGCTTCTGACTGCAAGTAGCACAGTCTTCGAAATCCAAAATATTTTCAATAACGTGCTCTAACCCATTCCAATATTTTTGTTCTATAATTTCTGCCATGAAATACGCAAACTGGTCACCCTCCAATTCAGGTTCTTCGTGTTTTTCAAATGTTTCCTGAACTATAGATTCTAACGTAGTTAATACTTAAAATGGATTTATTATGTCCATGTTATTCTTTTGATGAAATATTTTATGGACTCACAGGACTATTACCTGAAAATGTACACATTTACGAGTAAATATACTGTTACGTCCTAAAAAAAGCATTAATTTACACCATAAATATGCTAATTAATAGATAATGAAACAAATATTCTATTGTACTTTCAATTTATTGAGTTTTTTATGTTTAAATAGAAAGAATACTGTATGAATACTGGACTGCGGTAGTGAAAAAACATTCACACTCCGGTGCGCTGCTCTTGAAGTAACCGTGCCGCTCCGTTGCAATATTTATTTCGTTTCTTTCTCTCTCTCTCCCTGTCCCTTTATTGTTCTTTCCTCATTCACCACACTGTCATTTTCTATTTTTAATTGTTTTCCCCCCAATGTTCTACTTATTTTTTCTGTCATGTACCGAAGTCAAGCCTTTATTTATTTATTTATTTTTCTTGTTCTTTATGCATACTATTGAATATGCAGTGAAATTACTAATATCACCGTGTTCAGTATCCTTCATTCAATATGTCCTCCAATTTTTGTTACCATCCAACTGGTCCAACATAAGTACTTCCCTTGTACGAAGAAAAGGTAAAAACCATAAAATGCATCCCACGCTTTTGATGGCAAAATTATTTTTTGTAGATAACTCTGAGTTTTATTCTAGATGTGTTGGAGATGATTTTTTTGTTGACCACTTTAATTTTATCCCAAGCGTGTTGGAAATTAAAATTATTTTTCATTTTTAAATTCGGTTTTCTAATAAAGAGTGTTGTTTATTTTTAACTATTATTTTTTATTATCTTTTAGTTTGGTTTTCTAATAAAGCGTGTTGTTTTAGTTTTTTAAACTATTAATTATTTTTTAATTTTTAATTTAATTGATTGTCATATACCGGAATCCCATGAAAATTTAATTGCTTAATACTCATCTAAAAAATCTTCCGTCCCGGATTTGAATCAGCGACCTATTGATTACTGAGACTATATACGACGACAGTCCAACCGCTCTAAAACAACTTAGCTCTACTTACAACGATTGACTAAAAATTCGATAAATCAGCATACTATTACACTGGTTTTTACTTTTTTTTTAAATTTTCTGATGATTCCGGCCAGGATTTTAGAAAAGTGAAATTATTTTATTGTCATGGGTCTTTACAAGTATACAAAGTTTCAAGTCGATCCAATGTTTTTATGTGGGTAAAAATCGTATTTAAAGATTCCGTTACATAGATACATAGACAGATACAAGTCAAGCTAATATGATGCGTGTAAAAATATATAATTTAACATTGTTTATAACCTCAACGGTATAAAAAACATTAGATTAACTTAAGAAAGTATAGATTAATTCCAATGTTCAAATAAAATGGGAACTTAACTCGTCAAACGTTTTAATAAAAATATCCCGGAAACAACTGCGCGGAATTGAATACTCAAAACTGTTGATCTTCATTAACAGCAATTGCCCGCATGTTTTACCGCTGAACTATCAGGATACGAAGGAGAGTCTTCAGTTCATGCCACATAACACAGTAGCTCAGGGACTGCACAATTATGACTAGTTTCCTAGTTTGAACCCAGCGCTGTGCTGAGTATGACTTAGAAGAAATGTGCGTTGAAGAGATGACTCATTTTTTTGTCGAAGGGTGTACATTGCTCTATCAGTCGTCATGTTATTTGCGTCCGGTGTACATACCGTAGTGTGCAAATGGCTCACGGTTTATTGTAACACTGCAAGTACTGTAATTTGTGTTCTTGTCCTTCTCTGTAAGCACCTAATAGAGGCCTCGTATTCGACACAGGAGATGGCAGATATTGTGTTCTGCTACGGCCAAGCCAATGGCAGTAACCTAGGGGCACGTAACTTGTATGCTGCCGAATATCCACATCGCCATAGACCATCTGTAAAGATGTTTAGAACACTGTTCCAGCGACTTTCGGAGAGAGGATCCTTTGCACCACAAGCATAGGATCGTGGCAGATCTCGAACAACTCGCACACCTGATATGGAGCAACGGGTATTAGAACACGTGGAGGAGAACCCTGGGGGTGTCCGAAGAATATCTGCAGCTGAAGGTGTTGCTAAATTTGTTGTCTGAAATTTCTCCACGAACAGTTGCTCTATCCTTATCATGTGCAGCGAGTCCAAGCTCTGCTGCCACACAATCGACCTGCAGATTACAATTCAGCCAGTGATTTCTCCACACGTGTGCTCATGATCCACATTTCGCAGCAAAGATTTTGTTCACAGATGAGGCGGCTTTCACGAGAGAGTGTAGCGTGAATGTTCACAATACGCACGTATGGGCCGATGCAAACCCGTATGCACTTGAAGACGGAAGACACCAGCACAGATTAGGTATCAACGTTTGCTCAGGCATTCACGTGGACAGATTGATAGGTCCCTACTTTGTATCGAACACATTAAATGAACCTAGATATCGTATCTTCCTTCGAAACCGATTACCAGTGCTGCTGGAGGATGTGTCATTACATGAATGTGTGCAAATGTGGTACATGCATGATGGGGCACCGGCCCATTTTCATCTTCGAGTTAGGCGACAAATAACACGCGTGTTTCATAAGCGATGGATTGGTCGGGGAGGGCCAATACCTTGGCCTGCCCGTTCACCGGACCTAAACCCTTTAGATTTTTGGCTTTGGGAACATTTGAAGACCTTGGTGCATGCAGTCTCCATAAATTATGTGGATACAATACGAGAATGCGTGTTCAATGCTTGTGACGCAATCCAGCAACAACCAGGGTATTCGAACGAATGCGTGAGTCCATGAGACACAGTGTGGAAGGCTGCATTACAATGGATGGCGGTCACGTCGAGCACATGTTGTGAAGATCAGACACATGGTGATGATTGGTGGTGGTAAACCATGCCTCAGAACATATTACGTGTACGACCAATGTTTGTAGAAACGTTTGTTCTTCATTTTATCCTCTGTAAATATTGGAAGGATGTTTAGTCATCAGGTTCATGCCAAAGTGCTCGGAGTGCAAGATGGTAAAACCTTAGGCCATAACACCGCAAGTATTACGTGTGCGGCCTATGTTTATCTTTCTTTCTTCATTTGTTGTATACTATATTCTCTGCAAATATTGGAAGGCATTTTCGGGACACCCTTTATATATATATATATATATATATATATGTGTGTGTGTGTGTATGTGTAGAATATGTCCCTTTCTCTCCACAAGTCAGTACTGCTGTTACAGACACATTTGATTTTTATCGCAGTCCTATGCTTTTCAAATTCTCACCATCTTTTCAATTGTCTTCCGCTCTGAATATAAGACATGCTCTCTTTGACTGGCAGTATTACACTAGCATGCTTTACCAATGGATTAAGCCAACACTTTCTCTCCAGTCCACAGTCCAATTAGATTACGCCGTCTTTAATTTTCAGACATGAATAAAAACAGCTATAACACTGGCAACAACACGAACAGCTCATAATGCACAAACATAGAACATAGATCCCACGCTTCAAAATTAGCCTACTTAAATAAAGAAGACGATATTTAAAACTGCATCGCGATTTCGTCGCTCCCAACACAAAGAATTATACAATAACTTTTCTCATTTGGCAGAGGCTCGATTGCAATAAATCAAAAATACTGAGTGCGAAAACAACCAACAGGATTTCACTAACCATAAAATTCAACTTTGGGTAGGCTAAACCTAAAACAGACTAGGAGTAGAGCACTCATATTCATCACCTTGTACATAAATCTTATGCAGCTTTTGCAATTCTATATCAATTTTTCAAGTCGCCTACACTGTCTAATAGGATCAAGCTTATATTATATAAGGATGTGATCCGCAGTATGTTGCTGTATGGCTATGAAGCCTGGAGAATCCTCGCTACCTGTCATACAAATAGAATCCAAATTATTAAAAAAAGTTAAAGATCATATTCCCAACGTCAATGTACACGAGGATCAAAGAGCTCCATAACCTAGCACAGATGCCATATATTGCGACGACAATTGAGTATCAAGTCACTACCATGTTCCACGATATCACAAATCATCCAAAGCCAGTTGTAGTCAATATAGGACAAATGCTGCAGCGACGTGCTTTCACCGAAATATATTTACTAAGCCCACTGTCCCGGCACCATAACGGTGTGCTGTGCCCGTAGCCGGAACAGTGTGGATCATTGTATCGGCTTTCGGACTCTCTGCTTGCCGGCAGTCTAGTTTCTGATGCCCTGTTCTGAGCGGACACACCTCACAACCAAACTCGCACCGTCGCACAGCTGAACATCAATGCGGCTGAATATGCAATAGTTAACTGACTAAACCCCTTACTGATAGTCACAAAGTTATTAGCTGCCAGGGAGCCTCACCTTGATCTACATGCAGCACGTGGACGATGCTGGACATCGTCAACTCTTAGTCCATTCTAGCCAGTTCCTCACAAATGTTCGTATAGGATGGACGCATCTCAATACAGTATAAAAAGTTCGTCATACAGGAATCCCCGGTATCGGGTAGATACCTAATATTTAATGCCAACAATAACTGAGATAGTAAATAACTAGAATTTTTAATGTATTCAAATATAAATTATTTTGATATAAAAAGTTCGTCAGTGCGGATAACAATTCAATAGTGCCGCAAATAGAAACATATTCATTGGTAAAGTATTAGTGTCGAAAGTAAACAATATGTGGAATAATTCAGATGCTCCAGAACTTGTGTTTTTTCTAATTAAATACATTATGATTACCTTTGGTCTCCCTGAAGAGAATCCATGTTTAACTGAGAGCCAACCGAACCCAGTACCACAACCTAGAGGGACACATAAAAAGTGCAGTAGCACTCCATAAATAATTACATGTTCGTAATTACACCTCAACGTCGAGTCAATCTTATTTTTTTATAATAGGCCTAACGCCTCAACGTGTTGTTGAACCACAATCCACAATAATTATTGCTTCAACGGTTACCATTTGCAAGGTTTATGTAGAACACCATCCCTCGCATCGTCATAAAATTTTCACCTTATGAATAATTTTGTGGAAATAAGTGTAATACCATGATTATTGTACAAAGCAAAATATAATCAATATGTAATTACGAGGATTTGGTTGAAAATGTTAGGCATAATTCGCAACATTTACACAAATTCGCTAAGGTGTAGTTAGAAAATTTTAAAGAAGTAAAATAAGGAAGATAAAAGCAATTATATTGAATTTAAAGATGTTAAGAGAATAGGGGTAAACTTAAAACCAATGTTGAAAGGTCAATTTGGAATTAAGGCTATGGAAGGACCTAACTTAATTATTCTGGAAGTAGGTAAACGTAATAAACAAAGGATGCATTCGAACATATTTAAATTATATTTTCCCTTACTAGGTAAAGAAAATTAAGGTTCTTTGGACTTGGATTACATTTGAATCTCGAGTTTCAATGCGGTGAGAGGCCTAAACTAAAACACAAGAGGTGCAGCCTCTATAGTTATGATCGCGCATCTACTTTGATTAAATTAAGGACTATATCATTATATCCAATGGAAAGTGCTGATTTACTGTACCTAGAACTAACACGCAACCTTTGGAAACAAGCGAAAGATCATTTGAAAATATTGTCCAATCCTTGTGATAAGGGTCAGGGAAATGAATGGTACCATTAACGCATTTTGATACAATCCAACAGAGCATGAAGTATAAAATTAGGTTTGCTGATGATAATCTGAAATATATCGTACACGTTAATAGAATCTAACGAATTAGTAAAACAAACACAGAGAAACAAAAGGGGAGTTTTACGTTTGTTGGAGAGGTCGCAAAGATAATTTTGGGACATTATCACAGTCTAATGAGAGAAATTATGAACAACGTACTTCATAATTTGAAAGGGAACAAGCTGAATTTTTGCACATATTGGAAGATGAAATTAAAGTTATAAAATCAACAATAAATACCGTACAGAAAATGTTACCATAAAACGGGCAAATAAAAATTAACATTTTTTAAAACAGAGCTTTAAAGAATTGAATGATTATACAATAGATAAAATAAACGTGTTCAAAAAAGAAAGAGTTAGTGTGACATGTACCATGAACCCAAGAAGGACTGCATCTGTAAATTATGCAACAATCCATGTCCCAAATATCATCTAGCGAAGTGTAAAAACAGGACTCTACCACTAAACACAGTGATTAAAGACTGGTAAAAAGCTAACTTAAAATTAATGTACACATTGTGTTTAATAAAATCAAAAAAATAAAAACATTAGAGCAGTATTTAGAGGTATTTATGAAAGTTGACATTTTTTTAGATTTTAATGGATACATTAGTTCATCCAGAGCATGAAACCGAAGCACATTTGATTACTGTAGAAGAAATAAATATTTTATATGTCAAAAAATTGCCAAACGGTCTGGATAACCCGAACACTCCTTTTTTTTCTTTCTGAACTTCAACATTTAATTACGCCCAAAATCTACCCCTACAGACAAATTAGGTCATTGTGCAAGAAATTCCCCTCCTGTCATTTCATTAAGATGAAAAAGTCTCGGAAGTACAGAAATGTGTATTTATTTCTAAGCGCAACTAAAGAATATTTTTTTTCAGTGACCCCATTAAACAACATTATAGTAAGATGTTCACAAATAAACTAACAATATGCTTGCGTTTTTTTATACGCTTTATATTAGCTTGACCTGTATCTATCTATGTACCGGAATTTTTCAACGCGATTTTCACCCACTTAAAATCATTGGATCGACTTGAAACATTGCATAGGCCTACTTGTAAAGGACCAATGACAATACAATAATTTCATACTTTTTCCTAAAATGCTGGACAGAATCATCGGAAAATAAAATAAATAATAGTTTTAAAAAACTAAAACAACACACTTTATTAGAAAATCGATCTAAAAAATGAAAAATAATTTTAATTTCCAATACGCTTGGGATACTTTATAGGAAGCCAGATATAATAAGAACAGTTGAGTCTCGTAGACTGCGATGGGCAGGACATGTTGCACGTATGGGGAATGAAAGACGTGCATGGAAGCTACTTGTAGGAAAGCCAGAGGGAAAACGCCCAGTTGGTAGACCAAGAATGAGGTGAGAGAACAACATTAACTATGATTTGAGGGAAGTAGATTGTACAGGGAATGATTGAAAAGCATTAGCTCAGGATAGGGATGTATGGAGAGCTTATGTCCGCGCGGCCATGAACCTACGGGTTCGATAGTGCCAGTGAGTAAGTAAGTAAGTAATACGCTTTGGATAAAATTAAAGTGGTCAACAAAAAATCATCTCCAACACATATAGAATAAGACTAGAGTTATCAACAAAAAGAAAATCATTTTACCATCAAAAGCGTGGGGTGCTTTTTATGATTTTTATATTTTCTTCTTAGAGCCTTTATTTTTACCAATATTTGTTTATTATCAAATATATTCATTGATATGGAGCACCCCACACTTTTGATAGTAAACTCATTTTCTTTTTGTTGATAACTGTAGTTTTATTCTATACGTGTTGGAGATGATTTTTTGTTGACCACTTTAATTTTATCCCAAGCGTGTTGGAAATTAAAATTATTTTTCATTTTTTAGATCGATTTTCTAATAAAGCGTGTTGTTTTAGTTTTTTAAACCATTATTTATTCTTTTTATTTCTTTGTTTTAATATTTTACAGAATAAGATAAAAATATCTTTTTAATTTGATATTATTGTAGTATGAGTTAAAAGTAATACACTGCTAAAGAAAGTGTTCCCAGCCGGATTTGAACCAGCGACCTATGGACACTTGAAATTATATACCACTAGAGTTCACTGCTCTACCAACCGAGCTCTTGCAACGATTGACTAAAAAGTCGACAAGTCCGCAACCTATTATACGAGTTTTTATTTTTTTTGGATTTTCTGATGATTCTGGCCAGGATTTTAGAAAAAAAATATGAAATTATTCTATTGTCATGGGTCCTTTACAAGTATACAACGTTTCAAGTTGATCCAATGCTTCTAAGTGGGTGAAAATTGTGTTAAAAGATTCCGTTACATAGATACAAAGACACTTTTTTTTTCTGACGATTCTGGCCAGGATTTTAGAAATAAATATGAAAATATTGTATTGCCACGGGTCCTTTACAAGTATACAAAGTTTGAAGTCGGTCCAACGTTTCTAAGTGGGTGAAAGTGGTGTTAAAAAATTCCGTTACATAAATACGAAGACACTTTTTTTGATTTTCTGATCATTCTAGCCAGGATTTTATAAAATAAATAGGAAATTATTGCATTGTCACGGGTCTTTTACAAGTATACACAGTTTCAAGTCGATCCAATGTTTCTAAGTGGGTAAAAATCGTGTTGAAATATTCCGTTACATAGATACAATTTCACTTTTTGTATTTTCTGACGATTCTGACCAGGATTTTAGAAAACAAATATGAAATTATTGTATTGTCACGGGTCCTTTACAAGTATTCAAGGTTTCAAGTCGATCAAATGATTTTAAGTGGGTGAAAATCGCGTTGAAAAATTCCGTTGCATAGATAGATAGATAGATATATAGAGGTCAAGCTAATATATAGCGTGTAAAAAGTGTTTGTGTAATTATGTAACGGAATTATTCAACACGATTTTCACCCACTTAAAATCATTGGATCGACTTGAAACTTTGTATACTTGTAAAGGATCAATGACAATACAATAATTTCATATTTTTGTTCTGAAATCCTGGCCAGAATCATCAGAAAATAAAAAAAAATGTGTCTGTGTAATTATGTAACGGAATCTTTCAACACGATTTTCACCCACTTAAAATCATTGGATCGACTTGAAACATTGTATACTTGTAAAGGACTAATGACAAAACAATAATTTCATAATTGTTTTCAAAATCCTGGCCAGAATCGTCAGAAAATAAAAAAAACGTTTCTGTAATTATGTAACGTAATATTTCAACACGATTTTCACCCACTTAAAATCATTGGAACGACTTGAAATTTTGTATAATTGTAAAGGACCAATGACAGTAAAATAATTTCATAAATGTCTCTAAAATCCTGGCTAGAACGATCAGAAAATCAAAATAAGAAAAACCGGTATAATAGGTTGCGGACTTATCAACTTTTTACTCAATCGTTGTAAGAGCTCAGTTGGTAGAGCGGTGGACTGTAGTGGTATATCATTTCAGTAATCCGTAGGTCGCTGGTTCAAATCCGGCCCGGAGGTTTTTTTTAGTGGAGTATCACTTTTAGCTCATACTACAATAGGATCGAATGTAAATATATTTACATTTTTATCTTATTTTGTAAAATATTAAAACTAAAAAATAAAAAATAAATAATAGTTTAAAAAACTAAAACAACACGCTTTATTAGATAACCGAACTAAAAAATGGAAAATAATTTCAATTTCCAACACGCCTGGGATAAAGTTAAAGTGGTCAACAAAAAATCATCTCCAACACATCTAGAATAAAACTAGAGTTATCTAGAAAAATATAATTTTACCGTCAAAAGCGTGGGGTGCTTTTTATAGTTTTTACGTTTTCTTCTTAGAGACTTTACTTTTACCAATATCTGTTTATTATCAAATATATTAATTGATATAGAGCACCCCACGCTTTTGATGGTAAAAAGTTTTTTAGATAACTCTAGTTTTATTCTATATATGTTGGAGTTGATTTTTTTGTTGACCACTTTAATTTTATCCCAAGCGTGTTGGAAATTAACATTATTTTCCATTTTTAGTTTGGTTTTCTAATAAAGCGTGTTGTTTTAGTTTTTTTAAACTATTATTTATTACTATGTATGTCAAGAAAGCATCCAAATTTACATTTATTCCCCTGAGACTGACACTCATCCACCCTTCTACTACAAAGTAACGAAAAATTACGAGGCTAGAATCATGGCGTTAGATAAATCTTTTTGGATCCCATTGTACAGTGTGACGAATGGATATTCGTCAAGCCTAATCACGGGATACTGAATGTTTTATGCGAGAACAAATCATTCCATGTCAATAATGGAAAGGAAGGTAAATTTATATTAAAATAATTGCAAATTTTTTAAACCCCTTTCATGCCCGAGTAATATAATGTGCAATTTTACCGTCGATTACGTGCCAAGTGCTCTGATCGACTTTGAATGTTTTTTTAATATAGAGAAAATATCCAAACGTAAAAATATTGAAATTAGACTTGCCATTAGAAAACTTGATGTCGCCTGCGAATGACCTAAGATTAGCCATCCTAAGGGCTGATGAACTGAATAAATTAAGAAGCAAGAGGAGAAGGATTATTCCAGATGGTTCATTCACCTAATGGTATGGAGCTCAGTAATTGCAGCAACATATTTATAACACTGTTATGATCGTGTTTTTTCTGCTCCCCCAGCTGTAGAAATTTCACATTTTAGTTGTGGGATAAGTGTATCCCAAAAGAACTGTTGGAAATTAACAACAAACAGACTTGTGTTAGTATACATAATTATTCTTCTCGTGAACATGTGGTGTATACTAGGACTCCAGAAGTAGAACAGAGTTTCCCTGCAGTCTACCTACCTTCCATAATAGAGCAACTAAAAGTTTCCCTTATTAAAACAAAGAGTAGTAGAAGCTAAGGAAGAAAAGGTTAACGCTGAGCATAGAACTAGAAAAAATTTTTTCCGCTAGGAAAAGTTTTCATCATATTGGAAAACTTTACCCGAAGGTGGGTGTGGTATGTGAGTTAAGAACGAGAGTAAAAACGTGGATTATTGTGTTACTTTGATTGTTAGGTATATTATAAAAAATTGAATAATTGATTCAATAGCATTTAATTAAAATGTGAGTAAAATTATAAAGTACAACATGTCATTTTTCAAAATTGTGTTTCTTATATTTTGTAAAAATGTCTGTTTGTAAATTAAGTGTATAAGGAGCAATACAACTAAATATATTATAGAACTTATTATGATGAATAAATATAATTTCAAACAATGTGATACCTCGATATGTTTAACAGACAATCTTGCAGTCAAAACGAAAGTAGCAGCATCTATTTTATTTGAAATCCCTCCATCCATAGTAATTCTGCCCGAAGGCAGGTCCTTCACTGCAATCATAGCATGTTTAATGCTATGCTTGCAGCTTTACTAGGGAATTGTAGGTGTGGTAGCTTCCCGTTGCTTTCCACACCGGTGAAGGATGATGATGATAATGATAAGGATGATGATGATAATGATAAGGATGATGATGATAATGATAAGGATGATGATGATGGCCATATGATTTCGGGGACCGTTTTGGCCTTAAAGTTATCCTGACATTTGTCTTACAGGTGAGGAAAAACCCCTATAAAAACCTCACCCAGAAAAAACTGCCCCGACCCGAGATCGAACCCGGGTCCGCTGCGTGACAAGGCAGCACGCTACCTCGAGACCACATTGGTGGACTTATTTGAAATAATTTGTGGATAATCAATTGTATTGGTGTTTACTTGATGAAAATCCATATTTATTAATAAAATAAAAATAAAACGTAGTTTTATTTGATTTTCATATTTATTATATAATTCAGTGACAGCTGTTTCGGTACACTGTACCTTCTTCAGACATGTTAAATTATGAATTGTGTTCCAACTGATCTAAGCAACAATACAACAATATTTATTTAATTTTTTTAATTTAACAAAGGGGATTCATTCAAATCAAGTTGAGAATTTAACAGTTTTTTTACTACTTTTAAATTTATTAATTTCTACAGCCTCCAAAAGATCTAACTTCTTATCCTTATCTGAAATATGTAAAATTTCAAAATTTGGATCGTAATAATGATTAAATTGGAATAGGTGGTTAGCATATTTTGAATTTTCTAAATTTCTGTTATATGCTCTCATGTGTTCCTTTAGACCTTTTATCTCTCGGATAAAGGAACACATGAGAGCATATAACAGAAATTTAGAAAATTCAAAATATGCTAACCACCTATTCCAATTTAATCATTGTTTCGATCCAAATTTTGAAATTTTACATATTTGTGATAAGGGTAAGAAGTTAGATCTATTGGAGGCTGTAGAAATTAATAAATTTAAAAGTAGTAAAAAACTGTTAAATTCTCAACTTGATTTGAATGAATCCCCTTTGTTAAATTAAAAAATTTAAATAAATATTGTTGTATTGTTGCTTAGATCAGTTGGAACACAATTCATAATTTGTTAACATGTCTGAAGAAGGTACAGTGTACCGACTGAATTATGTAATAAATATGAAAATCAAATAAAACTACGCTTTATCTTTATTTAATTAATAATTTGTGGATATTACAAATGCTATGGTTTATCTACGAGGCAAAGCGCCAGCGCAAAAATTGCTCCCCATGTATTTAAATGGATGTGGTTTATCTACAACGCAAATTGCTGGCGAGAAAAATTTTCCGCTGACATGTCGCGTCGTGTATTTGAATCTCTTGAATCCAGGACGCAATTTGCCAGAGCAAACAAAGAGTGTAGAAGATATTACTCCTACATTGGTGTAACTGCTAAAAACAAACTAAGATTTTATGACAAAATGTCGGAAATACAGTACATGTTTTATAACTTTTTCCAATTTTAACGACGAAAGTTATTTTTGTTTCAAATCATCGAGTTCTACACATGTTCTATACAGTATGAGCATGAGGGAGTACAGAGGTGTACAGAAAAAAGAGTTATTGTGGCTTGAACTTAGTCAAAAGGTAAATAAAAGCTGTAAATGTTGTATCTTGGGGATATGGATGTACATAAATTCCGTCTTATATTAAATTCAAAACCTGATAAAACTGCTCAGGCGAAAATCTGAAGTATTCTAAATTTTGGTATTTTTATCAACCATATGTTTATTTAATAACTAAAGAATAATTTATTCTATAATTTTCCATACAACATTCATATGATGCTGTTGCTGTATGGTCTTTACTAATATTTCGTACTATTTTATACGTTTTGCAGCGATACTTAAAACTTTTTTTTATAAAGAATTTTAATATGTTTATCTATGTACACAAATTATGACTTTTCCTCTCAATTTATTTTCAAAGTTCTTTATTAGAATTGAAGTTGGCATTCGTGAACGCTTATAAAATTAAATCCACCAGATGGCAGGACATATGTGTGAATGACCAACATTTGCATTTAATTCCAAACCATATTTTAAGAAATAAATGTTCAATCACTTCATTTTGTTAGGTTCCGATGGGTCAGTTTAGTGTACATCATATTAGTTTACAGTTTACTAAATAGTATGTATGTAATTTATTTCATTAGGTTATGCAGGGACACGTTTGTATACATTAATTTTTGTAAACACATTTGGAAATTTATTATAAACGTTGGTCATTTTGATTTCCCATATATGTGGTGCCATCTGGCGAATTCCATAAACATAAGCGCTGTACCGTATGCGCCCCATGCTAAACCAGTATCCCGCCGAGCGTAACGCGAGATTGCGTCACGTCGGGCCGGACACGCTGTATAATAAACCGTAGCATAACATTGTTATGTGAACCTACTATTTTCAACAACTTATCTGTATAAAAAAGCCCATATATTCGAGGTCAAAATCGGACAGATTTCTATATTTCTTCGGGTTATTCTGTGTCTGTCTCAAGTAAACTTTTATCTTCGACCATCTTGCATTTTACAGATATTTTAAGTAAATTAATTTTCCTAAGATAGAACTCATTTTTAATCTTCGAAAAAATAACCTCCAGGACAATTACCCTTACGCTCAAGTTGGTACTTCCTTTCAATGCCATATTAACACAATAAGAAAAATTTCTTATCTTATAAACATTTTCGAATAAATAGTTACATCAAAATATTTTACCTTAATGGCTACCTGAAAGTACGATCTGCTACATTCCACAATTACCGAATAATAACAAATAAACTAACGCACTGGAACTATCGAACTCGTAGGTTCATGGACGCACGGACATAAGCTCTCCATACATCCGTACCCTGTGCTAATGTATTCTAATACTCCCCTGTATAATCTACTTCCTTCAAACCATGATTAGTGTTATTCTCCCAGCTCATTCTTGGTCTACCAACTGTGCGTTTTCCCTCTGGTTTTCCTACAAGAAGTTTCCATGCACCTTTTTCTTTCCCCATTCAGGCCACATGCCCTGTCCATCTAACCCTACCAAACCTAAGTCTTCTTATTATATCTGGTTTTGTATAAAAAACCTTGTAGCTCACTGTTATGTAGTTTTCTGCATTCATCTATATTTTCATCTCTCGTTGGTTCAAACTTTTTCTTAAGTATTTTATTCTCAAATATTCGTAATCTTCTTTCATGCCCTAAAATAAGATCCCATGTTTCGCATGTATATAATTTGACTGGTAGAATAATAGTTTTATATATTTTAACATTTTTAAAAGGAGTTGGGACGACAAGAGTCCCTGTAATGCATAATAGCATGTATTCCCAGAATTGAGACTATGTTTAATTTATTTGTGCATCTCATTCCCAATTGTGATTATTGTTCCTAAGTATTTGAATTCAGCCACTTCTTCAAAATTTCTCCCATCCGTTATTAGCCGTCCATTTCCACTATATAATATACTTCTGTGTGTGACCATATGTATAGTTTTGTTGATGTTTACTTCCAGTTCCAATTGCTTAGTGCTTATTAACAGAGTGTGAGTGTTGTACCTAGTATCTCCTCGTTATCGCCCAGTAGTACTACATCATCAGCATAAACTAACTACTTATTAATACCATTGAGTTGTAGGCCTTCTTCATCCTCTAAAGATTTGATGGCCTGCTCTAGTACAAAATTGAATCGTAGAGGAGATAGTGCATGTCCTTTCTTTAACCCACTGTGAATATTAAAAGTAACCGAAAACTGTTTTCCTACACGCACTCTACTCTTTGTGCCATTTAGACACATTCGTATAAGTCTAACGTTTAGAAATTCCGAACTCAAGCAGGATACTGTGTAACTTTTCCCTCTTAATTAAATCGCATGTTTTTATTTAAGTCTACATGTAGTTGATGAACAGTAATATTATGTTCCTATTTAATTTCTAAAATCTGTCTTATAGTAAAAATTGTATCTATTGTAGACCCGAACATTACAAAGTCTTTTTTGAGACGCGCCAACATTTTCAATCATATCGCAATTATCACATTTGAGTTATAAGAGTAGAAAATGATGGCTTTTTCTATTGCTATGTGCTGGGCTAGCGCATACTACACAGAACCCATCAAGAACAGGACGACCTGAGTATTGAAACGATGCAAACGCTTGCATGGACGAGGGACGGGAGCAATAGGAACACGACGTCAAGGTGGGATCAGATATAGTTAAGTACTGCAAAAATTGCATAATATAGCAGGAAAAAACAATTGTACAATAAAGTAACTAAACCGCTATGCAGTATTGTCGATGCTAGCAAAGAGAGAGAAACAAACATTAGCAAAACAAAGCACAATTTATTTTCCGACACAGCAGAACATATTCCTTCTTTGTTTCAGGATGATTTTCGGACAAATCCCATATTACCCAGCGTACACTCGCTTCACGTCAGTCTATGAGTTTGAATTAATGTTTGTATGCGGGAATACTAGCAATGATGAACAATGTAAATGCTTCATTTGCTATTTGTTCCTGACTATACATGATTAGTGTCTACGTCCCTGCGAATCATCAACAGTGCTGCTATGACTATAGGTTATCGTTTCGGCGTGTCTTATTATATAAGTTCACCAATACCTGTAATACGTGTATCATAACTGAAATGAATATTACTCCCTTAACATATTACACAATTGTATATTAATCGGGCGATACCGTACAGGACCGCATACTACCCCATCTCTCTCTATACTCCACATAGTATACCTAACCTATAGTGTTTGTTTGATACATAATCCGTGTGAGAGAACAAATAGTCACATATCAACGCTAATAACCATGTTTCCAAATAAATAATTATTAATTAAATTATTAATGAAAGTACCTATAAATTCATTTAAAAGGTGTCAATTTAATATTAGAACACAATTTCGTTGACAAGATAAAGAATGCATTCCAATCCACTGAGAACACAAGAATCATACAATAGAACGGCACACAACAAGTCCCATTGTATCCTTATAAATACATTTAAACAAAGCAGAGATGATGAAGGGTTCACATTAAAATATTATTTTTCTTCACAATAAGTGTCCATTTACCTCAAGCGACATAAAATCAGATAGCGTTGTTAAGACTTGAAAATACTAATAATTGAAATGATAATGAAAAAAAAATGAACACCACAATTCATAAGAAAGAAAGGGCCTAAGATATAATAAAGATACCAAATATGGCAACCCTGTGAGTCAAATAAAGACTCCCACAAAATTGGAGGAACCAAAAAAAGGCGTATTTGTTTTATGCCCTAACCAGTAAAATAACAAGTCAAATATATGTATATGTAGTGTGGAAGCATAGTCCAGATGATCATGTGACCTAAAAACACTATAAAAGAACATGCCATTAAATTATCCTCTCTCAGAGGCTCAGTGAGTGAGTGAGTGAGTGGCCAGCAGTGTCGTGTATTGGATTTATTTTTAGGGTAAGCAATTTGGGAGCAGATTCCAGAAACTTTTTTTTTTTACTGAAAGATCGTACTTTCCGATTCTAAAGTCATGGAGAAGATATGAGTTTATTTTGGATGTTGGCACTTAATCCCTTTTCAATTTAATTCCCTCTTAATTACCTTATATGTATTACATAGCTGTATTTTAGTGACTAAAATAAAATTACGGAAAAACAGAGAATTTACTTGTCGAAATTTTTCACATGTTCTAAAAATAATAACCAGTCTAAATTACTGAATATATAATTTATTTTTCCCAGTATAGTGTCAAAATGTATACGTACATTTGTCTGTATTTTGTTTTGGTGTCAAAAGTTTTACCTGAAGTTCGTTTTTTTTTTTTTTTTTTTTTTTTCAAATTCTTCCCGTTTGTTCTCTAGAATTTTTTAAAAATTATTTTAATCTATTTATGCAGTAACCAATATCGCGAAAGTTTGCTTGCAGTTTATCAAATAAACTGTCCGTTACAAGTAAAATATTAATAAACGTATTCAAAATAAAATTGAAATCAAAATTTTACAGTGTGATTAAAAATCCGTGATCCCAGTATTCTAGTCTGGATTCGTAATTTTTTCAAAGACAGAAATTAGCATATCCCGATACTCGTGTACTATTCCAACCAAACGAGAATTTTAATTTTACCGCATCGAAGACACTCTTGCCAACAGTTTCTTTATTTTTTCATCAAGAACCCATGTTCTTATGGTTGATTTTGAAAAGAAAGCAGCTAGTCCATTCAAAGTAAGGGAAAAAATGCATTCTTTAATGGCGGTTACGGATTAAAATAATACTAAATTCAGTCGATGGGACGAAAATCACATTTGGAAAAGTGTTTTTCAATTGCAGTCCATTCAACTAACTCGCCATGACAGATGCTCCATCGTCACTTATAGGTAGCACATACACAGCCACATGAGCTTTGTCCACTGTCTTGCCCCGACGCGACTAATTGTCAGCTTCCATATTTTCAACACTGCTGTACGCAAGAAGCTGAAGTGCTTACCTTACAGCCATATCACCTATGTACATTCCATTATTAAAATAATGTTCATATTTATATTATAATAATATTATTTTAGCTATACTAATACTTCAATATAGATACGACAGTTACTGTTGTGAATTGTAGGACCACAAGCTTAATTTAAAATGTAATAATTATGATTTAAAACAAGTTTCACTAACTAGTCAAGTCCTGCACATTTGAAACTGCGGGACCACAGATCTCAACGAAAACTTACGACGACACACGATCACATCCGAGCGGCTCCTAGCTTATCGTGTGGAGGAACCGAGGTTTCTAGCTGGGGAGCTCGATGGAACAGGTGACTAATAGTCACCAGGTCACTAATATTATTTTTAAATTGCATTGAAAGTTTATGTTAATCAATACTGATTATTTCAATGAGGTTTCTAATTTTTTTATTTTTTAGTCCTGGGTAAGCAATGCGTACCTTGCGTCTATTGAATACACGCCACTGGTGGCCAGTGAGTCAGTAGAGTGAGTCTCTGACAGTCAGTGAGTGAGTCTAGTGGCGCGTACGTAAGCGCAGTGTATGAGCTGAAAATACGTGACGTCAGAGTGTAGCGGTGATATATTGATCGCTTCCAGCCGCATTGCGGCTGTGATGTCAGTGCTTTTATATACGTGTCTACTTGAAAGTGTGTGGCCCTGCAGCAAAAATAAAAAAAAAAGTGATTTTAGATATTTTTAGTGAACATATTTTTAAAGTGAAATAGTGCAAAGTGTCTGTGCAAGTCTGTGGCTTGGCTGGAGTTGACCAGCGGGACGTGACTGGTGCTGCATCAAAATTCAGGTTAGTTGACTCCCAATAGACCCGGCCCTTGGGGTGTCAGCGATTATTATTTTAAGAATTGTAAACTATCGGTTATTTTAGATTTATACTGAATAAGCTTTTTGTGTTTGTTTTAAACTTCTGATATCTTGTCAGTTGCAGTATTTTACTCAATTTATTCCAGCCTCTTCTTATGTATTTATTTTAGAATTGGTGTTTTTAGGTTTTATATTCTGTTATA
This sequence comes from Diploptera punctata, assembly GCA_030220185.1. Taxonomy (NCBI): domain Eukaryota; kingdom Metazoa; phylum Arthropoda; class Insecta; order Blattodea; family Blaberidae; genus Diploptera; species Diploptera punctata. The sequence goes on from JASPKZ010008595.1 coordinate 97,099, forward strand.
TTTGTGACCTCTCGTTATTTTTCGTGTATTGGTTTTTAAATACACGTAAGCGGTACTGCCGTTGCTGTCGTGGGGAGGTGCTCACCCCTCTTTGTTTTTAAAGATGAGGTTGTAGCTCATTTTAGGGGAAGACATGGCGAAGAGAATAATCCCAGATGACGAAGGATTTATTACCCAATGAATCTGTTAAAGTGTCTCGGAAATAACGAGCCTGATCCCCTTGCCACTTCCAACGCTTTTGACTTACTTACTTACTCACTGGCACTATCGAACCCGTAGGTTCATGGCCGCACGGACATAAGCTCTCCATACATCCCTATCCTGAGCTAATGTTTTCCAATCATTCCCTGTATAATCTACTTCCCTCAAATCATAGTTAATGTTGTTCTCCCACCTCATTCTTGGTCTACCAACTGGGCGTTTTCCTTCTGGCTTTCCTACAAGAAGTTTCCATGCACGTCTTTCATTCCCCATACGCGCAACATGTCCTGCCCATCGCAGTCTACGGGGACTTAACTGTTCTTATTATATCTGGCTTCCTATAAAGACCATGTAGTTCATTGTTATGTATGTCTTCTCCATTCACCTGTCTGTTCATCTCTCTTTGGTCCAAAATTTTCCTAAGAACTTTATTCTCAAATACTCGTAATCTCCTCCTTCCTCCCTTAAAGTAAGAGTCCATGTTTCGCACTCATATAATATAACTGGTAGAATAATAGTTTTATATATTTTCAGCTTAACGTTTTTTGAAAGGAGTTGGGACATCAAAAGTCTCTGCAATGCATAATAGCATTCATTTCCAGAATTGAGCCTATGTTTAATTTCTTTGTGCATCTCATTCCTATTTGTGATTATTGTTCCTAGGTATTTGAATTCAGCCAATTCCTCAAAATTTCCCTCATTTGTCATTAGCTGTCCATTTCCATTATATAATGTATTTCTACGTGTGACCATATATTTAGTTTTACTGATATTTACTTCCAGTCCTAATTTCTTAGTGTTACTCAATAGTGTGTGCGTGTTGGCCTTTAGTATCCCCTCTCTATCGGCCAACAATACTACATCATCAGCATAAACTAACAGCTTATTAATACCATTCAGTTGTAGGCCTTCCTCATTCTCTAAAGATTTAATGGCATGCTCTAGTACACGTAATGCAAAATAATAATGATATAACAAATGAACCTAATGAACAACAACAGATAAAAAAAAGCATTATTTTCCTCCCATCATAATACACCTGAAAGCAATTAACCATACTATATTGACTCAACGTACGTAAATTATGAGGGCGGAATACATAGCAGAATACATTTCCAGTGGATTAAAGATCAAAGCTAGTACTGAAGAGGATTATGATAGATTGATATCCGTACTTGACAAAGACTCTGTTGAATATTATACATATGACAACGACGGCAGAAAGTTTGCCAAATTCGTTCTAAGGGATCAACCGCCCATATTTGATGACTTAATAATATTGGCTGTTTTGTCTAAATTAGAAATTTCAGTGGTCCGGGTCCGCCAGTTATCTAAAAGTAACATTGATAATGTAACTAAGAAAAACTAATTAATTCCATTACCGCTCTGGGTGGTGACCCTACCGAGGGCACAAGACGATGTAGACAAATTGAAAAAACGAACTGGTCTTTTTAATTTCAAAGTAAAAAAATGAAGATTACTGTGGTCAACCAGGATTCCAACAATGCTTCAGATGTCAGAGGTTTGGCCATAAGGCAAATTTCTGTCATCTGATAGCACGGTGCGTGAAGAGCGCCGGTTTACACAATACTTGCGAATGCAGGAAACCTTTGACCGAACCAGCAAAGTGTGTAAATTGTGGTGAAGCACACCCTGCTAGCTACCGGGGCTGCAGAGTTGTTGAGCAAGTTAGAACAAAAAATAGTAGACAAACCAATATGCCTCGGGTTACAGTGAAACCGGCAGACTTGCCCCAAAGGGATGAGATTCCTGGAATGACCCTTGTAGCACAAAATAATATACCAAATACTAAATTTAATGTAAATCGAGTAGATAACGATTTAAATGACTTTAAAGATATTTTTGAATGGATTCGTATTGGAAATATAAAATGGTACATCCAACAAATTAAATCAATTTTTGAAGATGTGAAAATTCAAACAGACACCTTTGGGAGGGTCACCACATTATGTCTCGGTTTATTGCGAATTTTCGGGGTCGAAAATGGCCTATTAAACCTTTAAAGATTGTTTCAATAACCATTAACGACTTGGCCCGCGAATATATAAAATTACGAGAATATATTTTTAAAGATGAAATTCACATAATTTTAGTACAACAAACGCGAAAACCAGTGTGTTTCGGCTGGCGAATTCCGGGCTACAAAATGTATATCATGGATGGACCCAATCCAGCACATGGGGGTACGGCTGTGGTGATCAGGTGCACAATCACATTATTTGGAAGTTGTCCTCCCTCGACTTGAGAATCTGCAAGTCACTGCCATCACTCTAATGTTAGAAGATGAAGAGGTCCTGGTCTGCTCGGCGTATCAGCCTCCCAGCAAAAGAATAGTATTAAACGATTTTGAAACCATCATAAGAATTAAAGAAAATTTTATAATTGGAGGAGTTTTAAATTCTAAACATACCATTTGGAATTCGAGGCTGATATCGCCGAGGGGAAGAATTTTACAGGACCTGGCAGAGAGGGAGGACTTTGAAATGATTGGACCTGCACGCCGTCGCATTTCCCAAGTACACTACTGGGAAACCCCGATGTGCTGGATGTGTTCATGGTAAAAAAAAAATGTGGCGGTGGAGTCATTGGAAACTAGGGACGAATTGAATTCTGACCACTCCCCCGTGGAATTAATTTTAAATTTTAACGTAGAAAAGACGCTTTTCAGATCCAGGGCCTCAGTTACTAATTGCGGTGCGTTCACAGAGAATGTGAAATATTGTATTTTCCCGGATAATCGTGGAAATGAATCAATTGAGGCTCTGGATCTGGAAATAGATATTTTAACGAATACAATTGTAAATAATATCGATGTTAGTAGTCACACCACGGGGAATCTGCCGGAAGTGGAGGCACTTGTCCGACAGAAAAGAGTGGTCAGAAGATACCGCAGGAGAGAGGATAAGATTCTTTTAAATAATCTGACTAATCGTATTCACGATATTTTAAGAGATTTTAAGATAAAGAAATTTAACGCAGATCTGGAACAGACTGAAAGATCAAATAATATTTGGCCCATTTTGAAAAAAATTCAAAAGTAACGTAATTAATAATAATCCCATTCATGGACCTAATGGTCTAAAATATGAAGCAATGACAAGGTAAATACTATTGCTGACTCCCTAGAGGTTGGGTTTCGACCTCATCTCCAGGATCAATATGACGATGACTGGATAGATGGGGTGGAATCGGAGGCGGAGCGGATCTCTGAGAGAGCTCCCATACAGAGGTTGCGGTTCGCCTCCCTCGCTGAGGTTAAGAAAAAAGCTGTTGGTACAGATCCTGTATCTAACGAGATGATTCAGCACCCCCCACCTGGGATGACGCGCTATTCAGAAAATATTTTTAATAGATGTTTAACACATTGGTGACCGACTGCTGTGCGTTCCATCCACCGCTGCTGGACCAGACATTTCTGTCAGTAGCGTGGACTTTTAAATTTTAAAGCGCGCTAGCACAGTGTGATTTTTACATCAATATATTTACAGTCAATAACAATATTGCATAAGTAAATCTTTATTAGTGTTCTCATCAGACCTTCTAGTAGAAATTGAGGGTTTCATAGCGTTATAAACATTTCCCTTTATGTAAAGGCACAGGGCAAAAGAGCATATGTAGCGAGTTTCTTTTCTTGTGTTCACTAAAAACGTGGCAAGGTTTGGAAGGTTTTTTTCAGACACAGTTGGTGTTAATTTATGTTTCTATATGTCTCAGCCTTCTTGGTGGGTCTTGACATGGTGTCCTTTGCACTCTATCTTCCCTCCTCTTCCCTGTCATCTGTTTCTAATTTCACGACTGCCAAACAAGAGGCTGTTTCAAGCAAAAAACTTCTGTTTGACATATTGTTATTAGGATTTTGAAATTTATAGACCCAAAAAGCATTAAAGAGTGCACAATTCACAGCCACAATACAACTTTCTTGCTTCATTTCACTGTTTTTCTAAGGATGGAGTAATATGATAGGTACTGGTCAGCCCTGTCTACACCCTTCCATACTTGTTATTGTGAAGTATTCAATAGTGCGTTTTTACAACTTTACCCCTCCCATTCTCGTGTTGCCTGATGCAATGTGCTAACCATTCTTACGTCTCTTTTATCTTTCGATGTTTGTAGCAAAAGGCCCCCCTTACTTCAAACACACATTCTCTCCTGGTTTGAGTTTATTTCCTGCTTCCACAAATGATTTTGGAAGCCCTCTCTTAATCTTTATTGCTTCAGAAACTCTCGTCTTTCTTTCGAGAAAATTTTCAGCTTTAGCCACACTTATAATAATTATCCTGGTACACATGATGCCACAGATATAAATTCGGCTCCAGAACGCAAAATAGTGTTTCTTCTAATTTTTCCCCTCTGCAACATATATTTACATGTTAACATACGTATCCCGTAATCGCCTAACTATCGGCACTAAAATTCCATATTTCACCAGCCATCTGTCTTAAAATTGTAAACAACTCTTTCTGTAAAGTTGGCAATTTCATAAAAGAGAAGAGAGGGTACAAAAACAACTATAGTTTATTTCACAATGAGAAAAAACAAAATTGCACGCTCCTTCATAAGCGAAGAGGCTGGAAAACCATAGAAAACGTAAACACGGAAATCTCCGTGGCCCGTCGTCTAGCGCTGGCCATTTAAACACGGAGATCTCCGTGGCCCGTCACCAATGTGTTAAGTTTCATTTATTTTCCGCGCAAATGGAAAGAAGCAAAAATCATAACGTTACCTAAAGAAGCCAAAAATCCTATTTTTGTTTCTAATAGACGACCGATCAGTCTGCTAAGCAATCTTGGTAAATTATTTGAAAGAATTGTGCTGGGCAGACTGATCGGTATGACTACTGATCTGCGCGTCATCCCACAAGAGCAATTCGGGTTCATGCCGGGTCAGTCCACGACACTGCAACTGGTAAGACTCACGGAATATATAACATCATGTTTCAATTATAGAGAGAGCACAGTTTTTTTTCTTGGATGTCGAGAAAGACTACGACACGACCTGGCATGAAGGCCTGATATAGAAAATGGATTCAATGGGCTTTTCGGATGGGATGGTTGGAATCATCTCGTACTTTTTAATGGATAGAAGTTTCGTTGTCAGCGAGGGGGGTGCTACCTCTGATAGACGAACTATTCTAGCTGGAGTGCCTCAGGGATCCGTACTATCACAATTGTTATATAAAATTTATACCGCCGACGTTCCTGGGAAGACACATACACAACTGACCTTGTATGCCGACGATATTGCGATGTATAGTAAAAACAGATCCTTAATTAGGTGTAGTAGAAAGGTTCAGAGAGGTCTACGAGATATTGAGCAGTGGGCTGATAAATGGAGAAACAAAATTGGTAAAGAGAAGAATCAAGGAATCAATTTTACGCAGCGACCAAATATTAATGGTGCAAACATACTAGAATATGACGGAACTCTAATTAGATATCAGCCCACTGTTCAGTATCTCGGGGTTATACTAGATCGCCGCCTCACATGTGCTAAACATGTCGAGAAGATTCGAAATAACTTTTATAAACGTTTTTCACAACTCAAGCCCACGTTTAGAGCCCACTCTCTGACACCTCAATCACGTATGTTGGTATACAGGGCTTGTAAACGCAGCCAAATGATTTATGCATGTCCCGCATGGCTGAACTTATCAAAGAATAAGATAAACTTGCTTCGGGTTCTTCAGAATAAATGTTTACGAAGTGTAGGAGACTATCCAATCAGGACGAGAATCACAAAAATTCATCAAGATTTAAATATTAGCTTTCTTAAGCATGTGATGACTAAATTGGAAGAAACTTATATCAAAAAGCGACTCTGGGCGAAAATGCTCTTATTAATTGCCTAGGGGCATACAACGAAAAGGATCGGACGAAATATAAAATGCCAAAGTTCTATCTGACCTAGAAAGTTAGATGCCCCTTGGTCTACTACAAAAGTATAAATAACTGATTGAACTTAACACTTCCTAAAGAAGAGATCAAGGTGATTACACCGGTATCCTGGAGAACCTGAATCGAGCATACCTCAAATATCCGCTCTCATATATCAGAATTTCATTGACCTATCAACAACTCGAGTAAAAAAAATCAAAGTTACGGCGGGATCAAGATTAAAATAAGTATTTTTTTTACTTATAATGTATTTAAAAATTCAGTTTGTCTTTTAATTTCTATATTTTCTTTGTTAACTCGAGAATCTAAATATTAAAATCAATTTTTAACGAACGCCTATAGCCTTCCCAATGAGCCAGAAGTGCCTTTTGCTATCAGTTAATGATAGAGCTAAGATAAATGCTCTCCCGACAGCCTAAATTATGATATTTTTATATGGAGAAAACATATGTAGTAATATAAAGTTTATGTAGCATGTACGAGAAGCCGACTAAGATCATCGAATGAATAAAACACGTGTTGGGACTTTGAATGCATAGAGTGAATATCTGGTGTTTTAGTTAATACGAAAAAGTATCTCAGTGAATAAAATTATTGTTGGGGCAGAAAAAGAGAAAGAGGAAACAGAACCTGATAGGCTTATTTCAATTGAAATTCAGGAAGCGGAAGGCTTGGACGATTCACAGCTGAATAGATTTTGGGAAAACCTGTCGCAAAGTTATGGCACATTGTGTACTAATGCGGAACAAGTGTAAATCAAACTTACGTGAAGCAATAAATAAATATTCCATATTACCATATTACACAGTGTTGTAATGTATAAATTGTTAAACTAGCTGTGATACCTGCAAATCAATTTAGGTACGTTAATAATTGCCTAAATGTAATAAACGTCTTTGAGATATATAACTTTAATTAACAATTAAGCTTATCGACGAATAATTAATCATATTTTACTGTAATAAAATTCTTGCGAGATCAAACTAAAGAAGTAAATAAATAAAAGAAAGGCTAGTGATGTCACAAGCAAAAAAATCCGATATCGTAATAGAAATACGACACAAATTTTTGTTAATAAAGCATATGCTAGTCCGTCAGAACGAGTGAATGACTTAATACGTATGGTGTGTCTGGAACAGAATGTTCAAAGACGTCTAAATAGTGCGTGTTTTTCTCGATTCTCGACAGTGAAGTGCAAAACTGAAGTGAAATAAATTACAAATGTATACAATGAGGAATGAGGAATGTGCCGACATTTTAAAGAAAAGAAAGCTAGCAAAAATGAAATGGTTACACGAGCCAAATGAGGTAAATTTAATGCAAATTGGATAGTATTAGACGGGAAACCACCAAGTTACTAAAGAGTAAAAAGAGGGAATATTTGAGAGAGAAGATTAATGATCTTCAAATGAATGCAAAAAATAGGAACATTAGAGAATTATATCAGGGAATTAGTATAGAGAAGAAAGGGTTTCAGGCTAGAACAAACATAATTCGTAATGATAATGTGGATATGATTGCAGACTCCAGGAGTATATTAAATAGATGGAAAAGTTACTTTAATCACCTATTAAATGTACATACAGAACAGGACATTGAGGAGGATAAGTTACAGACAGCAGAAATGCTAGTCGCAGAGCCAAGTGCATTAGAGGTTGAAATGGCGATAGATAAATTGAATATGTATAAAGCATCAGGTTCAGATGAGATCCCAGCAGAACTGATAAAATCAGGGGGAGAAAAATTGATGGACAAGATACGCTGGTTGCTTAGTATAATTTGGGAAAAAGAAGCTCTTCCAGATGAATGGAAAGAATCAATTATCGTACCAATTTATAAGAAAGGAGATAAAATTGATTGCAACAACTACAGGGGCATCTCATTACTTTCAACTTCGTACAAAATTCTAACAAATATAGTTAGTAGACTTAGACTTACTCCCTATATTGATGACATTCTTGGAGATCATCATTGTGCATTTAGAAGAAACAGGTCTACAACAGATCAGATTTTTAGTATAAGACAGATTTTAGAAAAGAAATGGGAATATAATGGTACTGTACATCAACTATATGTAGACTTCAAAAAAGCATATGATTCAATTAAGAGGGAGAAGTATTATATAGTATCCTGCTGGAGTTCGGAATTCCTAAAAAGTTAGTTAGACTTATACGAATGTGTCTAAATGGCTCAAAGAGTAGGGTGCGTGTAGGCAAACAGTTTTCAGACACTTTTGAAATCCACAATGGGTTGAAGCAAGGAGATGCACTATCTCCTCTACTATTTAATTTTGTACTAGAGCATGCCATTAAATCTTTAGAGAATGAGGAAGGCTTACAACTGAATGGTATTAATAAGCTGTTAGTTTATGCTGATGATGTAGTACTGGCCGATAGCGAGGCGATACTAAAGGCCAACACGCACACACTATTGAGTAACACTAAGAAATTAGGACTGGAAGTAAATATCAGTAAGACTAAATATATGGTCACACGTAGAAATTCAGTATATAATGGAAATGGACAGCTAATGAAAAATGAGGGAAATTTTGAGGAAGTGGGAGAATTTAAATACTTAGGAACAATAATCACAAATAGGACTGAGATGCACAAAGAAATTTAATATAAGCTCAATTCTGGAAATGCATGCTATTATGCATTGCCGAGACTTTTGATGTCCCAACTCCTTTAAAAAAACGTTAAGCTGAAAATATATAAAGCTATTATTCTACCGGTTATATTATATGGGTGCGAAACATGGACTCTTACTTTAACGGAGGAAGGGAGATTGCGAGTATTTGAGAATAAAGTTCTTAGGAAAATTTTTGGACCAAAGAGAGATGAACAGACAGGTGAATGGAGGAGACTACTTAACAATGAACTACATGATCTTTATAGGAAGCCAGATATAATAAGAACAGTTAAGTCTCGTAGACTGCGATGGGCAGGACATGTTGCGCGTATGGGGAATGAAAGACGTGCATGGAAACTTCTTGTAGGAAAGCCAGAAGAAAAACGCCCTGTTGGTAGACCAAGAATGAGCTGGGAGAACAATATTAACTACGATTTGAGGGAAGTAGATTATACAGGGAATGATTGGAAAGTATTAGCTCGGGATAGGGATGTATGGAGAGCTTATGTCCGCGCGGCCATGAACCTACGGGTTTGATAGTGCCAGTGAGTAAATAAGTATTCAAAAAAACACGAGAGGGTTATTTCTTTACAGACCAGACGCCTAAATACATAGATCCTCGGCAAAATAAACGTGTAGTATGCGCCAAAACAAGGCAGCGTTATGTCCATCTCAATCTAAGTGATGTAATCAGTGTAGAAGGAATGATCGTAATACATGATTATCACAAACGAACAAGAAAAAATAAGTGTGGGTTGTGAATATGGATGACTATATTTCTAAGAATTGTTTAGTATAACAGTTATTGTTAATATTGTATGTAGACTTCATTATCACAACCAAGTAGCCTACAAAAAATAAAAAAAAAGAACTTGGTTGTCTTTAGGTAAGAAAATGAAAAGGTGGATATATATATATATATGTCTATATATATATGGTATGATAAGAAAAATAAATGCCTGGACGGGATTCGAACCCGGATCTCTGAGTCTGTACCTCAGCGTGATATCCATTACACTACCAGGCGAATCCTATTCAAACACTTATTTTTCTTATATATGTATTATACTCTTCATTATTACTAGATGTCGCGAGAACACTGTCTTCACTGCCATCTAGTAGCTGACTATATCAAGTAAGCAAATTAAAGAGAATATTTATTTTACTTTATAGCAGTGACGCTTTATCGATGTTATAATTAAATCTTTAACATTGAGCAATGCAAGCTTAATATGGTATGATAAGAAAATGATATATATATGTGTGTGTGTGTGTGTGTGTGTGTGTGATCCAACTCAGATAAGGTAGTTTGGTAATGATTGTTTTTAGATCGTACATTTAAAATATGTGTTAGAGAAAGCATAAGGTACAATTAAAACTATTTAATAAATGTAAAAATTACACATTTTGAATACATGTGTTACATCAACTGAAAAGGAACGCACCACACAGGTAATAAATGCAACGGAAGCTTAAATGAATCAAAGTCGCCCGATGCTAAGGTAGTCAGCTGTCGACGCCAGCCTACTATAATTCTTGAACAGTATCGATATTATACAATTTGAATAGGATGGAGGCATTGTCATAGGAGACTTCCTCATTCAATTAAATCTGCAATACAGATTTAACAAAAAATCGCAGACGCATTATGTGACAGAACAAATAGTCACATACCAACGCTAATAACCATGTTCCCAAATAAATAATTATTAATGTATTCACGTAGACTTTCACGGCCGGAGTTGCTATTATGATCTTGATGAAGGTTTTCGGGCTGTAGGCCGTGGTCGTGAGGCTTGTAGTTCCCCGACGTTTCGCCAAAGACTGCGTCTGGCATCCTCAAGGGTTGTCTTGAGACTGGCAATTCTTGAGGTATGCTCGCTTCAGGTTCTCCAGGATACCGGTGTAATCACCTTGATCTCTTCTTTAGGAAGTGTTAAGTTCAATCAGTTATTTATACTTTTGTGGTAGGCCTAGGAGCATCTAACTTTCTAGGCCAGATAGAACTTTGGCATTTTATATTTCGTCCGTTCCTTTTCGTTGTATGCCCCTAGGCTATTAATAAGAGCATTTTCGCTCAGAGTCGCTTTTTGATATAAGTTTCTTGCCAATTTAGTCATCACTTCCTGAAGAAAGTCAATGTTTTAAATCTTCATGAATTTTGGTGATTCTCGTCCTAATTGGATATTCTCCTGCACTTCGTAAACACTTGTTCTGAAGAACCTGAAGCAAGTTTATCTTATCCTTTGATAAGGTCAGCCATGCGGGACATGCATATATCATTTGGCTGCGTATACAAGCCCTGTATACCAACGTACGTGATTGAGGTGTCAGAGAGTGGGCTCTCAACATGGGCTTGAGTTGTGAAAAACGTTTATAAAAGTTATTTCGAATCTTCTCGACATGTTTAGCCCAAGTGAGACGACGATCTAGTATAACCCCGAGATACTGAACAGTGAGCTGATATCTGATTACAGTTCCATCATATTCTAGTGTTTCTGCACCATTAATATTAGGTCGTTGCGTAAAAATTATTCCTTGGTTCTTCTCTTTACCAATTTTAATCCTCCATTTATCAGCCCACCGCTCAATATCTCGTAGGCCTCTCTGAACTTTTCTACTACACCTAATTAAGGATCTGTCTTTACTATATATCGCAATATCATCGGCATACAGGGCTAGTTGCGTATGTGGTCCTCCCAGGAACGTCGGCGGTATAAATATTATATAACAATGGTGAAAGTACGGATCCCTGAGGCACTCCAGCCAGAATAGTTCGTCTATCAGAGGTGGCACCCCCCCCTCGCTGACAACGAAACTCCTATCCGTTAAAAAGGACGAGATGATTCCCACCATCCCATCCGAAAAGCCCATTGAATCCATCTTCCATATCAGGCCTTCATGCCAGGTCGTGTCGTAGGCTTTCTCGACATCCAAGAACACTGCAACTGTGCTCTCTCTATAATTGAAACCTGATGTTATATATTCCGTGAGTCTTACCAGTTGCAGTGTCGTGGAACGACCCGGCATGAACCCGAATTGCTCTTGTGGGATGACGCGCAGATCAGTAGTCATACCGATCAGTCTGCCCAGCACAATTCTTTCAAATAATTTACCAAGATTGCTTAGCAGACTGATCGGTCGTCTATTAGAAACAAAAATAGGATTTTTTCCTTCTTTAGGTAACGTTATAATTTTTGCTTCTTTCCATTTACGCGGAAAATAATTTAAATTTAAACATCTATTAAAGATAGTAACTAAATAGCGCGCCATCCCAGATGGGAGGTGCTGAATCATCTCGTTTGACACATAATCTGTACCAACAGCTTTTCTCTTAGGAAGCGTCTTAATAATTTTCTTAACCTCAGCGAGGGAGGCCAACCGCAACCTCTGTAGGGGAGCTCTCTCAGAGATCCGCTCCGCCTCCGATTCCACCCCTTCTATCCAGTCATCATCATATTGATCCTGGAGATGAGGTCTAAACCCATCCTCTAGGGAGTCAGCAATAGTATTTACCTTGTCAGTTGCTTTATACTTTAGACCATTTGGTCCATGAATAGGTTTATTATTAATTTTTATTTACTTTTTAATTTTTTCAAAATGGGCCAAATATTATTTGATCTCTCAGCCTGTTCCAGATCTGCGTTAAATTTTCTTATCTTAAAATTTCTTAAAATATCGTGAATGCGATTAGTCAGATTATTTAAAAGAATCTTATCCTCTCTCCTACGGTATCTTTGCCAGTGTCTTCTGACCATTCTTTTCTGCCGGACAAGTGCCTCCACTTCCGGCAGATTCCCCGTGGTGTGACTACTAACATCTACAGTAGTCACTTCTCTAAAATTGTTTACAATTGCATTAGTTAAAATATGTATTTCCAGATCCAGAGCCTCAGTTGATTCATTTCCGCGATTATCCGGGAAAATACAATCTTTCATATTCTCTGTGAACGCACCCCAATTAGTAACCGAGGCCCTGGATCTGAAAAGCGTCTTTTCTACGTTAAAATTTAAAATTAATTCCACGGGGGAGTGGTCAGAATTCAATTCGTCCCTAGTTTCCAATGACTCCACCGCCACATTTATTTTTACCATGAACACATCCAGCACATCGGGGTTTCCCACTAGTGTACTTGGGAAATAGGTCGGCGTGTCAGGTCCAATCATTTCAAAGTCCTGCCTCTCTGCCAGGTCCTGTAAAATTCTTCCCCTCGGCGATATCAGCCTCGAATTCCAAATGGTATGCTTAGAATTTAAATCTCCTCCAATAATAAAATTTTCTTTAATTCTTGTGATGGTTTCAAAATCGTTTAACACTATTCTTTTACTGGGAGGCTGATACGCCTGCAGACCAGGACCTCTTCATCTTCTAACATTAGAGTGATGGCAGTGACTTGCAAATTCTCAAGTCGAGGGAGGAAAACTTCCAAATGTGATAATGTGGACCTGACCACCACAGACGTACCTCCATGTGCCGGATTGGGTCCATCCGTGATATAAACTTTGTAGCCCGGGATTCGCCAGCCGAACCACACTTGTTTTCGCGTTTCTTGTACTAATATGATGTCAATTTCATCTCTAAAAATGTATTCTTGTAAATTTATGTATTCGCGGGTCAAGCCGTTAATGTTTATTGAAACAATCTTTAAAGGTTCAATAGCCATTTTCGACCCCGAAAATTCGCAATAACCGAGACATAATGTGGTGACCCTCCCAAAAGTGTCTATTTGAATTTTTCACATCTTCAAAATATTTGATTTAATCTGCTGGATATACCATTTTATGTTTCCCTTACGAATCCATTCAAAAATATCTTTAAAATCATTTAAATCGTTTTCTACTCGATTTACATTAAATTTAGCATTTGGTATATTATTTTTGTGCCACATGGGTCATTCCTGGAAACCCATCCCGTTGGGGTAAGTGCGGGATGTCCGCCGGCTTCACTGTAACCCGGGGCATATTGGTTGGGTCTACTATTTTTTGCTCTAACTTGTTCAACTACTCTGCAGCCCCGGTAGCTAGCAGGGTGAGCTTCACCGCAATTTACACACTTTGCTGGTTCGGTCAAAGATTTCCTGCATTCGCGAGTATTGTGTAGACCGGCGCACTTCACGCACCGTGCCATCAGATGACAGAAGTTTGCCTTATGGCCAAACCTCTGACATCTGAAGCATTGTTGGAGTCCTGGTTGACCCCTGTAATCTTCAATTTTTACTTTGAAATTAAAAAGACCAGTTAGTTTTTTCAATTGTCTACATCGTCTTGTGCCCTCGGTAGGGTCACCACCCAGAGCGGTAATGGAATTAATTCTTTTTTCTTTAGTTACATTATCAATGTTACTTTTAGATAACTGGCGGAACCGGACCACTGAAATTTCCAACCTAGACAATTCAGCCAAAATTGTTAAGTTATCAAATATGGGCGGTAGACCCCTTAGAAACGAATTTGGCAAACTTTCTGCCGTCGTTGTCGTATGTATAATATTCAACAGAATCTTTGTCAAGTATGGATATCAATCTATCATAATCCTCTTTAGTACTAGCTTTAATCTTTAATCCACTAGAAATGTATTCTGCTATGTATTCCCCCCTCATAATTTTCGTAAGCTGAGTCAATATAGTATGGTTAATTGCCTTCAGGTGTATTATGATGGGAGGAAAAAAAATTGTTTTCTTTGTCTGTTGTTCTTCATTAGGTTCATTTGTTCTATCATTATTATTTTGCAATACGTCAAAAGCGTTCGAAGTGGCAAGGGGATCAGGCTCGTTATTTCGAGACACTTTAAACAGTTTTATTGGGTATAATAAATCCTTCGTCATCTGGTATTATTCTCTTCGCCATGTCTTCCCCTAAAATCAGCTACAACCGCCTCTTTAAAAACAAAGAGGGGTGAGCACCTCCCCACGACAGCAACGGCAGTACCTATTACGTGTACTCAAAAACCAATACACGAAAAAATATCAAGAGACGACACAAATAAAAACCAATATAAAACCTAAAAACACCAATTTTAAAATAAATAAGTAGGAACAGGTTAGAATAAATTGAGTAAAATACTGCAGCTGACAAGATATCACAAGTTTTAAAACAAACAAAAAAAGCTTAGTCAGTATAAACCTAAATAACTGATAAGTTACAATTCTTAAAATAATAATTGCTGACACCCCAAGGGCCGGGTCTATTGGGAGTCCACTAACCTGAATTTTGATGCAGCACCAGTCACGTCCCGCTGGTCAACTCCAGCTAAGCCACAGACTTGCACAGACGCTTTGCACTAACTCAATTTAAAAATATTTTCACTAAAAACATCTAAAATCACTATTAAAATCACTTATTTTTTTAAATTTTCGCTGCAGGACCACACCCACTTCAAGCAGACACGTATATCACTGGCAATTCTGTCCGCTGTCTGTCCTATTTATACGTTCACGCGACGTGTTCGTAAGTTGTATCTGCCTTCTGATTGGTCAGCGTTAGGGACTTCCATTGCTCCAATGAGATTGCTGATTGACGGTCTAGTCGACTGTACGTTATATCTGCCCTCTGATTGGTCAGCGGTAGGGACTTTCCATTGTTCCACTGAGATTGCTGTTTGATAGTCTAGTCGACTGTACTTGTAGTGGTTTACATTTTGCGTTTTTTAGAACCGGCATCCATAATTTGTTGACTTTTAATGATTCTTCTTTTCTATTGAAACTGTTTTATATGTTTGAATATTTCGATGGCTTCTCGTTGTAGACGGGGTAAAATAGTGTGTGCAGTTAGATAATATGTCTGTATTCTGGTATTGTACTCTGTGGCTATCAAGTAAAGAGTGTTCTGCTACTGCCGACTTATCCATTTGTTTAAGACGACTATATCTTTCATGCTCCTTAAGTCTGGTTGCGATGCTGCGGTTTAGTGGTGCCTATATACACTTTTCCACAACTGCATGGTAGCCTGTATATGCCTGCTGTCTGATGAGGATGGAGTTGAACCTTTATAGGTCTGAGAAGGTTCTTGATTTTCTTGGTAGGCCTGTATACTGTCTTTATGTCTTCTTTCTTTAGTATGTTTCCAATGCGGTCTGTTACATTCTTGACGAACGGTAAAAATGACCTGGTTGAAGTTTTTCCCTCTGATTTCTTGCTGCTGTTGCTGTTGTATCGTCTGGGATGATTGGCCCGCTTGATTTCTTTCCTGGTGTATCCATTGGCTGCGAATACCGTCTGGAGGTGTTGAAGTTCCGTTTTTAGTAATCCGGATGACAAAGTTTTTTGGCTCGATTTACTAAAAACGGAACTTCAACACCTCCAGACGATATTCACAACCAATGGATACAACTGGAATGAAATCAACCGAGCCAATCACCCCAGACGATACAACAGCAACAGCAGCAAGGAAACAGAGGGGAAAACTTCAACCAGGGCATTTTTACCGTTCATCAAGAATGTAACAGACCGCATTGGAAAACTACTAAAGAAAGAAGACATAAAGACAGTATACAGGCCTACCAAGAAAATCAAGAACCTTCTCAGACCTATAAAGGATCAACTCCATCCTCATTAGACAGCAGGCATATACAGGATACCATGCAGTTGTGGAAAAGTGTATATAGGCACCACTAAACGCAGCATCGCAACCAGACTTAAGGAACATGAAAGATACAGTCGTCTTAAACAAATAGATAAGTCGGCAGTAGCAGAACACTCTTTACTTGATAGCCACAGAGTACAATACCAGAATACAGACCTATTATTTAACTCTACACACTATTTTTCCCGTCTACAACGTGAAGCCATCGAAATATTCAAACATAAACAGTTTCAATAGAAAAGAAGAATCATTAAAAGTCAACAATTTATGGATACCGGTTCTAAAAAACGCAAAATGTAAACCTCTACAAGTACAGTCGACTAGACTATCAAACAGCAATCTCAGTGGAACAATGGAAGTCCCTACCGCTGACCAATCAGAAGGCAGATATAACGTACAGTCGACTAGATCATCAATCAGCAATCTCATTGAAGCAATGGAAGTCCCTAACGCTGACCAATCAGAAGGCAGATACAACTTACGAACACATCGCGTGAACGTAAAAATAGGATAGACAGCGGACAGAATTGCCAGTCTCAAGACAACCCTTGAGGATGCCAGACGCAGTCTTCGGCGAACGTCGGGGAACTACAAGCCTCACGACCACGGCTTTCAGCCCGAAAACCTTCATCAAGATCATCATAAATAATTATTAATTAAATTAGTAAAGAAAGTACCTATAAAATAATTTAAAAGTGTCAATTAAATATTAGAACAAAGTTTGGTTGACAAGATAAAGAATGCATTCCAATCCACTGAGAACACAAGAGTCATACAATAGATCGGTACACAACAAGTCCAACTGTATCCGTATAAAATACATTTAAAATATATGATGAAAGGTTCACATTAAAAATATTATTTTTCTTCAGAATAACTGTCCATTTACCTAAAGCGACATAAAATCAGATAGCGTTGTTAAGACTTCAAAATAATAATAATTGAAATGATAATGCAAAAATGACCACCAGTATTTATAAGAAGCAAAGGGCCCACAGTGCAATAAAAATACCAAATATGGCAACCCCTGTGAGTCAAACACTTCCACAAAATTGGAGAAACCAAAAAGGGCGTATTTGTGATAGGCCCTAACGAATAAAATAACAGGTCAAATATATTTATATGTAGAGGAGAAGTATAATCCAGATGATCATGTGAGATAAAACACTATAAAAGAACATTAAATTAGATTATCCGCTCTCATATAACAGAATTTCATCGACATATTAACAACTCGACGTAAAAAATTAAAGTTACGGCGGGATCAAGATTAAAATACTTTTTTTTACTTACAGTTTATTTAAAAATTCGTGAAGGAACTTAGAAAAAATAAAGTATTATTAAAATAAACCAAACGCGAGCAAGGGCTCGTAATAAACTAACATAATCGTGATTAATATAGGTGCGATAAAGACAGACAGAGAAAGAGCATATCATTTGAGCCACGCATCTCCTTAAATTTCCTGGGATTGTACTCGTCATCCTACTTCTTGTATCTTGTAAGCCAATGTTTCCCTTAACAGAGATTTAGGCGCTCTTCCCCTACAGAGAAGAATTTGAACCATACTAATTTAGTTATACTTGTTTTCGCATAGATGTCATTTGAGTGGTCCGTGGTCAGCGTTCCGCCTCATACTGACATCTAAGAAACCAAAGTAGTAC
This sequence comes from Diploptera punctata, assembly GCA_030220185.1. Taxonomy (NCBI): domain Eukaryota; kingdom Metazoa; phylum Arthropoda; class Insecta; order Blattodea; family Blaberidae; genus Diploptera; species Diploptera punctata. Next base: position 115,085 of record JASPKZ010008595.1, read on the forward strand.
TACGACGGGAAAATTCGCTAAATTTTGCTTAGAGGTATTTTCATTCAGGCTTAATGATTTTTTTAAATGCCTGAGAATCTTCAGACTCGGGACCCACGGCTTAAAGTCCCTCCCAAAGGACTTGCTCCTTGGATTTTACCGTCCTAAAAATCCATCGACTCCGGCCGGGTTTGAACTCACGATCCTCGGGACCAGAGGCAAGGAGCATAACCACTAATCATCCAAATTAATAAAATAAATCATTCTTGTGTTACCAAGAGAGATTATATATTCTGTTTTCCCGTCGATCTAGATATTGCGCTACCAGAAAGAAATCCCCGCTCCGCGATTAATGCCTAATGTTCATTGAGCTAACCGAACCCAATTTCCTATTTTATACAACCACCATATATTGATCCCTCCATAAAAATCCTGCCGCATCCTCCAGGCCTGATTATGTATATTCTTGTTGGCATTTTCCATTGTTGTGTAATTGTGTTAGACTTACTTACTTACTTACTTACTTACTCACTGGCACTATCGAACCCGTAGGTTCACGGCCGCGCGGACATAAGCTCTCCATACATCCCTATCCTGAGCTAATGCTTTCCAATCATTCCCTGTATAATCTACTTCCCTCAAATCGTAGTTAATGTTATTCTCCCATCTCATTCTTGGTCTACCAACTGGGAGTTTTTCCTCTGGCTTCCCTACAAGAAGCTTTCATGCATGTCTTTCATTCCCCATACGTGCAACATGTCCTGCCCATCGCAGTCTACGAGACTTAACTGTTCTTATTATATCTGGCTTCCTATAAAGACCATGTAGTTCATTGTTATGTAGTCTTCTCCATTCACCTGGTAGTTCATCTCTCTTTGGTCCAAAAATTTTCCTAAGTACTTTATTCTCAAATACTTGTAATCTCCTTTCCTCCCTTAAAGTAAGAGTCCATGTTTCGCACACATATAGAATAACTGGTAGAATAATAGTTTTATATATTTTCAGTTTAACGTTTTTTGAAAGGAGTTGGGACATCAAGAGTCTCTGCAATGCATAATAGCACGCATTTCCAGAATTGCGCCTATGTTTAATTTCTTTGTGCAACTCATTCCTATTTGTGCTTATTGTTCCTAGGTATTTAAATTCAGCCACTTCAATAAATTTTCCTCATTTCTCATTAGCTGTCCATTTCCATTATATAATGTATTTCTACGTGTGACCATATATTTAGTTTTATTGATATTTAATGTGTTACTCAATAGTGTGTGCGTATTGTCCTTTAGTTTCTCCTCACTATCAGCCAACAATACTACATCATCACCATAAACTAACAGTTTATTAATACCATTCAGTTGTAAGCCTTCCTCATTCTCTAAAGATTTAATGGTATGCTCTAGTACAAAATTAAATAGTAGAGGAGAGAGTGCATCTCCTTGCTTCAACCCATTCTGGATCTCAAAAGTGTCCGAAAACTGTTTGCCTACACGCACCCTACACTTTGTGCCATTTAGACACATTCGTATAAGTCTAACTAACTTTTTAGGAATTCCGAACTCCAGCAGGATACTATATAACTTCTCCCTCTTAATTGAATCATATGCTTTTTTGAAGTCTACATATAGTTGATGTACAGTACCATTATATTCCCATTTCTTTTCTAAAATCTGTCTTCAGCTAAAAATCTGATCTGTTGTAGACCTGTTTCTTCTAAATGCACATTGATGATCTCCTAGAATTTCATCAATATAGGGAGTAAGTCTGCTTACTAATATATTTGTTAGAATTTTGTACGAAGTTGAAAGTAATGAGATGCCCCTGTAGTTTTTGCAATCAGTTTTATCTCTTTTCTTATAAATTGGTACGATAATTGATTCCTTCCATTCCTCAGGAAGAGCTTCTTTTTCCCAAATCATACTAAGCAACCAGCGTATCTTGTCCACCAATTTTTCTCCCCCTGATTTTATTAGTTCTGCTGGGATCTAATCTGAACCTGATGCTTTATACATCTTCAATTTTTCAATCGCCATTTCAATCTCTAATGCACTTGGCTCTGTGACTAGCATTTCTGCTGTCTGTAAATTATCCTCCTCAATGTCCTGTTCTGTATGTACATTTAAAGCTGATTAAAGTAATTTTTCCATCTATTTAATGTACTCCTGGAATCTGCAATCATATCCTCATTTTCATTCCGAATTATGTTTGTTCTAGCCTGAAACCCTTTCTTCTCTATACTAATACCCTGATATAATTCTCTAATGTTCCTATTTTTTGTATTCAATTCAAGATCATTAATCTTCTCTCTCAAATATTCCCTCTTTTTACTCTTTAGTAACTTGGTGGTTTCCCGTCTAATGCTATCCAATTGCTCTAAATTTACCTCATTTGGCTCGTGTAACCATTTCATTTTTGCAAGCTTTCTTTTTTTTACAATGTCGGCACATTCCTCATCCAACCATTTCTTGTTTTGCCTCTTTTTTAAATAACGATTGCTTTCTGATGCTGACAATTTAATAGTATCTCTTATAGCCTTCCATTCTTTATTTATATCAGTTTCTTCTTCGTTTGCCATATTGTCATGTGAAGATTCCAGTACTTCAAATCTATTAGCAATTTGGATTTGATATTCTTGCCGCATTTAATCACTTTTCAAGTTTTTTAATTCAAATTTTACAGAATCATCTTTAGGATTTGTTCCTCTCATAAGCGATAGCCGTTGTCTGATTTTCACTCTGACCAGATGATGATCCGAATTGCAGTCTGTTGACGCCTCAGGTTAGCTGCCTTGAGTGGTTAGCTAGATATGTCAGTGTTGGCTAACCTGAGTCTTGTCATGGATTGAACTGCGTTGTGTACGCATCATTCGTGTTGTTGTTGTTGCAGCTCGTTAGAGAAGTGCGGTCGGGTTTTGTTGAGTTGCTCCTCGGTAACATAGGGGTGTAGCATCCACAAAAAGAAGCTATCGAAATAACTTGTTAGTGGAGAAAATAAGGCTAGAGATTAACAGCCCGACATTATAAGGGGGTTTCGTTAAGAGTGAACTATAGTTGAATGGCTATGCTTGAGTAATTTGAAACGAGGAGGACTGAGACACGACGTGATCACGTGGTGATCGTAATGTATGTGTAATTACTTATATTGTGAAATTATTAGTCTTATTTTCACATATTGTAATCCCTTGTGTCACAATAAATTTTAAAAATCCTAACTCTACAGTCCACTTCAGAGAGAAGAACCTTATAACTACTTAAAGGTTTAGAAATAAGGTTCCGTGAACAATTAACCTGTATGTGTAGTAAGTATGTATTAAATCTGCTCATTGCTACATATTTTGGGTTCCTCCGAGCCGGGGATATATAAACAGTTCGCCTTGTGAAAAGTTCGTATAATATTGTGACACAAAAAGTATTACTGATGTGATAGAAACTATATCGCACCCAGAACAGGTGTTGCAAGCAGTTACCAAGTGGTCGTTGCCGTGATCCAACATAGTGGACAAGCGACCCCCCTGCAGATCGTCGAGCCTTCGAGAAGTCTTAGTTCCAGAGTTGCAAGGAAATATCATTTTGATAGTGAATTGTTCTTACGAGTGAGCTATCCTTTGATATCAACGGGTGCTGTGACCTTCGAGTAGCGTGGTGGCAGATTCTAGAGTACCACAGATGTATGGTCGGATTGGAATTCATAGTAGAGCCCTAATCTCCTCTAACGATAAGTTACTATTGCATGCTTGTATCTCCTATCCTAGAGTTGAGATCCCACCTCATTCCATAAACCTAGACTTTCTATTGAGAACAAAACAAATGGACTAATTTTATCTGAATTAGTATTGAGTCAAGATGACATGATATTTCAAATTGCCATATTATTTGTGGTGGGATTGATTAGATATATTTTAATTTTATGTTATAAAATATTTGCTTGTGTTATATTGTTCGGTAATTAATTAGGTTATGATCAAAATGGTTCATTTGAAAGTGAGGACCAAAGGATATCCAAAAGCGAGGGCATTCTTAAAAGAAGCCTTACTAATTTGGAAAAAATTGTATTAATAGTGAAAACCATTTCCCTAAACACAATTAGTTAGCTAGACAAAAATAAACTAGGATATATTGGGTAACAGTTTGAGGCAGTTAAGGAATTCGTAGGAGCTTGAAGGGGATTCAAAGCCACAGGTTCAAGGATCATGCAAGGGATCATGCGGATTTGAAATGAATATTTTGAATATTATGAGATTGGTGGCAAGGTTCCAGGGATTTTTAATAGAAAGTCTTCAAAACACCCACAGATAGTCATGTTTGATTTTTTATGATTCACGTGCAATCTAGTAGATCGAGTTGTGGTTTTAAGTTACCGGAGGCTATTCAGATTCCCCATTTCCAAGGAAGGGAATTTGACTGAATACCTCTCGTTTTAAGAATACCTTTAAGTCCCTTGTAAATTAACATTACCCAACTTAGGATAATGTTCAAAGGCTTCTCCATTATTTATGATCGTCACTTGAGGGCGAACCTAGGGAAAATACTCAGTAATTTAGCGATAACTGAAGGCCAATTTTGGTACAGCCTGGAAGTTTAATACAGGCAACCCTAAAGGTACGACAAAAGACGCATGATATTGTCTTAGCATGTTAAGTGATTAGACCTAGCTTACCTTCTTGTAGTACAGGGTAGGCTGCTGCAGAGTATAGGAAGGTACTTAACCAAGTAAAGGGCAATATTAATGCCCATCATAGAGAACCTTCAGCGTGATGTTATGTTATCAGATCTAATGTTGAAGGAAATTATATCGCGGAACATGAAAGGTGGTATATTCATTAGGTCAGAGTGCGAAGCTAAACTTGGTGCTACGGATTATCCCTAGCTTAGTCGATTTTATGGAATTTTTGGAGAGAAAGGCTCAAACCTTGGAGCTCAGTGAATGTAAAAACATTGTAGTAAATGAGAAGAAACAAGATGTAAAACGCCTAAAGTCAAATCTTTCCATATTTGTAATGACAACAAATTCAAAGATCAATATTGCCATAATTGCAAATCAAATAAAAAATTAATTTACCAGATTGTGAGAATTTCAACCAATTAACAGTAGATGAAAGAGTACATTTAGTTGGTCAGATTAGATTATGTTATAATTGCTTTTCAAAAGGGCATACAGCGAGATTTTGTAACGAGGCAACTTTGTTCCAAATGTCAACGCAAACACAATACTCTAATACATTTTGAAAGAAAGCCTAATGTTGAGCATCCAGCTATTGTGTCTCCCACTGCTATGAAGATAACCTCCGGGCTAGGCTCAAACGTACTTCTTAGCACTGCCTGTGTTAATGTGAAGGATAAATTAGGGCGGTTTGTTAAGGTTAGAGCGTTACTGGACTCTGCCAGCCAGTTATCTTTTATGACTATAAATCTGTTGAGCAAGTTAGGTCTTGCAACCCAATCGTGCAAACTTCCTATTGTAGGTATTGGAGACTCAGATGTCTCTCCAGTCAGTCTTACTTGTAAGGTGCAATTGTTGTCCAGAGTGTCTAACTATAGGTTGAACTTGAATTGTGCTGTTGTAGATAATATCACATCTCAATGTCCTGCCACCGAGATTGATCATTCAAACTGGAATATTCCGTCTAACATTGTGTTGAGTGATCCAAACTTTAATAAACCTGCCACGATTGAACTTCTTCTCGGCGCAGACGTGTACCATGATATTGTTTGTTCTGAGACTTTGAGAAGGAAGTGATACCCCACGTTGATCAAAACAGAGTTTGGTTACATATTTTCAGCTGCCTTTCCTGAACTTTGTATTAAGAAAGAGTAGATCCTCGTTCGGTAAACTTTGTGAAACTTGATTCTCTGGATAAAAAACTGGAAAGGTTCTGGCAGCTAGAAGAACTGCAAAACCCTGTTCTTAGTCCAGAAGAGAAAGCGTGTGAACAACATTTCGTTGAAAACGTCCAAAGAGATGAATCTGGTCGTTTTATTGTGAAGTTACCTATACGTCTTGATGTTCCTTCGGTCGCTGAATCTAAGCATACTGCTATTAAGAGATTTAAGCACATTGAGAGTAAGCTTGATAAACATTCTCAATTAAAAGAACACTATGTCGGATTTATGAGAGAGTACAGCGATCTAGGACACATGGGGCTTGCACCACCCTTAGAAGGAAACAAGAGTACTTTCTACTTACCGCATCATTGCGTAATTAAAGAGGCTAGTACAACGACCAAATTACGAGTAGTTTTCGATGGAAGTTGCGAATCTTCTAATGGAGTTTCCTTGAATTCTACGCTCATGGTTGGACCGTCTATACAACCAGAATTATTGTCTACTGTCATGAGATTTCGTACTTATCAGGTTGCGCTATCTGCCGATATAGCAAAAATGTATCGTTGCATATTGGTGCACCCCGACGACAGGGACTTGCAACGCATCATCTGGCGTGAGTCACCTGATGAGGCTTTAAGGGAGTATCGTCTTACTACAGTGACCTATGGCACTGCTCCAGCGTCGTTTCTAGCAACAAGATGTTTGCTTGAATTATCTAAGCAGTGTAAGGAATCACATCCTATCGCTTCTGATGCCATACAGTCTTGTTTTTATATGGACGATTTCATCTGTGGTTCGGATACCGTGGAAGGTGCACAAGAATTACAAGGTAAAGTGTCTTCTGTGCTAGATAGTGCCCAATTTCATTTAAGAAAATGGAAGTCAAATTGTCCAAACGCTCTTGTTAATGTTCCAGAAGAAGACAGGGAAACTCTAACCCCTTGTAATCTTACTAAAGAGGAAGCAGTCAAAACTTTAGGTATCATATGGCATCCTTCTTCTGATGAATTCCAAATTCAGATCAAGATCAATCCAGATCAAGGAAGGATCACCAAGAGAAACATTCTGTCCACTGTAGCTTCAATATTTGATCCGCTTGGTCTCTTGGGGTGTGTGGTAGTGAAGTGTAAACTCATCATCCAAGCTCTTTGGCAGTTAAAGGTAGAATGGGATGAGCTATTGGAACAATCTTCTTCTATAGTACAACATTGGTTCGAAATCTGTAATGATTTGTGTGTGTTAAATAAGATTCGTGTTCCTAGAAATGTAATGCCCTTTGTTAATGCAAAATGTGTGGAAATACATGGCTTCTGTGATGCTTCAGAATCTGCATACGGCGCCTGTATTTATATTCGTAATGTGCCTCAAAACAATCAAGTATCAGTTCATTTGTTGTGTTCTAAGTCCAGAGTTGCACCATTGAAGCAACAGACTATTGCTCGTTTGGAACTCTGCGCCGCGTTGTTACTTGCTAATTTGATGTCCAAGGTCATTGAGTCTTTAAAACTTGCTGTACCATTTGCTACGTATTATTGGACTGACAGTACAATAGTCCTGTGTTGGTTACAAAAAACCCCATCCACTTGGAAAACCTTCGTTGCAAACAGTTTCCGAAATACAGTCTCTAACTAGAAGCTCAGAATGGAGACACGTATCTACTCTGTGTAATCCTGCTGATCACTTATCAAGAGGTGTCCGTCCTTTAGAATTGTCATCTTTGAATGTTTGGTGGAAGGGACCTGAATGGCTCCATGAAGTCGCTCCGACTTATACTGATTTCGTTGACAGTGAATCGCCAACTAGAGTGGACTCAGAATTGAAGACACAAATTCGGGTACTGATGTCTAAGGTACAAGTGCCTGAATTTGAGAAGTATTCTTCATTTCTCAAACTGAAACGAGTATATGGATATGTACCGAGATTTATCCATAATACTCGTAATAGAGAGAAATTATATTCCGGTTCCTTGTCTTCAATCGAGTTGAAACAAACGGAACTAATGGTGGTGAATCGCATTCAAGCCATTGAATACAAGAGGGAAATCCACGAGCTAACTTCCAAGAAACAAGTAGATTCTTCAAGTGACTTGAGATCACTTAACCCATTCCTGGATAAAAATGGACTTCTCAGAGTTGGTGGCCGTCTTGAGAATTCTCCGTTGACATTTGATGAGAAACATCCAATCATATTACCAGCTAAAAATGTTGTGACTAAACTGTTAGTGAAGCATGAACATGAGAGGTTACTTCACTCCGGTGCTCAAGCAGTTCTGTGTTCACTGCGCACCCGTTATTGGATACCTCGTGGTAGAAATACTATTCGTGGGGTAATTAGGTCCTGCTACAAATGTTACAGAGTTAAACCACCCCGAACTAGTCAGATGATGGGACAACTTCCTGAGTATAGAGTAGAGCAAAGTCTTCCCTTTGTCAAGGTAGGTTTGGACTACGGAGGTCCAATTGTAATAAAGGGAGACAACCCAAGATCTAAGGTGAAATTCAAGGCTTACATAGCACTTTTTGTATGTTTAGTAACTAAGGCTATCCATTTAGAAGTTGTCAGGAGCCTTACTACTAAGGACTTTATTGCTGCCCTCTATAGATGTGTTGCCCGCAGAGGACGCCCTTGTCTCATATTGAGTGATAATGGTTCAAATTTTGTTGGGGCTAATCACGAGTTGTTGAATTTTGTAAAGAGACATGCGAATGTTATTACCGAGAACATAGCAAATATGAACATTGAATGGAGATTTATTCCTCCTTCTAGTCCCCATTTTGGTGGACTTTGGGAGGCAGGAATAAAATCGGTTAAATCCGTTATGAAAAAGACTATAGGTAAAACTATTCTTAGTTTTGAAGAATTGTGTACTTTGTTGTGTCAGATCGAGTCTGTACTAAATTCTAGACCTATTTGCACGCCCAGTGAATCCCATGAAGAAATGTACCTAACTCCAAGTCACTTCCTGGTAGGTAGACTATTAACTAGTACTATTTCTCCTGATATAGCCAACTGTCCCCTTTCCTACGATGCAGGGTGGAAGGTAGTTCAGGCTCTCTACAGGTCTTTCTGGCAACAGTGGTCCAGACAATACCTGCAGTCGCTTCAGCAAAGGAGGAAATGGATGTCTGCCGGGAGATGGTGCCCAGCTGTCGGTGATCTTGTGATCCTTCGGGACGACACCTTACCACCTCTGGTGTGGAAAACTGGTGTGATCCAACAGCTTCACCCTGGGATCGACGGTGTGGTACGAGTGGTCACCATTAGGACTAAAACTGGATTATTTCGACGAGCCATTGTGAAACTTGTCCCCTTACCCAGTTGTGTTGAGAGATTCACCGATGTGTTAAATCGTGAGATCCCTCAAAGGGGAGTATGTTGACGCCTCAGGTTAGCTGCCTTGAGTGGTTAGCTAGATATGTCAGTGTTGGCTAACCTGAGTCTTGTCATGGATTGAACTGCGTTGTGTACGCATCATCCTTGTTGTGTGTGTAGCTCGTAGAGAGCGGTCGTGTTTTGTGTTGCTCCTCGGTACAATAGTGGTTTAGCATCCACAAGAGCTTCGAAATAACTGTTAGTGAGAATTAAGGCTAGAGATTAACAGCCGTACATTATAAGGTGTTCGTAAGTGAAATATAAGTGTGATGCTTCGGCGTGAGTAATTGAAACGAGAGGACTGAACACGATGTGATCACGTGGTGATCGTAATGTATGTAATTACTTATATTGTTGAAATATAGTCTTATTTTCACATATCTAATCCCTTGTGTCACAATAAATAAAATCCTAAATATACAGTCCACTTCAGAGAGAAGAACCTTATAACTACTTACAGGTTTAGAAATAAGGTTCCGTGAACAATTAACCTGTATGTGTAGTAAGTATATATTAAATCTGCTACACAGTCTGTCCCTCTAACTGATCTAATATCGATGATGCTACTGTGCCATCGTTTATCCACTAATACATGATCTATCTGGGTCCGAGTTTCTCCATCTGGGGAAGTCCCGGTGTATTTATGAATATCCTTATTCTGAAATGTTGTGCCCTTAACAGTGAGATTCTTTGATGTGGCAAATGTGACTAATCTAACCCCGTTGTCGTTACTATCTTCATGAAGACTGAATTTGCCTATTGTTAGTTTGAATATATCTTCCCGCCCCACTTTTGTATTAAAATCTCCTAAGATAATTTTCATATGATATCGTGAAAGGCTATCAAATAAGCATTCTAATTCTTCATAGAACTCATCCTTGATCTTGTCATCTTTATCTTCTGTGGGGGCATGTACATTTACAATTATAAAATCATGTCGTTTACCCATTAGAATTATGTATGATACCCTATCACTAACAAACTTAATATCTCGGATAGCGGATAGGATCCTCCTTCTGACTAAAAAACCCGTTCCAAATGCAGGTCTTTCTGCATCCCCGTAGAATTGTGTTAGACTAATAGTCTAAATTCATTGTTTATTAATTTTAAATTAAATATGAACAGACGAACTAGGATGAAACGGAGTGTTAAAATTTCAACCCAACATGTAATGACAACTGACGAAAACCACCAAAAATACCTGAGTCAGTGAGGTCGTCCCCGGGATTTGAACTCAGCATCTAAAAGTCCTAAATGCTATCGTCTAAGCCAAGCCGTTTGGTGCTATATCGTTGAAAGTGTTCTCATTATCAAGTTAAGCCTCAATTGTAATATTTTCCACTTTTCTGATAAACAACTATTTCTTGCTTTCCTCATTAAAATGTTACATCCCGAATTGCGCTGCAAGAAATAAAATATGGCGGTCGCTAGAGTGATTTTTAATTTTATATTTTAAGATAAACCCTCAATCCTATAAGTCATATTTGGCTGATTTTAGGTGAATTCATTTGTTTTATTTTCGTTCCGAAAAATAAAAAATGGTTGCCGGTAGAATAATTTTTAGTTTTCGCATAAGGTTACACTCGATTCCTTATGGGCCGAATATACAGGTTAACGGACTCGATCTTACTTTTATCAATAGATTGTTATATGCTGAAATTGGTTGCGAAAGAAATGCGGCCCCTGGAGAATTAGGACTAAAATACACGCACATCTAATATATAAAAATGAACGTTTGTTTGTTTGTTCGTACTTTATGCGCGGCCACACCGTTGATCCGATTGTGATGGGGCTTTTTGCAAAATGTTCAGGAGATACCCGGATTGATCATAGGCTGTAAGAGTGTTGTGATACTCAACTCCTACACCCTTAAAAATCGCCCTTTTTAGTGGAAAACGTGAAAAAAGTAGCTCTTTGGACGCTTAAATTGCTTAGGCTGCCTAAACCATAACAAATACACAAAATTAATGTACACAGAATTGAATATCTAAAGAAGCTCTACAAAAAAGTGCGCGACTGCGTATGTTTATCTTTTACGGATAACTCACAATAACCATTTTGTCTTTCATTGACGCCAAGAAGACCGAGATAAGTACGTAGATTTCTGTGCAAGCATAGCAAGCACATGGCGGGCATTCTTTTACGGATACTCATAAAAACGAATTTTATCTTTTAGATCATTTATGACAAAAATATCGAGATAAGTAGTTTCCGGGGCAACACCGGGTAATCAACACGGGGAATCTTAAAATAATTACGATATATATTTATAATTTATATTTCATTTTACTTATTCAATTAATCATAAGAAGTACATTAATTTTTGTCTTTCAATTCATTTATGCCAAGAAGTTCGTGATAAGCAGATCCCCGGACAACGCCGGGTAAACAGCACGGGGTATCTAAAAATAATTGCGACATACATTTTTCCTTTTACTTATTTAATTAAACATAAAACACATCAATTTTCATTGATTTAGGCGTAGCAGCGCAGGCCGGGTATTAGCTAGTCTATTATATAAAAATGAATGTATGTTTGTTTGTTTGTTCGTACCTTATGTGCGGCCATACCGTTGATCCGATTGTGATGGGGCTTTTTGCAAAATGTTCAGGAGATTCCCGGGATGAACATAGCTATAAGTGAGTTGCGATACTCAACTCTCACACTCTTAAAAATCGCCCTTTGTAGTGGAAAACGTGAAAATATTAGCTCTTTGGACGCTTAAATGGCTTATGCTGGCTAAACCATAACAAATACACAAAATTAATGTACACAGAATTGAATATCTCGAAGAGCTCTAAAAAAAGTCTGCCACAGAATATGTTTATCTCTTACGGATAATTCACATTAACCATTTTTGTCTTTCATTGATGCCAGAAAGATCGAGACAAGTACGTCGATTCCTGTGCAAGTATAGCACCACATGACGAGTATTCTTTTATGAATAACTCACAATAACGAATTCTGTCTTTTAGCTCATTTAAGCTAAGAAGATCGAGATAAGTAGATTCCCGGGCAACACCGGGTAATCAGAACGGAGAATCTTAAAATAATTATGATATACATTTATAAGTATTTTTCATTTGACTTATTCAACTAATCACAAGAAGTACATTAATGTTGTCTTTCATCTCATTTATCTCAAGGAGATCGGAATGAGTAGATTCCCGGACAATGCCGGGTAAACAGCACGGGGTATCTAAAAATAATTACGATATAAATTTATTATCCAACTTATTTAACTAAACATAAAACACATTAATTTACGTATTTCAGCTCACTTATGTCAAGAAAATCGGGATAAATATATTCCCGGGCAATGCAGGGTAAACAGCACGGGGTGTCTAAAAAATGTAAATATATAATTTTTTTTTTTTACTTATTCAACTAAACATAAGAGCACATTAATTTTCATTTTTTTAGGCGTAGCAGCGCACGCCGGTATTAGCTATTATATATATATATATATTTTTTTTTTTTTTTTGCCTCTTTGGTGCATGGGATCGATGAAGATCTGTAAAAATGGAATAGTATAATACGAATATCATTGTATAACGAATATACAACTTGTTTATCGGCTTATATCGTTGCCTGAGAAATAAAGGATAGAGATAGTTTACAGACTGCAAAGCTTGAAGTAGATTGCCATTAGACGTTGTCGTTAGACGGAGTGCAGCATGTGTAGAGTGATTAGTACAACTTCTCTCCATAAGATGCCTCAATATGCATTTTATTAACCTGCAAGCCACTCAACTACAAAAAAGGCCTACATTAATTAATGGAAATGGGCAGCTAATGACAAATGAGGGAAATTTTGAATAAGTGACTGAATTCAGATACCTAACTAACTAATTCACTGGCGTTATCGAACCTGTAGGTTCATGGCTCCGCGGACATAAGCTCTCCATACATCCCGATCCCGAGCCAATAGTTTCAAATCATTCCCAGTATAATCCACTTCCCCCAAATCATAGTTAATGTTATTCTCATTCTCGGTCAACCAACTGTGCGTTTTTCCTCCGGTTTTCCTACAAGAAGTTTCCATGCACCTTTTTCATTCCCCATTCAGGCCACATGTCCTGTCCATATCACCCTACCAAACCTAACTGTTCTCATTATTTTCCGACTTCCTATAAAGACTATGTAGTTCAGTGTTATTAAGTCTTCTCCATTCACCTGTCTGTTCATCTCTCTTTGGTCCAAAAATTGTCCTAAGAACTTTATTCTCAAATACTCGTAATCTCTTTTCCTCCCTTAAAGTAAGAGTCCACGAATTCAAATACCTAGGAACAATATTTACAAATAGGAATGAGGTGCACAAATAAATTAAATATATGCTTAATTCTGGAAATGTATGCTGTTATGCATTACAGGGACTCTTGCCGTCCAAATTCACTTTAAAAAATGTTAAACTGAAAACTTATAAAACCGTTTTTTTATTATTTTTTCCACCACAGCTACATTATGTAGATGCCAAACTTGGACTCTTGCTTTAAGGGAGGAGAAAATATTACAAGGATTTGAGAATAAAGTTCTTAGAAAATTTTTGGACCAAATATAGGTGAACAGACAGGTGAATGGAGATGACTACATACCAGTGAGGTACATGGTCTTTATAGGAAGCCAGATATAGTAAGAACAATTAAGTCACGTAGACTGCGATGGACAGGACATGTGGCACGAATGGAGAATGAAAGAGGTGTATGGAAGCTTCTTGTCGGAAAACCAGAGGGAAAACGCCCAGTTGGTAGACCATGAATGAGGTGGGAGAATAACATTAACCATAATTTGAGGGAAGTAGTTTATAGGGAAGATGATTGGAAAACAATAACTTAGTATTGGGATATATGGAGAGATTATGTCCGCGCGGCCATGAACCTGCGGATTCGATAGTTCCAGTGAGTTAGTTAATTAGCAAGCCAGTCATTGATATATGCGTGTTTGCTCGAGACTAGAGAAAAACGTTTACAATCTTATATGGCTTGCTTCAATCTCATTGTCTTTTATGAAACGAATATTGATGAAACCTAACTTCAAAACTATTTAATATAATACTGGATCTATACAATATTTTGTCGGTATAGCAGTATAAATATTATCAAAGAATTTAAATATGTATGTGCATACAGCCTTGAATAGAAATTTTCGACTATGCACGAAAAATCAGCATTTTCAATTACAAGAAGCTAATTACTAATTGCAATATGACCATCCTAGATTGTTACAAATTCGAATGTTCTGTTTTTCTGGTAACGGAAAGTATCTTTGATTAAAATCAGCTTTATAAAGAGACCAATCAACATAATTGGACGCTATGGATGTCCGGGATAATAGGACCAGAACGCACTGAAAAGTGACACAGTATGGAATAAAAATTTAGTATGATTACGAGCATTGATTATAATGATTGAATTTAACATTGAATTTAATGACGACAAGCAAGTATTCTGAGATTAAAATAATCTACAATTTATGTACCTCTCACAGAGCGAATGGTAGAAAAGTTCCCTGTCTAGGGCGCCTAATTTATACACAGTAACTACGGTACACTGATGAGAATAAATAAATAATTTTAATTTTCAACACGCTTGGGATAAAATTAAAGTGGTCAACAAAACAAAATCATCTCCAACACATATAGAATAAAACTTGAGTTATAACTTTTAAAATTTTATTAATAGTACACTGCTCAAAACATTTAGAGGAACACTTGTAATAAATTGAATAAGTAATTGTTTTTTAAAGCTGTGATGCTGAAAGTTGGAAAATGTGTAAATTTAATTATTAATTTTATCATTGGATACAAATTTCAAAGATCCATGGCCTAAATACAGAAAAATTATCTCAAATAACAAATATAGACAAATGTTTTATTTTGGAAGGCACTGACCACTTCTAATTGGTAAGCTTCCTGATGTTGCTATAGTGACGAATGTTGATTATTGCCTTGTTTATTGAGTCTCTGACAAAATGAGGTATTTAAATGAGTTTGAAGTGTATCATGCTCTACATCTTTTACGCCAAGGTCAAACTCTGCGACAAGTGGCTAGAGAGCTTGGGATTTCTCCTTACGTGGTGTCCAGGTTACGCAACAGGCACAGAGAGACAGTATTGTAGAAGACGTGGCCAGGGCCGTAAATTTAAAACAAGCCCCCAGGATGACAGATACGTTGTTCTTTCTGCTCTTCGGCAGCGTACAAAAACTGCAAAAGACCTGCAGAATGACCTTCATATGGCTTCCGGAATCCGTGTTTCAGACCAAACCATAAGGAACAGATTAAGGAAAGAGAATATTCGTCCAAAAAGGCCCGTTAAAAAACCACACTTAACGAATGGGCATAAGGCAGCAAGACGTACGTATGCTGAAAACCATGGTGAATGAAACCTGAACCAGTGGGAGTCTGTGCTCTTCTCGGACGAATCCAGGTATCGTCTTACACGTTGTGATGGTCGATTGAGAGTGTGGGGACGGCCAGGAGAAAGATTTTCTGCAGAGGCTGTACAGGAAATTGATAAATTCGGAGGAGGTTCCATAATGATGTGGGCCGGAGTTATGTACAACAATCGTACGGACCTTGTACTTGTTCCCCAGCGACTGAATGCTGTCCGGTATATCGAGCACGTTCTGGAAGAGCATGTAGTACCTGCTGCCATTGGAGTAGGCCCTGGATTTCTGATTATGCATGATAATGCCAGGGCACATTCTGCGGCTGTCACCTGAGAGAAGCATTAAGGTAATGGAGTGGCCAGTGGGGGAGCGGTCAGCCCAGACCTCAAACCCTATTGAACACTTGTGGGGATCTTCTAGACAGGAAGGTCAGGAACCGACATCAAGCTCCACAAACTCTGCAGCAACTTGGAGATGCTCTTAAGGAGGAATGGGGGAATATCCCGCTAGAGGAGATCCAGAATTCTTATTGGATGCAATGCCACGAAGGTGCCAACGGGTCATCGAATGTCTTGGAGGCCATACACGATACTAACTCTATATAAGGAGTATTTAACTTTGAAAAATAAGCACAAGATTCAATTGCTTACATAGCGGAATTATTTGAAAAGTTAATTGTCAGCGTTATTCATTTGTTTTTACTGACATGAGCAATAAATAAATAAACAAATAAATAACCACAAATAATATACTTTAATAATTTCATGTTTGTACCTTTATCCAATGAAAAAATATTTGTATATTTCATAGTGTTCCTCTAATTGTTTTGAGTAGTGTATATAAAATTAAGATATTCTTAGTGACGTGATACCAAGTTTAGTTTGTAATTTTGTTAAAATATTTTACGAACATTTTTCGTTTAAATAATGATTTTATTTTGACAGTCTGTGACAGGCTACAGCACAATAACCTTCCCACATCCCTTCTCATCCCCACTACTTCAAGGGATATTTTAGAAACAGCATTATCCCCATACCCTACTTCCTTGCAGTTAGTCCATTTCAATGCTCAAAGTATAACTGCACATATAGATGAAATCATAACAATTTGCTTCTCTTTGAATATCCATGCTCTTCTTATATCTGAAACGTGGCTAAATCCCACCATTCCTCTTCTTTAATTAACATGGATGGTTATACTTTTCTTACACATGATAGTGTTTACAGTCGCGGGGGCGGTATTGGAACCTTCGTTAAAACGGACCTTAGTCCTAAAATTGTGTATTCATCTAATAACGAACCATCTGCTGAAATTATGTTCATAGAAATATTTGTCAGTTCAAAAAAATGTCTTCTCTGTGTAGCATACCAACCTCCTAAAATAAAAACTGTAGCTGAAATAGAATCCACTTTACAAAAGGCGCGAATACAATATGAGCACCTTATCGTTATGGGCGACTTTAATATAAATATACTAGACACTGATAACAGACAAACATAACAACTGATTCCCATGTTCCAGGCTTGTGATATGACTCTCCTAACCCTACAGCCTACACATCACACTCATCACTATGAGAAGTTACTTGACTTAATTGCAACTAATAATCCAGACGGAGTACTTACTCACGCGCAACTGCCAGTCCCGGGAATATCAGCACATTATATTATATTCTTAGCATATTCACTGCAGTGCCCTAAACCGACTCGAAAGACTATTACGTATAGATAATTAAAACATATAGATAATTCAGCCCTAATTGAAGAAGCTATGCAGATGCCGTGGCATTTAATATGGATGCTGCATTCTGTAGATGAAAAAGTTGAGACACTAAATGTCCTTATACTACAATTATACAACAGACACGACCCACTAAAAACTAAACTCGTGAAACAACGCCCTGTACCCTGGATGACTCTTTCGATTCGTAACTTGATGACTGATAGAGACGCAGTACATAAGAAATATATACTCGACAAAATAGACACAAATCTCAATCAATATAAACAATTACGTAACAAGACAAATCAAGCTATAAGAAACGCCTAACATATATATATATATATATATATATATATATATATATATATCCTAACAGATACCAATACTTCAGAAATCTGGAAAAAAAACTTAATAGAATGGGAATTGGGAGAAAAGACACACAGGTAGACAAATTACCTGTTTCCCTGGACACACTCAATCACTTCAAAGGCATAACTGCTACTCAAAAGGATAAGGAACAAACAATAAATGAATTATCACTGACAAATCAACCCGGCAGAGAACATTTCCACTTCTCATATGTTACAGAATACGACGTAAAGAAAGCCATCATGCGAAAAAAACCAAACCAGAAAGAACTGACCGTATAAATATTACTTTACTGAATAACATAATCGACGCTATACTACCTACTATAACTCATATTTTCAACTCCTCATTACAAACTTCTACATATCCCTCATCGTGGAAACAAGCCCTCGTACGTCCACTGCCTAAAGTTAAAACGCCCTCAACTCCGAACGACTTTCGACCCATTAGTATTTTATCTACCCTTTTAAAAGCTCTGGTACGATTAGTCCATAAACAACAGACTGACCATCTAAATGAATACAACCTTCTAGATCAATTTCAGTCAGGCTTCAAGACAGGACACATACAAATACTGCTCTACTAAATATTTGCGAAGACATACGCGAAGGTTCTGATAATCGAAAACTTACCATTCTTACATTACTGGACTTTAGTAAAGCATTCGACACGGTAGATTTGGACTTATTGTTGCATAAAATTAAAAACCTCTTACTCTCTGATCGTGCCACGTAATGGTTTAATTCCTACTTTCATGAGCGCCAGCAATCTGCTGTAGGAAATCATGCATTATATTCTCCTTTCTAGGAAACTCTATATATTTCCTTAGTGTAAATAATGTATCTTTCTAAACTAAGTACCAGTGTCATAGGTAACAGGCCTAAAGGAATAAAAATATACACTTGCAGGAATGAGCCATGATTTGTAATGTGTACACTGATTTTAAATAACTGTCGTCGGAAGTAGTGGGTGCTAAGTCAGAATTTTCTGAATGTCAAGAACTTACAACTAGGGCATGTAATGTAAGGGTGAGTACTGTGTCACGTATTTTGATACAGATCAAACAGTCAGATATAGAAATTGGTGTACTTATATTTCAAATCCCCCGGTAAACACTCTAAGAAACAAAAACAAATTACGTGTTTGCACGATTTTGAGAAATACTTAAATTAACTAGTTAGCTTCAGGGAATCAAGGATCTTATTCGTAAGGCGAGACAATAATAAGGCTTCACAAAGCTCTAATCTTGCGATAGTTTTTTGTTAAATGGGAGCAACCCTAGACTTAGAAGTTAAAATCACTGTTGAGACTTGATTGTCATGAGATACTGACTTGACATAAATGCAGGCATCATAGACTATTTCTGAAGCGTCAGGAAATTCATGTAATTTAGTAGACTTGATACTTTTAAAAGGTATAACATTTCGAGGAACCCTTACTTGATTTAAAGTGTGTAAATTATTATACAATTCCACCCAATCTTCATAAATTTTAGAAGTTGGACCTATGACATAATCCGAATCTAGTTTAGATTGCCATAAACTCTGAAGTAAAACCTTACATTTGACAACAACACAACATACTAATCCCAGTGAATTAAATATCGTAGCAATTATAGCAAGAATATTTCGTTTGGTGATATTTTCTGAGCATTGAATTTGAAATTCGTCGACAACAGGATGTCAAACAATGCCCAGAGCAATATATTGGTTTAGGCATTCACGGCCGGGGTTATTTTGATGATCTTGTAGAAAATTTCCGGGCTGTTGGCCGTTGTCTTGAGGCTTGTAGTTCCCCGCCGTTTCGCCAGAGACTGCGTCCGGCATCCTCAAGGGTTGTCTTGAGACTGGCAATTTTGTCGACTACCTGCCCTATTTATACATTTATCCGCAACGTGTTCTCTGAGCGGTCCGTTACTTCGTAAATTATATCTGCGTTCTGGTTGGTTAGAATTATTGTTTTCTATTGCACCAGTGAGGTTGCTGTCTGATGTTCTAGTAGATTGTTCATGTAGTGGTTTACATCTGGCCTTTTTTAAGACTGGTGTCCATTCTTTGTTGACTTTTAACGATTCTTCCTTTCATTGTAACTATTTCGATGTTTGAAACCACTACATGAACAATCTACTAGAACATCAGACAGCAACCTCGAACCTTGGTAGACACCAAGAGTTATACTTACGAGGCAAATATTCTTCTTATCATTCCACTTCGTCACCATCAATTTATCCTTGTAGCCGATACATGCCATCTGGTAAGGGTGAAAATCAGACAAGGGCTATCGCTTATGAGAGGAACAAACGCTAAAGATGATTCTGTAAAATTTGAATTAAAAAACTTGAAAAATGATTAAATGCGGCAAAAATATCAAATCAAAATTGCTAATAGATATGAAGTACTGGAATCTTCACATGACAATGTAGCAAACGAAGAAGAAACTGATATAAATAAAGAATGTGAGGCTATAAGAGATAATATAAAATTGTCAGAATCAGAAAGCATTGGTTGTTTAAAAAATTGGCAAAACAAGAAATGGTTTGATGAGGAATGTGCAGACATTGTAAGAAAAGAAAGCTAGCAAAGTTTAAATGGTTACACGAGCCAAATGAGGTAAATTTAGAGCAATTGAGTAGTATTAAACGGGAAACCACCAAGTTACTAAAGAGTAAAAAGAGGGAATATTTGAGAGAGAAGATTAATGATCTTAAAATGAATGCAAAAAATAGGAACATTAGAGAATTATATCAGGCAATTAGTATAGAGAACAAAGGATTTCAGGCTAGAACAAACAAAATTCGGAATGAAACTGGGGATGTGATTGCAGATTCCAGGAGTATATTAAATAGGTGGAAAAGTTACATTAATCAGCTATTAAATGTACATACATAACAGGACATTGAGGAGGATAATTTACAGACAGCAGAAATGCTAGTCGCAGAACCAAGCGCATTAGAGGTTGAAATGGCGATAGAAAAATTGAAGATTTATAAAGCATCAGGTTCAGATGAGATCCCAGCAGAACTGATAAAATCAGGGGGAGAAAAATTGATGGACAAGATACGCTGGTTGATTAGTATGATTTGGGAAAAAAGAAGCTCTTCCAGATTAATGGAAGGAATCAATTATCGTACCAATTTATAAGAAAGGAGTTCAAACTGATTGCAACAACTATAGGGGCATCTCTTTACTTTCAACTTCGTACAAAATTCTAACAAATACATTAGTCAGCAGACTTACTCCCTATGTTGATGGCATTTTAGGAGATTATCAATGTGCATTTAGAAGAAACAGGTCTACAACATGTCAGATTTTTTGTATAAGACAGATTTTGGAAAATAAATGGGAATATTATTGTACTGTACATCAACTATACGTAGACTTCAAAAAAGCATTTGATTCAATTAAGAGAGAGAAGTTATATTGTATCCTGTTGGAGTTCGGAATTCATAAAAAGTTAGTTAGACTTATACGAATGTATCTAAATGGCACAAACAGTAGGGTGCGTGTAGGCAAACAGTTTTCGGACACTTTTGAAATACAGAATGGGTTGAAGCAAGGGAATGCACTATGTCCTCTACTATTTAATTTTGTATTAGAGAATGCCATTAAATCTTTAGAGAATGAGGAAGGCTTAGAACTCAATGGTATTAATAAGCTGTTAGTTTATGCTGATGATATAGAATTGTAATGTTAATGTTTTTAGTGTATAATGCTATTGTGTTATTATTTAATTGTAATATTATTATTGTGGTTTCTTTATGTAATTGTAATGTTATTGCTATTGTGTTATTACTTAATTGTAATATTATTGTGTTTTCTTTATGTAATTGTAATGTTAATATTTTTAGTGTATAATGCTATTGTGTTGTTATTTAATTGTAATATTTTTATTGTGTTTTCTTTATGTAATTGTAATGTTATTGCTGTTTTTGTTTATTTTTTCTTTACACTAGTACCAATTATTACTTTATTGTAACGGACTGTCAACAGCACGTACGGCTTACTGCCCGTGCGACCCATATTTGTAAATAATATTGTAAATATCTTACTTTTTTTGTCTAATAAAGTCCTACTACTACTACTACTATTAGACGATAGCGAGGAGATACTAAAGGACAACCCGCACACGCTATTGAGTAACGCTAAGAAATTAGGACTGGAAGCAAATATCAATAAAACTAAATATATGGTCACATGTAGAAATACATTATATAATGGAAATGGACAGTTAATGACAAATGATGGAAATTTTGAGGAAGTGGCTGAATTCAAATACCTAGGAACAATAATCATAAATAGGAATGTGATGCCAAAGAAATTAATCATAGACTCAATTCTGGAAATGCATGATATTATGCATTGCAGAGACTTTTGATGTCCTTTCAAAAAACGTTTAACTGAAAATATATAAAACTATTATTCTACCAGTTATATTATATGGGTGCGAAACATTGACTCTTAATTTAAGGGAGGAAATCAGATTACGAGTTTTTGAGAATAAAGTTCTTAGGAAGATTTTTGGACCAAAGAGAGATGAACAGACAGTTGAATGGAGAAGACTACAAAACAATGAACTACGTGGTCTTTATGGGAAGCCAGATATAGTAAGAACAGTTAAGTCTCGTAGACTGCGATGGGCAGGACATGTTGCACGTATGGGGAATGAAAGACTTGCATTGAAGCTTCTTGTAGGAAAACCAGAGGGAAAACGCCCAGTTGGTAGACCAAGAATGAGATGGGATAATAACATTTACTGTGATTTGAGGGAAGTAGATTATACAGGTAATGATCGGAAAGCATTAGCTCAGGATAGGTGTGTTTGGAGAGCTTATGTCCGCGCGGCCTTGATCCTACGGGTTCAATAGTGGCAGTGAGTGAGTGAGTAAGTAAGTAATTAATGCCGATATATGTTCTCGCTTCTTTAGCTTAGCTTCCCTTATATCAATATGTACACCTTTTCAGTTCTGGCGTAACGTTCCAATTACGTCAGATCCTTGTTGACACAATTTTTTTTAATAAATCAGGCCTCGTAAACCATTTGTCCATGGTAACAATATATACCTGGATTAGGAGAGGGTTCATTAGTTCCAACACAACTTTAGACCCATGAGCCTATTGTTTTAACGACTGGTCGAATGTTGTATACTCCTTTACACACACACACACACACACATATATATATATATATATTGCCTCGCATAATTCAAACGATTTTATGCCAATTCGGGAACGTTTAGAAGGAATGAACACTTTCCAAGCTAGTCTCCCCTTTCACGTTAACAACGACTCGTCTATCCAAATATCATAATCCATAGTGTTCACACTTCTAAATCTATAGTTACGCTGATCTAAAATCGGTTTGAGATTGTACAGTCTCTTAGAATCAAATTTTGCCTCGTCATATTACTCATTAACAAAGTGTTAAAATTTAATCAAAAGTTGGAATCTCCTTTCTGAAAAAAAGTTACAAATATATTGGGCTTTCCAAAATTTTTTTGCGTGAAAAATAACTTTTAATGTCAGGTTTTTGCCGTCGCCCTTGTAATAACAGAAATGCCAGCAATTTCATTATTTTGTCATTATTTGTTTTGTTCCATTTATGGGCTATTGTTTTCTGTTTTATTAAATATGCATTTTATCGAGGAACTGCTCAGCATATCGATTTGTTTCATCACTTATGTGATCACAAATTTCTTGCGTAATGAATAGTTTAAAAAAATCAAGGGATTGGTAGGGTCTTGAATTTTCACATACTTACAACAAGCATGACGCGCATAGACGTCATAGCCACTGCGTTAAACTTAAGGCTTGACGTTCCCGCTTGTCATAGCCACTACACGAGGGATCACGTATGACGCACCCTCACGTCATAGCCACTAGAGTGGTTAAAATACATATTTTTTATTTTAAAACATTTCACATACAACATATTTAAGAATATCAGTTTTCACTGTTCACAAAAATTCATTATACTTTTCTTGGTTGTAAAGTCAAATAAGAAGAATATCGTCCTTATTGCCGGCAGTTACTTCTGGAACTCTCTGCACTTTTACGTTGATTTTGGACCAGAAGAACCCAAGAGCCTCCGTACAAGGTATGACAACGGCATGTGTACAGGCCTGCAGAAAGTTCCGCGTTGCAGCGCAGGTTATTTTATGCACTCGCAGACATGGGGCGATGCACCAGATATGCTGTAACCAAATCAGCAATTTGTAATACTTTTTTAATAATATGTGCAGGTGCTACACAGTACGTGCAGAAATTAACCATTATTGTCTTAAGTGCCCATTATATAGTGCAATTAAGTGACAAAGTGTTTTAGGTGCTTTAAACCAGATCTTACATTAGTAGTTGAAAATAATTGAACATTTTTTATTTGGGAATGAAACCCTAGAAAACATCAGTAATTACTTCGATTGATGAAAGTGTACGTAGCAGATGTTACATTATTTGGAGCAATTTCCTCGAATCACTACTTATTTGGACTAAATCCATACTATAACTAGTTTCGAACATAAAAACCAAACCATTTCATCACAGTTATTTCATCAATAAACCGTTAGTTGGAAATCGACCTAAAGAGAACAACAATCAGCCTCGGCGATTTAAAAATATCCCTCCAGGTTTGGAATTAAGGTTCGCAGATTCGATCTACAGGTTACATTGATGGAATTTTTCAGACGGAAAAAATGTAATAGGCCTATGTGATATATTTGGAAGTGAAGTAAGAACTCGGTGTCTTTTTACGGTTATGTTAAATAATGTTTGGATATGGAAAGTATACCTCTGATCATTTCCTGGCGTATGAGCTCGTCATCAGGTGTCTGGAATAACCTTTTATTTTAACATGTTTTAAATACAGGTAACATCTTCCTGTGACCAATATTAAGTTGTGATTCTCTTCATCCGTTCCTCTCTATCCTTCCAGTCACCATCCTGCTGTCCCCGTCCTTCATAAAATTCATAATCCTCTCTATACATGTCTTATTAAGTCTCCCTCTTCTTTTCCTTCGATTTGGAAACCACTCCAAACTCCGAACTGGCAATCTATCTTCATTCATCCTCTCCACGTGTCCAAACCATTGTTATTATTTATTTCCCGCAAATTGTATAATTGTTTTGTTGAATTTCATTTTTTTCTCGGATAATACTGTTTCTGATCGTGTCCAGTTTAGAGTATGGTGCATATCTTAAAAAATCAATTTCTGTAGACAGCAATTCTGTCTTTAATTTGGCATTTATAGTCCACGTTTCTGCTCCATATGTCAAACATGTCTTACTATTGATGTATAAATATGGATTTTAGTTTCTTTGAATGTCTGTTCATCCCTCAAAATTCCATCCAACATTGCTATTGCAGATCGACCTTTAACTACTGTTTTTTCTTATTTCAAAATCATTATTTTCATCTTCATTTATTTCAACTCCCAAATATTTAATTTTGCTACAAATATTAATGGTAACTTTGGAATCTTCTAACACCAAAATTTCTCCACTATCACCAATTAGCGTATATTGAATTTTTAATCCGCACTTTTCATATTGTTCTTTAATTTCCTGGTCATGTATTCAATGTCAATTAGCCAATACAATTTGATCAAACGTAAAAACTGCAATGTGTAATATTGGCATTCATCATTATTCCCGTATTACAACATTTCTTTTTCCACTTTTTAAGGCTTGTTGAACATACATTTTAAAATGTGTAGGGGATAAACAATAACCTTGTTTTAAACCTAGAGTTACCTGGGATCCATTGGAAAATTTCTTTCCTATTTTAACCTCAGATACTGAAGTCTTGTACAGATTTTATATACCCCTTAAATTTCATTTATATTAAATTTTCTGAAGGCTTTCCATAATATTCTTAATAGTATACACTTTTTTCTAAATGAATAAATACCAAATGTAAGGGCAAATCATAAGCTCGCCGTTTTTCAACAATCATGTTTCATGCAAAATATATTGTCTGCCGTAGATCTACCAGTCCTAAATCTGGCTTTTTCCTCATCATCCATACCTTCATATTGTTCTTCTAAAAATACTTTAATCTGTCTCTGTATAATTTATGAATACATTAGTAAGTCCTCTATAATTTTCACATTTGTCTTGTCTTCCTCTTTTGTGAATTACTGATATGTGGTCCACTTTCTATTAGTGACGAATATTTTCTTCATTAATAAATTCTTAAAACACGTCTCTCGTCATCTCAAATAATTTATTTGAACCATTAATAAGCAATTCTGCTGATATTCCTCCTTAGCCACTATATTTGTTCTTTTCAAAAACCAAATCATAAGCCATCTAAGTGTATATCAATATATAGATTTTCTTCAACTGAAAATCATCTCTATCAACATTTATAATATATCCTCAGCTTCATATCCACTCTCTGTGAGAAGATCTTGAAAGTATGTTTCTCATTCGTTTAAAGAAATAAATAGAATTATCTGTTTTTCCTTTCTTTTGCCTCTTAAACTTTTTGATATACCCCATGCTTCCTCATTACATATTTTCCTCCAACATATGTTCGTACTGTGTCACATGTTGTTTTCCAATTGTTCTTATTTTTTTCTTCTGCAACTCTTTTCCTTACATTGGTTCTGTTTTTGAGATATTCAATTCATTTTTCTAATCAATAAAGTTTCTTATGCTACTTGCTGAATTGTTAGGGTTTATAACTATATTGATCCTCAACCTACTTTTATACAATAATTGTGTACTTTCATCTTCCAAAGATCTTAAGTTATACTCCATACCAAATAATCTATCCCCTTATAATTTTCCTCTTTATATTCAGACTTCTTTCAAATAAGAGAAGAATGTTTTACTGTTAACCAAAAATAATCACTCCCAAAATTTATTCCTCTGTAAGCTCTTGCGTCACAAATCTTCAAGCTAATATTTCTTCTTACAATTATGTAATCGATTATATATATATATATATATATATATATATATATATATATACTTCCCTCTTTAGCTTTCTAAATGACTTGTAAATTTGTGTATATCTTTGTGTGCAAAAAATCCATTTAAATTCTTTAAAATATTTTGTTCACCTATGTCAATGATACTTTCCCCATTATAATGTATGATGTCTTCACCAAAGGGACATATTGTGTTATTTCTCAACTTTTAGCCCACTCTTCCATTTAAATCAACTGCCAAAATAATCTCTTTTGATTTACCTGTTATGTTTAATTCATAATTTAACTTATCAAAAAAAACTCATTTTTTTATGCTACACTTTCATCACTGTTCATTCCACAAACACCTAAGTAGTAATTTTCCTTCTATAAACTATTTAATTTATTTTCATTTATAGCATTTATAGCTTCTCAATCCGTAATCTCTCTTTTAAATGTATTCTTTAACATTACAGAAATCCCACGTTTTGCTCTTTTATCTCTGGAGTCTCCACTATTATAAATGCTTGTATTTCCCATGTGTTTCTATACCCTTTCTCCTTCTTCTTTGTTTCTGTTAACACTATTGAAAATTTAAATACGGGTTTTCAACTCACACCACTGCCTCCATTGACTTCTTCACATCTTTGCATAAAATGTGTTGTACAGTGAATGCACATATCTTTACTTTGTTTCCTCTTAACGAGATCCCTAGTATAATGAATGATTTTATAATAGAGCAATTCCATATGTGACTGACTGAAATATACAGTACACTTTTGCAGCAAAATGCTTGCATAAGTATTAGAATTGATTGAAATTAGTGGTGTTATCTACGTTATATGATAGAGGAGAAATGTGTGATTGAGACTGTACGTAAACATACAACGTTTGAAGAAAAACAAAGTTATTTGCTATCTATCAAAGTATGTGGGACTGAGTGACATAAATGTCAACTCATCATGCACCTCACCGTGGTAATCTACATAATTCTCTGAAAGGGCGTTCCTATTTGAATTTTCCAAAATAGCGTTTGGAGGGCACATTTCAAGTTACGTTCTAATTAAAAAACGAACCCTAAATCACAATTAAGACTGGAGTTATGACCTAATATGTGATGTATGACTGACTGATTCTATTCTGTGACTGACTGACATATCTCAATTTTATTTACAATTTCAAAATGCAAATATTTTAATGTAACGAAATACTATGAAACTAGATAAATCGCTTTGGTAACAAAGATTAATAAAGAACTATATATACTTTATTAATTCTACAAAAAACGTAAAATTTAATTTTGCTGTAAAATAAATATTAATTTAAATCAATGATATAATTAAATTAATTCGCGTACCATGTACCATTCTAAATTATGCAAAATAACAAAAATATTTAATCTTAATATCAAAGGGTCTTTTCTATTGTTAAATAGTCCATATATATCCATCCGTAGTAATTTTGCCCTAGAGCAGGTATTTCACTGCAATTATAGTAAAGTTATACAAAAATGACGTACAATTTTAAGATATTAAAATACAGACTAAATAAAATACAATGATGATGTAATCTAATACTAGCTAATACTAACAAAAACATAGAATATAATAAAATTAAAATGATATAAAATAAAGTATGTAGCTTCCTAGATGATTATTAATGGAATGCTCTATATAGTTGTTATGCAGTTAATGTTTTCATTGTGTCGAACTTAAGATATCAGTTAAATAATGATAGCGATTGACAGTCCCTGACATGTCTGGGAAGTGAGTTCCATGCTCTAGCAATAGATATTGTGTAAGATTCAGAGTATAGACAGATACAGTGTTGTGGTATCAAAAGTATGGAAGAGTCTTGTGATCTTGTTCCTAAATTGTGATGAGCCGATACATTTTGAAAACGTGTTGTTAAATAAGTTGGTAAATATGTGTGCATAATTTGGAATAGTAAGGTATGTGAATGTAAAGTTCTTCTGTCATTTAGGCCTAGCCATGATATATATATATATATATATATATATATACATACATAGTAACTGATTACAATTTACCTGATGCAAGATTTAATATTTTTATTTATAGATTTAACCATTGAAAAAAAAACATTAACATGGAATTAACAATAATTATGTCTTCCATAACGTATCCACATTCTTAATAAGTTAGTTTTTTACCAGTATGCATGTACTTTCAAAATAAATTATTCACATGAGTAAGCTGTCCAATAGCTGACATACTGCATTCGGTTTATAAACTGAGGTCTTACTGTTATTAGCCTGGTGACTCATTTCATAAAATCGATGTATCAGATTTGCTTACGCAGTATTGTTACATTCCCGTTAACAAAAATGTATGTCACACGCGAAGTCCCATGCTGCAGCTGAACGGTTTGAGGTAAGTTGCCTTAATAGAGAGCACTGGTTTGAGTCCCCATGAGAGAAAAAAAAAAATTCATGGAATTGGGACCACGATTGGACTGGTACCCGCCCAGAATCGTGAATAATTTTGGCAGCTATAATATTTATTGGCTACATTCCAAAAAAACAGTTATAACGGCTGACCACATGTCACTCCAATAATGGCTAGATAGTTGTCCACCTCCGTAATTGAAATATTTGGTAGATGTGAAATCAGCAGCCGGCTCGTAGGTCATGGTCTGTCTAGTCCTGTCTTTTTTTTACACACGAACTTGATAGTTCGTCAATGGAGGAAAATGACTAGACATATTGTATATCGCTCGTGACCAACATATTATTTTGAAGGTATGAACACATTCTAAGTCGCTTAAAACATCATAACTGATATTTTGTGTCATATAAAACAACTTAGCTAAGTATAAGTTTAGAAGTTGGGCCACAAGAAGAATAACTCCATGGAAATACAAGAGGTGGTGAGGCGCGATTCACACGAGTCGCTACAAGATAATACCACGCTGTCAAGTGTTGTCAACGTAATAAAGGAGACTTGCTGACGTTTCCGTACTGTTTCTCAAGAACTTGAAATTCGCTAGTATTTCGTAAGGTTTTATGAAAATTCAACAACAGATGCGGCAACTCTATTCAACATTGTATGTGACTTTTGTTAAGGTAGGGACTCGATATAAAATATTGCCGGGGAAAATTTTATGATGAAGCTTCAAACTTAGCCGGGAAACATACAGGTTGCAGGCTAGAATTTTAGAGGTCAGCGAAAAGGCGAGGCATCTGCATTGTTTCATGCACTCTTTAAATTTAGCGGCGCAAGATAACATAAGACACATTGCAACATGTAAAAATGTGTTGAATATAGTGAAAGACTTATTCAATATGTTCAGAGAGTCTACAAAGAGATTGAATTGGTTTAATGCCATCAAGAAAACGGAAGAAAATAAGCCAAAGCAAAACCTGAAACCCTTATGCCCAACTACATTCACTGTCAGAGCACTTGAGATTCGTAATAGATAACTACCAGGATACACTTTCTTTCCTTTCAGAATTTTCTGAGAAAGATAAAGGTGATGTTGGTACCAAAGCCGGCGGATATTATCATTGATGGAATCGTTATAACACTTCGCATACCTAAACATGTTGGCAAGGATTTTTACCCCCATGGACGCGACAAATACACGACTTCAAATTGTGAACCTTCACTTTTATGAGGCAACATGTCACATACAAGATTTGCTACAGCCACTACATGAAATTCGTAATAAATTTGAAACGTTCTGGGAGCAAACGACAAAGAGAGCTTGCGAACTGAACTTAGCAGAGCCATAGATTCCCAGGCAAAGGAAGGTACCTCGACGCCTGGATGACAGACAACACGCACAGCATACATTTACCAATGCGAAAACATTTTTCGAGAGTAAATTTTACGAAGTTGTAGATTCTACCATTATCCGTTAAGGGACGCTTCCAAGAAAACGAAATATTAACCACAATAAAATACTTCGTTATCAGTAAAACAGACGACGTTATGTGTGTTCTCGAGAATGACATTTATGACTATGAAATCTTGCGAGCGGAGAGAAATATGGTCTTTGAAAGTGCTGCATTACTGAACGTGAGTTTTCAAAGTTTCGGAGATGCAGTAGAATTTTTGAAAAATAATGTTATTTCTTGTATTGTCCCTGAATTTATGAAATCCATACGTCTCACTCTGTCAATGCCCGTTTCTACGGCCACTGCCCAAATATCCTTTTCTGCTTTGAAAAGACTAGAAACATTTTTGCGGTCAAAAATGTCACAAAAAATACTTAATCACATGGCCATATTACATGTGCACAAGGACCGCGCTGAAAGTTTGGATTTAGAAGAAGTCTGTGACAAGTTAATAGGAAGAAGCGCAGCTAGACGGAACACGTCGCGCTGTTTAATGGTGAGTAATAATTACACTGTAATAGTGGTTATATTAGTTCTGTAGGCCCTAATCAATAGAGGTTTATCAAAATTAATTCACAGTTATTAAAATTGAAACAGCATTTTTAATAGAGATTAAAAATTACCACTGAATCACAGAAATTTTCTAGTGCCGTATTACATCCCTCGTACTTCGTTTAAACATTTTTATGAGTGAATAGATATATACAGTATTAACTAATATGATTGATTTGTATATTTTATTTTATTAATTCAATTTTACATTCATTTCACTTTGAGGCCACCCATTATTTTTAAAAAGTTGGCGCCACTGTATATTATGTGCAACAAGAAATACTGTAGAAAGCATCAAAACACAAGGCCCCCAAATATATTAAATATTCGTCTTAACTACTGCTATTGGACATGAAAGGATGAAATTTCACAATGGACAACAATTCTAATTGGTTGTTTTTTTAACATAAGGATTCTAAAATTACTGGAATTGTAGTGCAACATTGATTGAACTAGAAACGAAAAATACATAATTATAAGGAATATAAAATTGAATGTAGTGGACTTGGTTAAATCAGTCACCAATATTACGAAATTAAAATTACCTATGACTCTTATTTTAAATAAATATACTCTGGAATACACAAAAATGTAATATATAAATGATATTGTTAAGGTTTACGATTTTATAATTTTGATCACCTTAAAGAAAACAATTATTTTGTATTTGTCATTAATATAAGTATTTATAGGCAAACATATTCAATACTAGGTGAAGTTGGAAGGATTTTGATACAAATTTTAGACACTAGGATTTCACTTCTGGGTTCCGTTTCGCGTTTCGGGATCGTTCCATGTGGTGTTCGTGGTCAAAGTATCTGAGTCACGGCAGATTTGTCTTTGTTTTACCAAAAACTTAATTCGACATCTTCTCCCTGTACACATCTCAACCATTTCGTTACACTGCATTTTCGTGATCAGCCGGAATTCTTATATATCACAGTAATGTAAGGACTTTATCTGACCTCAAATGGACTTTAACGAAACAATTATACAATTTTGTGAGAAATAAAGAATTGAAATGTTTTGGACACGTGAAGAAGATGAATGAAGATAGATTGCCAGTTAGGAATTTGGAGTGGATTCCAATTCGGAGGAAAAGAAGAGGGATTCCAAAGATGACATGTATAGAGTGAATTATGAATTTGATGAGGGAGAGGGGACTGCAGGATGGTGACTTAAAGGATAAAGATGAATGGAGGAAGATATTCAAAATTTAATATTGGGCACAGGAAGATTATGTATACATTTAAAACCTGTTAAATAATCCCTGGACCAGTTTAGTATAGATTTTATTAGAAAACGGAGCATCTTACTATTACTCCAGTTAATACTGCGTCCTTTAAATCATAATTTTACACAATTATTGTTATTTGGGATAGAAATAAATAATATGAATTAATTTAAGATGTAACGTAATTAAAGAACTGTTCAATAAAACAAAAACAATTCTTTATGTTGCATAAATTAAAGTAAGGAAACATAATTATTCCGCGGTATACTGTATCAATATGTCACAATTTTTACAATTCAATGAAAATCCTATATTCATGATGCAAAATATAAAATATTTTCGAACGAAATCAATTTTTGATTCATGGTAAGACATAAGGAAGTAAAATAAGATTTACTACTACGACTAAATCGAACATTTATGGGAGAAACGGTATATTTGATAATTATCCCCTTCTATCGAATGTAAATCCTTCCGGAGAAACCAGCAGCAGTACATCGGTATTGAAAAAAAATCCACATAATTTGTCAACGATTTTTTATTCGCGAGAACAAAAGAGTGTCACACTATTTTTTTCCAGAAGTGATTGCGAAACTCGTGTAATTTGAAATTGTATTCTAATACCGTGTGGCCCAAAAGTTGCTTGACAAATGGGAGAAGTTCGGCTGATGTTAAAATGTTAAAACTAACCACACTGATTGAATTGTCATGTTCATGGGTATCATTTCAGAGCTAACTCAGATGTTCAACGTGACGTCCATCCATCTGGACACAATGTCTAACTCGATCACGGAATTCAGCACTCACATTTGAAAGTGTATATGACATTACTGATTCGGTCTTTCAAGTCTTCCAGTGATGCGGACTGAGTCTGGAACACATGTTGGTTTACATATCCCCAACTAAATAAGTCTAGGGGCGTCAAATCAGATGACCGTGAAGGTCAAGGCCTTGAGCCAGCCCGCACAATCCACTGACATCGAAATTTCTTATTCGAATTGTTTCGAACAATTACAGCATAGTGAACAGTAGCTCTTATTGGAACCACAATTGTTGCCGTCTGTTCAATGCCAGGTCATCTAGAAAGCCTAGTTGAGTAGAGTCCAGCACTCCACTGTAAGACAATTGCTTCACATTGCCTTCAAAGAAATGTGGACCCACAACCGTATGACCAACAATACCACACCATTACTATGGAGGCACCTGGGTCATTCACCTCACGTATCCATACTGGATTTTGTCTATAACAATACCGAGCATTTTGAGTATGGGCATGACCGTCCAAATAAAATAAACACTCATCACTGAAAATAACTCGTTTAATGAAGTCATTGTCCATTTGATTGATGATCTAATTGCAGAAATTACATCTGTATAGAGGATCATTGTCATGGATTGTGTGATCATGCGGACGAAAAGTGATGCTTTTTAAATTGGCCGAACAGATTCCTTTCTCACTCCGCTCTGCATTGACACATAACGAATTGATATTTCAGAGCTTGCAATAACCTTTGCAAGTACGTTAATTGTGTTTCCTTCATCAGTAGCCGTCTTTGGTCTGCCACTTCGTTTTGCATCCAGCACAGAAAAAGTCCTCCTAAATTTATTTAAAAATTTACTGACAGTTTGAAATGATGGTTTTGGTATTTCAGGATGCCGCCTGTGAAACTCATTTGCAGACTCTCTCGAAGTTCGACGGTTATCACCACAAAGCAATGCTCATTCAACTCTATGTTCTGGAGTAAGCATGATTGACTTCAATGTTTTATCTAATGTTATAAGCTGTCTTTCTTTGAGAGTTGCA
Organism: Diploptera punctata; assembly: GCA_030220185.1. Classification (NCBI taxonomy): domain Eukaryota; kingdom Metazoa; phylum Arthropoda; class Insecta; order Blattodea; family Blaberidae; genus Diploptera; species Diploptera punctata. The sequence continues at coordinate 149,089 of JASPKZ010008595.1, forward strand.
TTTCTGATACAGTACATTTGTCAGGAACACAAACACAAATTCATTATTATTAATATTATTATTATTATTATTATTATTATTATTATTCATTGTCTTTATTATTATTTCCTTTTTATTTTATTGTTTCATTGTTAACATTGTTTCCAGAATCAAAAATATTTTTGCTATTTTAGCACATTGTTGTAATTCTATTATTATATTATTCATTGTTATAATAATTATTTCCTTTTTATTTCATTGTTTCATTGTTACCATTGTTTACAGAATCAAAAAATATACCTAAAATAGCACATTCTTGTTATTTAGACAACTTCCATTTGTCAACCGACTTTTGGGCCACATGATAAAGAATGCTAATTGGATTTTCAGAATCAGCCCATTTGAATAGTTAAATCTTTACCAGCGTTCAAACGTGCATTTAAAAAAGGGGGAATCAAATTGTTATGTAACACATTCGTTTATAATACGAGAGAATACTTGCGTCTCTAAAGTCACTCACTTCGCAAATGTTTACAAGTGAATTAAATAATGGATACTAAAGAAAATCCGTGTCTTAAAGTTGGCATCAATGAACATATTTTTATTTATAAAAACAAAGAGCATCCACAAATTATCTTTCTGATTTCGAATACACGTATCTCAGCCGTTCCTGGTGAACTAGTGGTTAAACATGCTCATTTCTGGTTCCGAGGTTTAAGGGTTCAAACACGGCGGGAGTAAAAGTTCTGAGTGTGTAAAAAATCTGGGCATGGATTCCTTCGGAAGGAATTAATACCGTAGATCTCGTATCATAGATTTACGGCAGTAAAATAACTTCATCCATGAAATAAAGAGGTCTCTGAGCGAAGTTATTCGGTATAATCAAATCCAGATTTCAATTTCGACACTAATTACTTAGATAATAAAGTTCTTAGGAAAATTGTTGGACCAAATAGAGATGAACAGACAGGTGAAACGAGCAGACCACATAACAATGAGCTTCATGATCCTTATAGGAAGCCACGTATAATAAAGTAGTTAAGTGTCCCAGACTGTGATTGGCAGGACATTCGGCACGATTAGGGAATAAATGTGGTGCATGGAAGCTTCTTGTAGGAAAATCAGACGGAAAACGCCCAGTTGATAGATCTTGAATGAGGTGGAAGAATAACAACCATGATTTGAGGGAAGTAATTATACAAGGGATGATTGGAAAACATTAGCTCAGGATAGAGATTTTATTTCCGCGCGGCCATCAACTTACGGATTCGATAGTGCGAGTGAGTTAGTTAGTTAGTTATTAGCTGTTAAAGAGTTTAGTTAAATAAAATATGAAATACCAAAAACACAAGTGACATACTTTATATTAATGTGAGATCCATAATAATAGACTAGTGGATAAAGAATATATTTTAGTATCTTGTCTTAAAGTTTTCAAGGCACACATGAAGCCTATATTCATATTCCTCCCTGTCATACTGAAACATAACACGACCGGTCGATACGATGGTTCTTGTGATACGGGAACTTAGATCATCTAAAATCTGTATCAAATATTACGTGTAAGCACGGTGTTTAACATACCCCAATTAGCCTATGTACAAATAAAGGGGTGTGAGGTCTATGAAATGTGCAGGCCAAGAAACAATTCCATTGTTTTCTTTCGTAGATGCATTCTTTTATCTTAAAATGACTCTACCGTTTATGAATTGTTAGCCCACTAGGTGCATCTGCACAAAATTTTGTTTGGACTAAAGAGAGCTGAATGGGAAAGGAAAATGGATAAAACTATAACATTGGTGAACGTGATTATTTTATGGGGATTCAGATTAAATAAAACAGTATAATCTCGTAGACTGCGATGAACGGGACATGTGGTACGAATTGGGAATGAAAGCGGGGCATGGAAATTTAATGTACGAAAATTAGAGGCCAATGATGAGGTAGAATATTAACATTAACCATAATTTGAGGTATGTGAATTGATCAGAGAATGATTGGGAAATAGAATAGGGAGATTATGTGAAGCAAATATCCGCACGGTCATAATGCTCCGGATCCCATGATGCCAGTGAGTTAGTTTGTTAATTTGCTAGTAAATTGGTTAATGTCGTTGGACATTAATAACCGACTGTTCTAGAGGACATTATAAAACTCCAGACGTCTTCTTCTCCTATATAAGCCATTTCGTTACTAGGACAATCGGCAGACAGCGTTGGACAGATCGAATGAATCCTGGAGGTGGAACAGGCACAACGGCCTGATGATGATTAATAATGAATACATGTACCAATTGATTTGGTGTTTACTTGACGAAATGTATTTAATAAATAAAACATCAAAGTTTTATATGATTTTCATAAATATTTATTTTATTTAATATATTCATAACAGCTGTCTCAATACATTGTATCTTCATCAGATGAATGTCATAAATATAAATAAAATTTTATGTATGTGCATAGTGAACTATGTTACAATTGTGCCTAAGTGTTGGGCCTTATTAACAAAGTGTAGCAAATGTTTTTACTTCACTCTTTTGAAGCATATCCTTCAGAATTTATGAATAAAATATGAAGCAATCGAGAAAGAATCATCTGCTTCCGAGGAGGAAGCACGCGCTCGACCTTGGAGCATGTGCTTCAAGATTAGAAAAACTGTATGAATAAAGAGAACCTTTTGCTTCTTTTAAGAAGTACATGCTCCAAAAAAGTGGAGTCTGGTCGATAGCAGACTCATCATCACAAAATACAGACATGGCTCAATTTGTAGTCCACGTACGCCGTAAAAAAGTGTTATTAACCACGTCGGTGTCCTCCTGAGGAAGAGTATAAATCATTAAACAGGTTTAAAGAAGGAAATGATAAATGGACTGCTGCCCACTTTTTGCCAGAATCAGAAGAGAAAAGAGGTGGTACGCTATCCTCTGAATATAGAATGAAGATATTTCTACGGTACATCGCCGACCCGGGGTGTCAAACTGGTAAAGGAGAAGAAATAGGCGTTCATCAAAGCACTGTGAATAAAACAGTCACTTACGTTAAAAAATAATAGAGAAGGCTGGCGGATTAAATTTCCACCATTGTTACAAGATGTGAATATTGCAAGAACTGGGTGTTTGGAGAAATTTCAGTTTACAAGTGCTATCGGTGTACTGGATTGTACTCACGTGCGTATTCCGAAATCCTCACATCATGGTGATGATTACGTTAACAGAAATGGATACTGTAGTATCAACGTCCAAGCTACTTGTGATGCAAAAGAACGATTCACTAGTGTTGTGGCTAGTTGGCCAGTTTCAGTGCATGACAGCAGAATATGAAAATATTCAAGTGTTCGCGACGTGTTAAGTGGATTTAAAAACACTATTATTGGGCGTCGAAGGATACGGCCTAGAGCCATGGCTGATGATCCGATATCGAAATCCTATACAAGATAATCACATATATTTTCACGAAGTTTTAAAAAAAGGAGAGTTGTAATATAACGTTGTTTTGGTCAATTGAAGAGAAGGTTTCGCATTCTTCAGTACATGTGTAGAGTTGCTGCCTTAAACGTTCCAACAATAATAGTTTCCTGTTTTGTGTTACACAATATAGCAAAATATCTACACGACGATTTAAATGACGATATTGATGATTCAGGTAATAATAAAGAAGTAAAGAAGACTACAACGATGTAGAAGAACCAGAAGAAGTAAATATCACTGAAAAGAAAATTATAAGAAGAGGACGTGAAAAAAGAGAAGAAATTGCAATTGCAATACACAAGAAAGATTTTGATTATTTTAAATTCCCTGGAATGGAATTTTATTTATATTATTGTACTATCAGTTACTCACCATCACTTATTCATTTGGATAAATAAAAAATTAACTGCAATACAGTTAGATTTATTTCACTTCACTGGAACTAGATTTATATAATTAAGCTATCAAGTTTTAATATGAAATTGATAGAATTCAAATAGAAAAATAAAATTTTACAGGATAGTAAATAAGTTTTCCTCGCTATTGCTTAAGAAACGTTTATTTCGTTATATAAGTTATTTAATCTGTCCATAAGCATTTTTTTCTATTTGAATTCCAGTCAATTTTTATTGATCGAATAATACTAGTCTGTGAATGTCACTCGTACTCAAATCTCTCGTCTCGTCCGTTCCCGGCAAATACCTTCTTGTCTTTTTCAATGGTGGAGTTTTATTAATGAGGTATCCGTTGGTGTTGTTGTTGGTGATGATGATGATGGCTCTATACTTACTGCTCCTGAAAATAAGTGTATAGATAATGATAGCCTGAGGAAAACAATAGTAACGAAACATTCTAAATGTGTAATAATAAACTCACAAAGAAACTAGTTCTAAAACGAATATACTTCGTTTGTAAATGTTCTTAATTTATCGTGTAACTATGGGTATCTCTTATGTTATTATTAGGGAACGGATTTTTATGTGCTAAAAACATAAAAATACTTTATTTTGTATGCAGTAAAAAATGATAAAATATGTTATAAAAATGCGATAATATTTTGTTTCAATACTACAATTTTTTTTAAATATTCATTATAAAAATCACTCACCATTCATGTTGAGACCCTGATGGGTTAAAACAACTCGCTGTTGCAGTGAACTATGGGAACTTTATCCAAGTTTTCCATCGGAAAGCGATGTTGGTTGTCTCGGAACAATGCACGATACGGGGAGAAAGACTGTTCAACATCACAGGAAAATAGTCTTGCATATTTCATCAAAGGAATGTCACTAACACACACATTTTAATTTCTCCAATGTCTACTTGCCCTTCCAAAAATTAGGCAATTTTACACGTAGTAGGAAATCCATCTTTTTTTTTTTCAAACACACTTTTATATTTCTGTTTAATAGCTTCTACTTTGGGACCTTTGAGTGAATTTTTTTTCTTAATGTCATTCACCTTATTAATTTTCTCAGACAATAAGATGGTTGATGCCTCTATTTTTTTATTGAGTGATACAAGAAATCCTAATTTGCAGATATGTAAGATAATTAATTTTTTAATGTACTGTTCTTAAGTAAATACTGAAGAATTTCAATTGATGAAGCATTATCCTTATTCATTTCATCTACCACGGATTAAAAAATTTCAAAATTGTTTGCAAAATATACTACTGCTTCTAACCATGTCCCCCAACGAGTATCTAGGGGTCTAGGTGGAAGTGCAAGATCTGGAATTTTTTTTCCTCTGAACAAGTCAGTTCTTGTTGAAGCTTTAACAAACGTTTTTTTCCCCGTTCGAAATTAATTTGTCACTTCAGGATACAATCTACGTACCTGCTCAGATACTCTCTGTAAGCCATGTACTATACAATTTGCATATATCATGTTAGGGAAGCTTACAGAAAGGCCTTCTGCTGCCTTTTCATATACGGGGCAGCATCCGTAAGGAAGAGTAAAACATTTTCAAATATCATCCGTAACAACTGGAGAGATTCAGTGAATAAGCGGGCCATTTTTACATGATTCGATGTTTATATTTCCCTGCGTGCTAATAGAAAACACTGCTTGGAAACTATTTCATTATTTTCTAGCACATCTGCCGCAACATTTCCCACTTTCCTACCACTAGAGTCCGGTGATTCGTCCATGCTTACCCATATATATATTTGATATTCTGCTCTGATCGTTCCTACATTTCCGCATAACAGGCAGTGACATACAATTTTCTTAATGTCGATTCTCCTGAATTTCAAAATTAGTGTATTTTGTAAGAAAAATTTTAAACACTGGACTTTTCAACTTATATAGAGGAATATCACATGAAAGAAAAGTTTTGCATAAATATGCTTAATATTGGAACTTTTTGAAACTCTGGCCAGTGTAGCTGAAGTTACTTCAGCTAAAAGAACTTGTCTGGGGGTTCTACGTGAAGCGGCCATTTGATATTTACTAACTACTAAATGCTGCAAGACATGAGATCACTGTTGCGCATTTACAGATTTTTCACATTTTTGATAGGATGGAATTGTACCTTTGCCTGTAAAAATTCCACTAAATTCAAGAACGTATTGCTGTAAACGTGAATTATAACTTGTCTTTACTTTTGGCATTATAACACCTATCACTTCGCTTATGCACCGGAACTGTATAAACTGTTTTAACCAAGTCAAGGTTAATCAAGCACTGACTACAAATATTCGAGTTGGATGCATTACATTAGCCGTCATCATAAGTGAGGGATTCCCCGCTGACTGTGAGACTAAAAGGCAGCACGCGCAGTCAAGTTCATGTCATGATTCAACACTTTAAGAACAAAATCCATGAACAATTTGTTTTCATGATTTTGATAAAATATTTATTAATTTTATTAAAATTAAAAATTAGAGCAAAGAGAAAATAACAAATGAATCCTTTGAATATATAAAAAAGTTTTAATAATAGGATATAGGCCTATTTCTGGAGAAAAAAACAAACTGTAGAAAATTGTCAAAAAATAACAAAATATGTATTTTAGACAGAATTTTGAAAATGTTTATTTACACATAAATAAATAAAAAATATGTGTTTTATGTTAAATAACATTTGGTATATCTGTTATGAAAGTCTCATCTAGAAAAATAAAGTCAATTAGAGATACCTATCTCCAAGCAAGAAAATTATTTATTTACATAAAAATCCGTTCCCTAGTTATTATAAATATAAGCAATTAATAAATTATTTAATATAATAAAACTTACCTGGAATTTTGTTTATTACAGGACTTGTTTCTCCTTGTAACAGATTGAAGAGTTCTTTCTCCCAGGAATTCAGAACGATTAGTTTGCTCCCGATTCGGTTCATATGTCTTTATTTTTTTATTCTCGTTTTCATATTGTTAATTTTCTTTAGAAGTTGGTTTGAATTTATCTGTGTGCCAAAATTAAGTTCAAATAATTTAATTATTTTCAGAATTGCTACATAGTTTTATTTATGTTTTCTTCTGGAATTTGTGACTTTTGTAATATTTGGGGATACTTTCCTAGAGCAGTAACTATAAACTCCATTGTATTGTCTACATATTATTTTGAACTATTACTTGCATCCGTATCAGAAGAGGCCATTTTTACAAACCACACTACACGTATAAGAGTTTTGACTCCACTGAGACAGCGGAAATAAAAGTAGCGTGGTTATGATCTGCTATGGTTGAAAATTATCGACTCAGCATAAATACTTCCCTTTTAAAGAAAGAAAACAAAAAACACTCAGTTAGAAAAGAATGCTGACGATTCATTTACGATACACGCAGCTGCTCGGCTGGGAGTTTAGAAGCACTTGCTTCTTATTTAGAAGGAAAAGGTAGAAGTATAAGGTAGAGATTATTCATATTATTCAAAGCAGGTGCTTATACTTCTGTGTTTTCTTTATGTAATTGTAATGTTATTGCTGTTTTTGTTTATTTTTCTTTACACTATTACCAATTATTACTTTATTGTAACGGACTGTCAACAGCACGTACGGCTTACTGCCCGTGCGACCCATATTTGTAAATAATATTGTAAATATCTTACTTTTTGTCTAATAAAGTCCTACTACTACTACTACTTCTACTTTTACTTCCAAGCAAATGCTTCTACTTCTACCTTGTGCTCACAAGCAATACCTCCAGTTTTATTCATACAGCCCTAACAAAAGTAAACAAATAATATTGTAATTTATATTTTTGTTTTGTAAATTTAACAGATTAATCTAATTGGAAATGTAATAACTCATTACTTTTCTTCGATTTATTTGCTTCTACAGTTTCTAAAATATCTAGCTTTTTCTTTTGTTACAAACATGTAAAACTTCAAAATCAGAATTAAAACAATGATCGAATTAAAGAAAGGGGTCATATTACGTTTCGTCTTGTAATGGATTCCGGCCGCCGAAAGTTTGAAAGTTCCACTTCAAGGAAGGGGATGGACAACAGATACCACCCCTACAGTACCGTCATAGAACGATACAAAATCATTTATCCTACTATGTAAACCTTCAGTTCTTCTCCTATTTTAGTCCAGCCATATTAAGGGGTTTCACATCGGAATGAGAGATAACAAGCTGAAAACTTGTATAGACTTTCATTTTGGCATTCTAAAAATTGTCTCAAAACTCTCATAAAATCTCGTGCCCGCGTCTTAAGATATTCAAGGACAAATGTCAAAATCATCGGTTTTTCGCAAATATCTCGTTTCCTATGGCTTTAATGCTATTTACATCCGTTATAAATATTTGTAGAGAGTAAATGTCTCTACAACTTTTGTTTAAAACATTTTTTATACATCAAACCGTTTTTGAGATAGAGGACGGTGAACGCACAGCGCTTAGCTATCTACAGCATAATTCAAGGTCAACCGTTAGTCATGTTATATAATACGCCATATAAAGTCTATAAACCTTAAAAAATATATAGCTATAAACAAATTGCAATTTTATTAATTACTAGCTAATACTCGGCGAGCGCTGCTACTCCTAAATAATTGTAAATGTGTTTTACCACCAGCCGTGCGCTGTTATGCTTGCCCGGAAATCTGCTTATCTCGATCTTCATGGCATCAATGAAAGACAAAAATGGTTATTGTGAGTCATCCATAGAAGATAATCATATACTGTCGCGGACTTTTTTATAGAGTTTTTTGAGGTATTCGATACTGTGTACAGCAATTTGTTGTATTTGTTATGGTTTAGGCAGCGTAAGTCATTTAAGCATCCAAATAGGGACTTTATTTCACGTTTTTCACTACAAAGGGTGATTTTTAGGGGTGATAGGGTTGAGTATTATAACTCTCTTATATCCTATGTTCATTCCCGGAATCTCCTGAACATTTCTAAAAAAGCCTCATCTCAATCGAATGAACGGTATGGCAGAGCACGCTTGCCCGGAAATCTAGTTATTCCGATCTTTTTGGCATCAATGAAAGACAAAAATGGTTATTGTGAGTTATCCGTAAAAGATAAAGGTATGCTATAGCGGACTTTTTTGTAGAGTTTTTTGAGGTATTCGATTTTGTGTAATTTGATGTATTTGTTATGGTTTAGGCAGCGTAAGTCATTTAAGCATCAACATAGGGACTTTATTTCATGTTTTTCACTGCAAAGGGTGATTTTTAGGGATGAAGGGGTTCAATATCACAACTCTCTTTTAGCCTATGTTCATCCCGGGAATCTCGTGAACATTTTACAAAAAACGCATCACAATCGGATCAACGGTATGGCCACGCATAAAGTACGAAGAAACAAACAAACAAACATTTTTTATATATTAGATTAATGAAAAATATTACTTAATGCAATGTAATAATTAATAAAAATGCAAATTGTTTATAACTATATACTTTTTTAAGTATACGGCGTATTATATAACGCGACGAACGGTTGACCTTGCATTATGCTGTAGATTGCTAAGCGGTGCGCGTTCACCGCCCTCTTTCGCATAAACGGTTTGATGTATTAAAAATGTTTTAATATTTTATTCTCTACAATATTTACAATGAATATAAATAGCTTTAAAGTCATAGAAAACGAGATATTTGCAAAAAACAGACCATTTTTACTTTTGACCTTGAATATCCTTACGTCGCGGACACGAGATTTTATGAGACTTTTGAGACAACTTTTAGAATTCCAAAATGAAGGTCTATACGAGTTTTCAACTTATTATCTCTCATTTCGAGGTTGACCCTTATATTTACCTATATGACTGGACTATTTCTTATAGAGCTCTGGCGGTGTAGAAATATAAGTGCGCCAATAGGCTGCAATTTTTGTAATTTTCTATATTCAAGTTTCTGTTTATTAAATACACAGGTAAGGCCGGTTTGTGGGCTACATAGAGTGATAAAATGGACATGCTAATTGTAGTGATTTTCTTTTGTTTTCTTTAATTCTCATTGTTTGTTTGCTTGGAGGCAGGGGTAAACCGTTGTATGGGGATACAAAAAGAATTAATGCTTCGTATCCATGCGTATTTTGAAAGTGAATGCGAAGACGCTAAATATGATATGCAGCTTAATTCTGTAACAAATGTGTGGGAAAGAACAACGAAAGCCACTGGTTTATCTAGGAGTGTAATAGGAAATATTTAACATGAAAAACGAACAAGTGGAATCTGATGAAGCCCCGTTAAAAAGAGAATTCGCGAAAGCATACAAACTAAAAATTACAATTTTGATCGAGAATTATTGTGGCTGAAAGTGTTAGGTTTGTATAGGGAGAGCTTTATTCCCATTTTGAAGGATATTCTCGATGCCGTGAAGAAGAATATGGTACTGTGTAGCAGCTATTTTTAGTATATTATTATATTATTTATTTATATACAGATTTTAATGTTTACACATCTTTTTGTGCCTAAGGTTTTATTTTTCTTGTCCACTCGTCTCTATCAATCCTACTTTTGACTATTTTATTTTGTAATGTTTTTCATAGAAATTAGTTACAGTTAGTGCAGAAAGTATTCATACACTTAAAAATAACAGTGACAGAAATAACATTTCATTATTTCTTCACTGCATACAAAACAAAAATATACACCATTAAATTGCACTCTATGAAGTTAAATACATGCAGTTTCCTCTGTTTTAACATGACAGTTAACGAGTAAAAAAGTAATTTGTTTCATGAACAACAAAAATTAACCAACAAAAAGTATTGATACAGTACTAAGATTTGGTCAACACAATGTTCACATGAAATCTTGTGGGGGTGGGTCTGGTAGTATTCTTACTCACTCTAGCCTTGAGTACTTTGTAGTGTATTTGTGTGTGTTCTGGCTGCAGATTAAGCTGGAACGGGGCGCAAAGGTAGAAAGACTCCAGTAGAAGAAAGATAATTAATTATTGGTTTTTATAATCAGTGCAAATCGCTAAATGGAATTAGTGAAATAATTGGAAGGCCAAGACCAAACATTCAGCATATAATTTATAGAGTTGGCGAACGAAAATCTTTCGAAAATAGCCACAGATCAGGATGTCCTAGAAAACTGTATGTTAATGTTGAAAAAACATTAATGAAAAAATAAAGCAAAAACCTGAAAGTGGTGCACCTAAATTTGCAGCTAGTATCAAGAACGACTTTAATATCAGTATTTGTGCTAGCAATGTTCGCAACAGCGTATGGGCTAACGAACTGCATGGAAAAACAGCTGTAGAATATGCTTTAGTAAGTGAAGAAAACTGAAAGAAAAATTAGAACTTCGCTAAAACTCATATAAACAGCCCCAAAGAATTTTGAAGAAACGTAATTTATACTGACGAGCCTAAAATCAACATTTCCCGTTCAGATGGAAGAAGATAAGACTGGAGGAATAAAAATACAGAGCTACAAAACCAAAATCTCCAACCCATTGTGAAACATAGTGGTGGTTCTTTATTAATATGGGGATACATGAGTAGGCCTACCACTGGAGTCGGGACCTTCATTTTATTGATGGTTTGATGAATCACGGACAGTATATGAACATATTGAAGACAAATCTTTATACCTCTGCAGAGGGAATGGGGATTAAAAAAGGTTTTGTATTTATGCAAGATAATGATCCCAAACACATCGGTTTCAATACGCGTCTATGGATTTTGTATAGCACACCAAAGTACATGGAAACGCCTCCCTAGACTCCGGACATAAACCCCATTGAGAATTTATAGGATCATCTGAGAAGGATAATTCGTTCAAGGCAGATTACCAACAAGCAAGACCTGAGAAACGCTTTGAAAAAAGAATGGAGAAATATACCTTCTTCAGTAACTTCAAATTTAGTCGGGTCGATGTTACGTTGTCCTCAAGCCATCTTGGAATCAAAGGAGTTCTCCACCAAGCATTGGATTCAAAAAGTAAAGACTCATAACAGTCATAATATGAGACTGTATAAATGCTTTTTGTTTGTTAATTTTTGTTCGTGTATAAATTATTTTTACTCGTTAATTGTTATGTTGAAACAGAGGAATCCGCGTTTATTTAATTTCATGGAGTGCAATGTAAAGGTGTATAATTTTGCTTTTTGTATATAGTGAAGAAATAATTAAATTATTTATTTCTATCTGTGATAGTTTTAAGTGTATCAATACTTTCTGCACTAACTGTATATAACGGAAATAGACAAATAATGACAAATGAAGGAAATTTTGAAGAAGTGGCTGATTTCAAGTACCTAACAATAACAATTACAAACAGGAATGTGGTGCACAAAGAAATTAAACATAGGCTCAATTCTGATAAAGCATTAAAGGGACTCTTCTAGTCCCAACTCTTTTCAAAAAACGTTAAACTAAAAATATATAAAACCGTTATTCTCCCAGATATATTATATGGATGCGAAACATGGACTCTTACTTCAAGGGAAGAAAGAAGATTACGAGTATTTGAGAATAAAGTTCTTAGGAAAATGTTTGGACCAAAAAGTGATGAGCAGACAGATGAATGGAGGAAACTACATAATAGTGAGCTACATGATATGTATAGGAAGCCAGATATAATAAGAAGAGTTAGTTAAATCTCGTAGACTGCGATGGGCGGGACATGTGCAACGTATGGGGGATGAAAGAGGTGCATGGAAAATTCTGGTAGGAAAACCAGACGGAAAACGCCCAGTTGGTAGACCAAGAATGAGGTGGGAGAATAACATTATCCATGATTTGAGGGAAGTAGATTATACAGGGGATGATTGGAAAACATGTGCTCAGGATAGGGATGTATGGAGAGCTTATGACCACGCGGATATGAACCTATGGATCCGATAGAGCAAGTGAGTTAGTTTGTATAAAGGTACGTACACACCTGCGCGCCGCAAACACGAACGGCGCGCGCGCCGCACCATGTTCGTCAGATTTGGACGGGGTTTTAAGGTGCGCGCGCGCGTCTCTCACCACGATCCACTCATTGTCGGTTTTTTCCACGAACACTTTGATGGTTCGCTGTTTAGATTTGGACGGGTACCTGAGAGTTCGTTGTTTTCGGTGCGCACCTATTATTTGAGTATGGAGTGGTCAGAGGAAAACATGTTAAAACTTATTGATATTTATAAAAGCAAGCAATTATTGTGGGATCCTCAACATAAGGATCATTTTTAAAAATCATTGAAAGGAGATGCCTGTTTTTTTCAATGTTATGTGTTTTTTTTTCGTGTGTGCTGTAATTGTATGAATAAATTAAAATTATTTAGAAAACATTATTTATTTAAGACGTTCATTTCATAATATTATGTATGAAGTATCACAAAACAATACAATATATAAACACATTTATTACTAATTATTTATTTATTTCTTCAAAGACTCCAAAGAGCAAGATTGCTCATATTAAGGGGCAATATACAAAAAATAATGGCCATAAACAATTAACAATAAAAACAAGAAAACAAATTCAGGCATAAGTTTAAGTAATACAAACTACTATAGATGCACAATATAATATACACATATAAATACAATATTTAAACAGGATAATATTAATAATAATAAAATTAACAAAATTAACTAAGAAAGCAATGAGAAAATTTTTTTAATACAATTATAAAAATGTTTAACATTCGTGAAATGTTGATATTCAATTGGTAAGTTATTGTAATGGTTGATTAATGCATAACGAATCCCTTTATACCTTTTTTTTTGAGAAACTAGTATCTTTGTGCAATAAAGTACCTCTAGTATAATAATCATGTACATCTTTATTAAAAATTAAGGCCATGTTATGGTGAGATAGATTCTTAATAATTTTAAACATATATATACAAATCATATATTTTTAAATTCCTTTAATGCTATAATATTTTAAAAAGTATAAATAAAGTTATAAGATGTAATAAGTAATAAGCGTGACCAGACGTCCCGATTTTGGCGGGACAGTCCCGATTTTTAACAATTTGTCCCGCGCCATTTAAAAAAAAAGTCCCTATTTTTTGGGAAAGAATGCAAGACAAGCGGGAGAACGGAAAGGGAATATACGGTTTTCGCCGCCCATGTAGCTATTTCACCAGGATATGAGTTTTATATTATTTTTGTTAATTTTGTAATGTTAAACTTTAATAATAACAAATCATTGTTGAGAACTGTTTATCAAAGTTAACATTGTTGATTCGACCACCATTGTTTGGTAAATAAAGTGCGGACAAAAAAAAATCGCAATTGAGTGTTGAGACTTCGAAAGTTATTTTATGTGAAGAATAATTTAACAAATTCTTGTGAAAAAATTCATGACCTTTTAAACAACGACAGCAATCTACTTAAAAAAATCACTCAAATGAGAAATATGCCAAAGAATAAAATAATACTGGTACTATACATAATTTTGTAATGTATTACATTTGTAAATTATACTTATGTTGATATTATTTTTGCGTTCTATAAAATTTTTGTTGCTCCATAGAGTATCTTTACATTTTATAATCAAATAAGACCAACATATTTTTTTCATATTTCATAATATTTTGGCGAAATGTTCATATTTTAGTAAACATTTAATATTCCTTCATATTCTTCAATTTTTTAAAATAAAATTTCAATAACTGATTAAAAAAATGTTTGAAGTGATTGTAGAGACATGGTTGGTTACACCTGCTCTGCAAAATGTCTACTGAAGGTTTGTGGGTTTCCTATGGATCGCAGGAGGTTCGTTGAAATTAATAATTTCGACGAACATAACACGCGCCGGGCGCGCGCGGCGCGCGCGCCGTTCGTGTTCGCGGCGCGCATATGTGTACGTACCTTAAGGGTCTACGATAGAGAGAAAAAATGTTCAAATATTCGTAAGGATAATGGATGGGGTGAGGTTGTTTGTTACTCACTGGTATAACTGTAGGCCTAATGACGGTCTTATAAATGGTTACGGCTTGCAAAGCAGACAATAACGAAGCCATTGAATTGCAGTAGCCCATAAATAAAATATTCCTAGAAATACAATCGTAACCTATTAGTGCACACTTCAACTGTAGCCTTAAAGATAGGCAAGAGTATTCTCTTTACTCAGAAGTTGTCATAATTTTGAAACACTGGATGGATCTTCTCCCACCAGTACTGCATCACGTGATTACGGTTTGAAATTTGACGCGAGCTTAGTCACTAGACTAAACACGCGTATAGTTTGCCGATGAAGTGAATGAGAGCGCGGGACGAAGGGAGAGAGGGAATTCCAAGCGATAAAATACCAACCCGTCTACTGATAATATGCACAGTCATTATATGTCACGTATCTGTGTGGTTTATTTCGGGCGCATTCTACATATTTATATTTTTATGTACTTTGTGTAGTTAAATTTCTTTTTTAGTTTAGTTACAGTGCCTAATATTTACTTTAGTTTAAATAATGTCTCGTAAGAAAGGACAAACTATTCACAGCGAGGCCAGGGAGATGATTAAAAATGTTATTAAAGTGTGTGATGAAGAATCGAGATCCGGAGAACTGAAATATTTAATTTCCCAAAAAAATAAACGTGTAGCTAAGTATTGTGGTATATCAGAACACAGTGTATCCAATATAAGAAAGGAGGGTGTTGTGGCTGGTGAAATTCCATTATGTACTCCAGGAAAAAAGAGACCTCGGGCTGAAAAACATAAATCTCATTGTGACGATTTTGATAGAAGAGCGATTCGAGATATAATTAGGGACTTTTATCTGAAAAAGAAGGTAGTTCCGACAGCTCCAAAACTCCTTGAAGAAATTAAAAAAAAAAATTGACTTCCCCTGGCAAGTAGACACATTAAGGAAGTTGCTACATTCCATGGGTTTCAGATGGAAAAAAATGCGGCACTAAAAGAAAGGTTTTATTAGAGCGTCCAGACATAATTTATTGGCGGGCCAGATACTTGAGAACTATTAAAAAGTACAGAGATGAAGAAAAAAATATTATTTATATTGACGATTCGTGGGTGGACAGCAACCTGGCCTTCAATACCCTGCTGGCAGAGCGATGACATCTTGGGTATTACAACTTACACCAGTTCTTCAAACCGCTTAATTCTACTAAATGCAGGCAGTAAAGATGGTTTCATTCCCGGAGCATCATTAATATTCAGGGCTTGACTGGCTACTGGTGATTACCATGTCCATTTGAATGGTGATAATTTCGTTAAATGGATGGTAGAGAAGTTGTTCCCCAACATACCCAGCCCTAATTTCATTGTGCTTGACAATCCTCCGTATCACAGAATACAAGAAAATAAGCCCCTATCGAAGTATGCTGTGAAACTAGAAATGATGAAGTGGCTGGAAAATAACAATATACCAATTTCTGCTGAAATGAAAAAGTTTCAACTTTTTGAATTAATTCAACGCTTCAGGCCAGCAGAAAAATCATACCATATCGATAGACTTATAGGAATGCAAGGGCACTTAGCTCTTCGATTGCCTCCCTATATGTGCGAACTCAATGCAATAGAACTGGCATGGGCTGCAATAAAGAGATATGTTAGAGAAAATAATATTACTGGTGACCTGACCCTAACAAGACTACAGGAATTGACTCAAAGTGCGGTGAACTCAATCACACCGACAGATTGGGAGGGCTACGTCAGTCACGTTAGGTCTCTGGAGGATGAATTCTGGAAAAAAGGATGGATTAATGGAAGATGTGATGGACAGTTTCATCATATCATTAGGAGGAATGGATTCGAGTGGAGAGGAAGACAAGAGTGAAAAGAGTAGTGACGATTGTTCATCAGACTCGGAACTGGCACGTCCGCTAAGCTTCTAATGATAAGGTAAGTTATAGTACAATCCCTCGTGATATGATGTGCCGACTAAAGAATTCCTATTCCTTTCATACACTTCGTCTGTGAACTATAGTTAGAAGTATCGAGATTTCTATTATATGCCATCATTTGTTCTTTCTTTCGAGAAATAAAGGTGTGCCTTTTTGGCCTGTATAAACATTGTCGCAAACAGGCTGACCATTTTTTCTCGTATAAAAGAATATATGAGGACATATAAAATAAATTTCTATACTTCGATCTACATTAACCACTTACTTCAATGTGATCATTGTTTTAATTCTGATTTTAAAGTTTTACATGTTTGTAACAAAGGAAAATGCTAGACCTTTTAGAAACTTCATAAATAAATAAATTAAAGTAATAAGTTATTTGATTCCCAGTTATATTTAAATGATTCAACTCTTTAAATGCAATGTGAAACAATATGTGTTTTATATATTATTATATAAATTGTTTACCTTTTGTTTATATTGTATTGCTTAGATATATTTGTTTACATAGCTGACTATACACAGAAATAGAAATTGTATTTGTATTTATGACATTCATCTGATGAAGATATAGCGTATTGAAACAGCTGTTATATATACAGGCATGTCAATTGGTTTATTCATACACTTAGATTTTATAATTGAAATATCACCTTTTTAATTATCAGAATCAATATGCAATTATATTTTGTACATTCACTACGACATTTCCACATACACTTTCTTTAGCAATAATACATACAACTCAACAAATTTCTAATAACATTTATAACGTATAATAGATAAGAAAAAACTTTAAAATGAAGTTGTAACTTTTATAGTCCAATTTCTCCTTCATACAGTTCAGAATGGGGAAACCATGAAAAAAACGAAGAAAAATCGAACTGTCCCTGAATACTTTGTAGGGTAACCTTTAGCTTTATTAACAGCTTGTCATCTACGCTGCATTGATCTAACAAGCCTATCACAGTTCTGAGGACTGATTTTTGCACCATTCTTCAGGAAAACACCTTCTTCACAATTCTTCTTTGGAAGAAGGATTTCTGCTGTAGGACCCTAGGTTTCAAAAGACGCCATAAATGTTCTATAGGGTATAGTCAAGGGCGATTTATAAGGGGTTTTCAATTGCTTTGGCACGTTCCCTATCACCCAAGTCTATTTTAGTCCGCCGAAATGTCTGGGTCCGTTATCTTGTTGTAACATTTATGTAGGGCGCATATCCAATTTTGTCTGCACTTTCGTTTAACATTCTTACGAAGAATGTGGTTATACACAAATTTGTCCATAACATTGTCAACCTCTTTTGCCGACATACACCCCAACAACATTATAGACCCACCCCCATGTTTTACTGTAGGTGTTGTATTGGTCACATCATTATCCGCTTTGGCTTTACTCCAGACTCCATGAACGCCATCTCAACCGAACATGTTTATTTTAGTCTCATCAAACCAGAGAACATTATTCCAAAATGCCTGCCCCTTATTTACAAGTTCTTTTGAAAACTGTAGTCTTATAACACGGTTCTTCTTACTTACATACGGCCTTTTTCTAGTCATTCTTCCATGATAGCCATTTCTGCGTAACACCTTCCGAACTGTCTCAGTGCATACCTTTATACCAGTAGAACCTTCTAGGGTAGACCGCAATTTTGGAGCACTACTTCTGGGGTTGAATTTCACTTGTCTCACAATGGTTCTATCCTCCTTTTCACTTAACTTCTTTTGTTTAGGTTTTCTCGGTACATTATCTACTGAATCTTTATACTTGAATTTATTTAGTATATACTGTACTGTTGCATGGCATTTACCTATCAGTCGCTCTATTTTTCTCAAAGAATATCCCTTAAGTGCAAGATTTACAGTTGTATCCTTGAGATCAGAACTGAGGTCTTTACATTTACCCATTTGGGAGGCGACTGACTGCCAGTGTACACAACCAGCACAGTAGGCAGATGTAAACAAATGCACAACTTAGAAGTATTCATGTTGCATTAATGTTTAAGCAAGTTAAATAAGATATACACTGTAGTGTTTTCTTTAGTGTATGAATAGCAAATTGGCTTGTATTTGGGTGTAATAAAGATTATTTATTTTGATAAAATTATGATAATTTTATAATTAAGTTTTGAACTACATATTTAGATATAACTTAGTGTTTCCTTCAAACCACAATAAATATTTTTTCTTTACTTTTAAAAACTTTCTGAAAATTGGATTTTTTATTAATAAAAATGCCTGTGTATGAATACCAAATTGACATACTTTATTAAATGGAATAAATATTTCTGAGAATCATATAAAACTTTGACAGTTTTATTTATTTAAAAAATCAACAGATGTTCTTATAAATAATTTTTATCGAACTACAATAATACTTTTCCGCTAGAACAAACCTCTTGAATTTGTTTCCAATGACACTACGTAGGCCCTAATCAGATTCATAGTACGTAAGTTTATTTTTTTCGAAACCGCAAAAATATTTTGTGGGTGTCCTGTTATGTGTGATGTATAAAGCAATTTGTTTTGTCCATAGGAATGCTTAGTTCTTTATAGCCTTGCTACAAAACCATCCACTTTTTGTAATAGTTTACAGTGAATTTGTTTAGCACATAAATTACTCGCAGGTTTAACAAGTTCGCGTGTACAAAGAATGGCGTGTTATATTGCAGTTTTACACGTGTCATTATACTTTTGTTGAGGGTCATGACCCTTCTAACCTCGTATTAACTCCCTCACCCTGATTTAAATTGTCGCGCTATAAAACAAAATGGCGGTTCAGCAGCAGTAGTACGATTATTATATTTAATTAGCAACTAAGGTTGTTAGCTCATAACCCAAATCTGCTAGTTAATGTGGAAAATGTTTGTTCAGATACCTCCTTTTCAGGGGGAACGTTGCACAGTGGGCAAAATCATTAAGTTAGGTGGACAAAAATCATGTAAAAAGCTGGCGTTTCCACGTTACGCGTTATTGTTATTATTAGTTGGAAATTCCAGGAATACTCTTTACATGTTTACAAGTGATAGAATTAATTAGTGATTCTTGTTTAAACAGGTACTCTTAATCCGATACTAATGCATGTATGGTTTATCTGGATCATTGTGTACTGGGTTTCTCGTGGATAAACATTGTTCTGAGAGGATGAACTACACTGCAACGGGTAAGTATTTTTAGTGATTACATCAATAATTAATATTATGATTAATTATTCATTTTGATGGAAAAAATTAATTACCCCAAGAGCTCCCAATTTTTGTTTTTTAATTCGTTTAGGCAATCCTTCCAATTTCAAAATAATTTAGAGATTCTTTTTTTAGATTGTTCTGGGTTTTAGCTGATTCATTGCATTTTTTCAGAGTTCGTGGCACGAATTTCCCGGAAGCAATATTATTAAGAATGAGCGAAATTTCCTAAGAAAAATTCAATATTTTCCAGCAAAACATCCAATCCGACTCTCAACGTAACGAACGCCCTGATTTTTTTTCCCAGAGTCAAGCGATAAAACGAAAAAAGGAGTATCTTTCTCGTAAGCGCGATGCTGCAAAAGTTGTTAAAGATGGAAGTTAGTACCTCGGCATGTACCACAGCGTCTACCTCAGCATCTATCACATCACCTTTTGCAAGAAAATCGAATTTCAAGAATTCCCTATGTTTGTCCCCCGAAGAAGTTTTAGACTTACTTACTCACTGGCACTATCGAACCCGAAGGTTCATGGCCGCGCGGACATAAGCTCTCCATACATCCCTATCCTGAGCTAATGCTTTCCAATCATTCCCTGTATAATCTACTTCCCTCAAATCATAGTTAATGTTGTTCTCCCACCTCATTCTTGGTCTACCAACTGGGCGTTTTCCCTCTGACTTTCCTACAAGAAGCTTCCATGCACGTATTTCATTCCCCATACGTGCAACATGTCCTGCCCATCGCAGTCTACGAGACTTAACTGTTCTTATTATATCTGGCTTCCTATAAATACCATGTAGTTCATTGTTATGTGGTCTTCTCCATTCACCTGTCTGTTCATCTCTCTTTGGTCCAAAAATTTTCCTAAGAACTTTATTCTCAAATACTCGTAATCTCCTTTCCTCCCTTAAAGTAAGAGTCCATGTTTCGCACCCATATAACATAACTGGTAGAATAATAGTTTTATATATTTTCAGCTTAACGTTTTTTGAAAGGAGTTGGGACATCAAAAGTCTCTGCAATGCATAATAGCATGCATTTCCAGAATTGAGCCTATGTTTAATTTCTTTGTGCATCTCATTCCTATTTGTGATTATTGTTCCTAGGTATTTGAATTCAGCCACTTCCTCAAAATTTCCCTCATTTGTCATTAGCTGTCCATTTCCATTATACACTGAATTCCTACGTGTGACCATATATTTAGTTTTAGTTATATTTACTTCCAGTCCTAATTTCTTAGTGTTACTCAATAGTGTGTGCGTGTTGGCCTTTAGTATCTCCTCGCTATCGGCCAGTAGTACTACATCATCAGCATAAACTAACAGCTTATTAATACCATTCAGTTGTAAGCCTTCCTCATTCTCTAAAGATTTAATGGCATGCTCTAGTACAAAATTAAATAGTAGAGGAGATAGTGCATCCCCTTGCTTCAACCCATTCTGGATTTCAAAAGTGGTTGAAAACTGTTTGCCTACACGCACCTTACTCTTTGAGCCATTTAGACACATTCGTATAAGTCTAACCAACTTTTTAGGAATTCCGAACTCCAGCAGGATACTATATAACTTCTCCCTCTTAATTGAATCATATGCTTTTTTGAAGTCTACATATAGGAAGAAGTTTTAGACTCGTTTGTTAATTGCAAACTTACTAAGGATTATTGTTTGTTGTGACAGAGCAAAAGAGGATGGTCACCATGTGTATCTACCGTACAACAAGAAGAAAAAAATATGCATTTTCGGAAGAAACTGTTATAGCTACCTATTATAACAATTTTAAATATAGAACCCAAGGTTTCTGATTATAGGTACCAGAGTTAACAGTTGTTAAAGCGACATTGTTACATTTGTCACTCATAAACTTACAATCTATATACGTATCTACAAAACGGATATCTGAAAAAGGAAACGCAAAATGAATTATTGCTAAGAAAAGAACCCATCCATTTATAATAATAATAATAATAATAATAATAATAATAATAATAATAATAATAATAATAATAATAATAATAATAATACTTTATTTATTCTGGCAGAGTTAAGGCCATCAGGCCCTCTCTTCCACTCAACCAGCACAAATACAAATAAATATTCCACAAATATAGATATACACTATACTAATTATAAACAGTTAAAGATACAATAAATGTAACAATGTAAATGTGACAACTACTAATTGCAAAAGAATGTGAAGAGGTGGACAGAAAAATGTATAAACAACTAACTAATACCAGGCGTGCGCTGCTACGCCCAAATAAATAAAAGTTAATGTGCTTTTATGTTTAGTTGAATAAGTAATAGGAAAAATAATTATAAATTTATGCTTTTAGATACTCCGTGCTGATTACCCGGCGTTGCCAGGGAATCTACTCATCCCGATCTTCTTGCATAAATGAGCTGAAAGACAAAAATTAATGTATTCTTATGATTAGTTGAATAAGTAAAATGAAAAATAATTAAAAATGTATATCGTAATTGTTTTAAGATTCCCCGTGCTGATTACCCGGTGTTGCCCGGGAAACTACTTATCTCGATCTTCTTGTCATAAATGAGCTAAAAGATAAAATTCGTTATTGTGAGTTATCCATAAAAGAATACCCGCCATGTGCTGCTAAACTTGTACAGGAATCTTACGTACTTGCCTCGATCTTCTTGGCATCAATGAAAGACAAAAATAGTTATTGCGAGTTATCCGTAAGTGATAAACACATGCTATCGCAGACTTTTGTATGGACCTTTTTGAGATATTCAATTCTGTGTATATTATTTTTATGTATTTGTTAAGGTTTAGGCAGCGTAAGCCATTTAACCGTCCAAAGAGCTCCTTTTTTCACGTTTTCCACTACAAAGGGCGATTTTTAAGGGTGTAGGAGTTCAGTATCACTACTTTCTTATAACCTTTCTTCATCCCGGGAATCTCCAGAACATGTTGCAAAAAGCCCCATCACAATCGGATCAACGGTATGGCCGCGTATAAAGAACTAACCAACAAACAAACATTCATTTTTATATATTAGGTATGAGCTATGGGGTCTGAACATTAATCTAAAGAAAACAAAATACATGGTAATAGGGGCAAACCGAAAAAGGAAAAATAAACCATTGCGAAGAATGCGCACATTTTGGAGTCAAGATAAGTAAGAATGGGAATCATGAAGATGACAATTTAAGAAAATTAGGGCTGTAATGTAATGAATAAATCGCATTGTATGGGATGAAGATATCTCAAAACAGAAACGAACATTTATAATTCAATTGTAAAAAAATGGCTCAGAGACACGGTATTTGAAATCAAGAACAATAGATAAATTACTTTCAAGATATTGACTTCTGGCGACAATGATTACGAATTTCAAGGAGAGATAAAATTAAAAACAATGTTTAAGAGAATATATGAAAGTGAAAGTATAAAAAAGATCCTGACATAAGAAAAGGATGATAGTAAACAGATTACGGTACCGGAGAATATTTATGAATGGAATCCGACAGTAAGAAGGAAAATAGGAATGCCAAATTAACCGGACGCACAGAGTAGTTACAAGAATTGATGAAGGAAGCTTACAGGAAGGCGAGAGTAACAAATAGTGTGGAATGGAGTATTGCTAGAGAATATTGATATTGGCAAAAGGAAGTGTCAAATATATTGTAAAACATGAGAATAATAAATCTATAAACTAGAATGAAAATGTAATAAATAATAGTTTTAAAAAACTAAAACAACACGCTTTGTTAGAAACCTGAACTAAAAAATGAAAAATAATTTTAATTTCCAACACGCTTGGGATAAAATTAAAGTGGTCAACAGAAAAATCATCTACAACACAATACAAAATAAAACTAGAGTCATCAACAAAAATAAAATAACTTTACCACCAAAAGCGTGGGGTGCTCTATATCAATTAATATATTTCATAATAAACAGATATTGGTAAAAGTAAAGTCTGTAAGAATAAAATGTAAAAATCATGGGAAGCACCCCACCCTCGTGATATTTGTATTAAAATGTTTTATGAAATAAATACATTTTATTTTGACATATGAATTAATCTATACCTTTTAAGTTCATAATTGTTTTTTATTCTGTTGAGGTTATAACAATGTTAAATTATGTACTTTTACACGCTTTATGTTAGCTTGACCTGTATCTGTCTATGTAATGGACCTGTATCTATGTAACGGAATTTTGAACACGATTTTCACCTACTTAGAAACATTGGCTCGACTTGAAACTTTGTATACTTATAAAGGACCCATGATAATACAATAATTTCATATTTTTTTCTAAAATCCTGGCCTGAATTATCAGAAAATAAAAAAAAAACGGTGCAATAGTTTGCGGACTTATTGACCTTTTAGTCAAACGTTGCAATCGTTGTTAGAGCAGTGGACTGTAGTGGTAAATAATTTCAATAATTCATAGGTCACTGGTTCAAATCCGGGCCGGAGGATCTTTTTTAGAAGCGTATTAAGCAATTAAATTTTTATGGGATTCCGGTTTATGACAATCAATTAAATTAAAAATAAAAATAAATAGTTTTAAAAAACTGGAGCAACACGCTTTGTTACAAAACCAAACTACAAAAAATTAAAAATAAATAATAGTTTAAAAAACTTAAACAACACGCTTTATTAGAAAACCAAAATTAAAAATTAAAATTAATTTTAATTTCCAACACGCTTGGGATAAAATTAAAGTGGTCAACAATAAAATCACCTTCGGCACATCTATAATAAAACTAGACTTATCTACAAAAAAAATAATAATTTTACCATCAAAACCGTGGGGTGCTTTTTATGGTTTTTACGTTTTCTTCTTAGAGACTTTACTTTTACCAATATCTGTTTATTATCAAATATATTAATTGATATAGAGCCCCCCACGTTTTTTATGGTAAAATTATTTTTTTTGTACATAACACTAGTATTATTCTAGATGTGTTGGATATGATTTTTTGTTGACCACGTTAATTTTATCCCGAGCGTGTTGTAAAATTATTTTTTAATTTTTTATTTCGGTTTTCTAATAAAGCGTATTGTTTTAGTTTTTTAAATTATTATTTATTTTTACCTTGTATACTACCGTCTTCCTCAACTATTTAAAATTTTCGTTGATTCCACTCTAGGCCTTTCGATGCATGCTTCATCTTCTGGAGCTGTTGTAGTAGTATTGAATTAACTGTATGTCTAATAGAGGGTTTTGCTCATTAGGCATATTTTCGTTGAGAATATTTGTATTCTTGGCCTTCTTGATAATTTCGATTTCTTCTAAAATGTTTATTGTTTTCTCTGTGTGTAATTGATAGTGTATAATCGATATTGTTGAAACTGTGGCGGCTTTCTGAAATGTGTATAGCGAAATTTGATTTGATTGTTACAGGAGAAGGCAAATCAAATTTCGCTGTTCACCAGATTGGAATCCAATCGAAAATGTGTGGGCTAAGATGAAAATAGAGATGAACTCTAATTGGCCCGCAGATGCACAAAAGACGAAAGATGGCTTGTGGACACAAATTCAAGACATCTGGGATGCTCTAGCCGATCGTCCACGTGCCTGTAGAAATTTGGTTGCATCAATGCCCCGCAGGTTGAGGGCGGTAATGGATGCTGAGGCTTCGTATACCCGATACTGATTTTGTTTTTGTTAAAGTTTTCATTTTAAATATATTATTTTCTTTCCTCATTTACTTATTAGAAGAAGGTTTTAATTCAAGATTTTGTGTGTTTTGTGTCCGCATTAAAGCCATAACACTCAAATATAAAATTAAATATGAAACCACATTACAGGCGAAATGCTATTCTAACATTCAGTCAAAAAAAAAAAAAAAGTAGAACGGGAATCTAACCCGTGAGGTTACGAACGCAGAAGATGTCTATTAAACCTCTCGACCACGGAAACGCACTAAGCCAATCTCTCTCTTTAATATTGCTTGAGTGTGCACTGCGTTAACTAGCAAACAACCCAGTACAATTACTGTAAACGTGTTGATGTGAATACGGCTTCTGCGAGCGCTCACGAAGTTCCCCGATCGATTGATAGAATCAGCGGATGACTCCTTTTTTTTTTGTCTAAGGGTGTACATGTAATGGTGTAAGATAGCTCGAAACTTTAATTGGACATTGGATTAAAGTTTACAATTAGGAACTAACCAAATATATTTATAATATTTATCTTTAACAGAATATGTAAATTTACCAGCAGCGGCTAATGAGCAATTCTTCAAAAACTAAATTTTCAAAATATGGTTGATTATATCTCAATAGTTGAGTTTTTCTTCCAATCCATAAGTTTGAGGTCGTATTGAGTAGAATCCACCATACACATTTATTTAATATTAATACTGAATTATGAATTTGAACTGTAACAACTGACAACTCAGATATTTGTTGTCCAAAATCCTACGTTCCCTAATTCAAATTGCTTATCTGAAGTAATTTGTAACGAGATAAATGTATTCGATTTAATTAATTCACACTCTGTGTTGTATTAAATATACAGTAGTAACCATTTTATTTTTTGCCGTCTTTCTATAAACAGCTATATATTGTCCAGTCTCGTTTATCAACTATCGATTTAAAATTGATAACTACAAGAAAATTTATTTACTAATAAATGTGGAAAGTTAATATTAGATGAAGTATGACATATGACTAGAGCGAGGAATTATATGAAGAAAATTATACGCAAATATGAAATCGTAAAGACAAAATATGAAAAATATGAAAATTATGACGCAAAAATATTATCAAGTTACTATTTTCTAAACTTTTTACATATATTTATATACATAGGCCCACTATAACTTATAAGTGTACATACCTGTACATAAATGAGACAAACATAACTTATTTATAGCTCAAGAAATCAAGATATTCACTGTATTTCGATTTTAGTTAGCTTTTTCATTAATTCTGACCCAATATAAAATATCATATTCATAATCTGAAACAATTTTAATGGATCACGCCATAGTGTAGTTGTATAAGGAACGTGGTGCAAACAGGAAAGTCGTGGGTTCGAGTCTCGATATTGTCAAGATTTTTAGCTGGACCAGACCTTCTGGTGGCATTGTGGACCTGGGGTCTCATCCTAATGGAAGTGAGTACTAGATGCATGCTCAGGGCACAAATGCGGCCATAAGGCAGATCCGACAACCCGGCAGACATCTCGTGTCTCTTGTCTAGAAAGATGGGAACTTCAACATACCACTACCACAAAGGCCTCCCAAGACTGCAGTGGAATCACTTTACCTTCATAAATAAAAACTTAGAGGTTATTTATGATACAATTAATTAATGTACTGAATATTTAATTATGAGATCCAAACATATGCAAGAAACAAAACATTGTAATCAAAACAAACAGGTTTCCATGAAATATAGCACTAACAAAGTTTAGAACAGGTATAGTTTGGATTATTGCTATTTTTACATTGCATAAAGATATTAAATTCCTGGAGATGCAAGTGTAACAATAACATTAAATTGGACGATTTAAAATACAAGTAAACCATTCCAGATGTCATATTTGGAGAAAGAAGATGTTAAATGTTATTAGTCCATAATTGGTTCCAGGGATTGTTTCAGAACTCTCTTTGCAATTAAAGTTACATTTAATATATAACTTCAAACATGGTGGAATGTAGTTAAGAATTATTTTAACATTTTTTTTCATGAAATGGGTCTAGCATAGTGTCCATAATCTTGTGTGTTTTTAATAATCCAATTGTCAATTCTGTTTGTAATACACAGAAGTTTTTTTTTCTATATTTTCTGATAGTAAACTATAAGACCTGTCTGTCAGAATTGTTTTGCACGATGAAAAATTATGCCCAACATCACACAATGTTATGGCATACTTGTATCATGCTATATTCGATAGTTTGATGTCCTTACCTACATGAACTTTACTAATTTCACAAAGCACTTAAACGGAAATGAGTACCAGACGCTCGTTCTGGGGGTAAAGGAGGCCGTCACGCAGGGCTGACATCAAGTGCCGATTGTCCAGAAAAAGTGGTAGCCTTAACCTTCTACTACCCCAAGGGCATCTTGAGGCCTCTAGTGGGATTACTTTACTTTACTGCTTCAAGTTTACCAGCAGTCTCTCCTATATTTAAATGCTGTAATCTGTTCACAAAATAAGGACTGCTCTCAGGTAGCAATAACGAATTGACAGCTATTATACCTGATTTAGAATATTCCAACATTGTTCATCTAGGCTCATATTCTTGTCTGGGGATCAAGTTTGGGACAAAAACCTCCATCTAACACGGTCACTCTGTGATTCCTCATCTAATTATTTGCTTTTATAAAATCTATCTATCTTGTTCAGAAGGGACACTGAAGAATTTTCACTTGTTACCACATTACACTGTCAAAAATTGCATAAATACATTTATTTGAAGAAATATTTTAATGAATTCCTAGAACTTTTATTGAAAAAATACGGGAATTTGAAAGTTGAAAAATATGAAGGAGTATGAAATTTTCACTAAAATATGAACATTTTGCTAAAATATTATGAAATATGAAGTTTTTTGTTGGTCTTATTTGATTCTACATATCATGAAATGTAAAGATACTTAGTCTCAGCGCTCTCTGACAAATAGTTTACAACATGAAATTTCATAAAATTCCTCGTTCTACATATGACCCATTTAACAAAGTTAGTGAAATTTTAATAATGACCCAATTTTATTGCGATTGCGTATCAAACTTAAAGGTAGAGCAGAGGCACTCAAATCGTTAATCTTGAGCAATGTGCTGTACATCTATTCTAAATATTTTCAGTGAAGAAGTATGTTATTGCTTACACTATAACTATCATGGAACATTTTGATTATAATGCCCATCAACATCATCATTGTACTTTGTTTAGTCTGTATTTTAATAATATCTTAAAATTGTAATATGTACGTAATTTTTGTATAATTTTACTATTCGCTGGTTGAGTGGAAGAGAAGGCCTTATGGCCTTAACTCTGCCAGCTAAAATAAAGCATTATTATTATTATTATTATCATTATTATCATTATTATCACTCGTTTTCGCTTATCACCCAACAGTATCAAAGAAATTAAATATCTCTCAGAGCAGCAATATAATAAGTAGGTCTACTTAGATTACTAAGACTATTTAATTCATGCCCCAAATGGGAGTCAATGACCAATCACATTTCAGTGATTTTTGATTTACCAATCACAGTCGTGTTTCGCCTAGAATTTACCAACTAAAGTTTATCATAATTAATGCCACGAGTGATTTCCAAATTATCGATAAATTCACGACTCACGAAGTGAGGAGTGAATTTATCTAGAGAATTTGGAAATCAAGAGTGGCATTTTTTAGGACTATTTAACGAATAAATGTTTACTCACAAATTATTATTTAACTATAGTTATTTTAAAATATTTATATATTTAATGTAAACGGCGATGTTTGAAAACAAATGAGAAACGATTGGTATGCTTCATTTGCTTATTTTGTTCATCACTGCTACTAGATCATAATATTATTTATTGCCAAAGGATCGCAATGCTGTAAAAATGCACCCTAGTGGAGAAATGTATAACCAACGTTAGAGGTATTAATTAATTTCTGATGTCCTATGATGTAAATATGTCAATTATTTTTTTCTACAACTCCACTTCATGGAAAATAATTCGTTTAAGAAAATGCAAACAGTGGTATCTTTTTTGTGGTATAATCAATTGTTACAAGTGTTTTTATATTATCTATCGCATGCGCTTTCTGCTGACATGCATGCACTATATATACAATCTGGTAGCCGCATTTCTTAGAGGATCAGCCACTGCAAAATAATGCTATGACCTATTCAGAATGTTAAAAAGGAGGTGCTTTCTTTATTATGATAAACTTTTGTTGGTAAATTTTAAGCGAAACACGACTGTGATTGGTTATAAATAAAAATTATTGAAATGTGATTGGTCGTTGACTCGCATTTGGGGCATGAGTTAAAGAGGCATAATAAAGAAAGCACCTGATTTTTAACATTCTGAATAGGTCATAGCATTATTTTGCAGTGACCGACTCTAAGAAATACGGCTACCAGATTGTATATATAGTGCATGAATGTCAGCACATAACGCATGCGGGAGTTAATATAAAAACATTTGTAGCAGTTGACTATACCACCAAAAAAGAAACCACTGTTTGCACTTTCTTAAATGTATTTTGCCCAGTTAATAACATTCCAAAAAAAAATCATTGTCATATTTACATCATAGGACATCAGAAATTAATTAATATACAGTTTGATGTGTTTCATTTTTTCTCCACTCGAATGCATTCTTACAATATTGCGTCCCTTTGGCAATAAATAATATGATCTCTTTGCAGTGATAAACAAAAGAAGCAAATGAAGCATTCCAATCGTTTCTCATTTGGTTTCAAACATCGCCGTTTACATTAAATATATAAATATTTTAAAATAACTATATTTAAATAATTGTATTCGCTAAATAGTCATAACAAATGCCACTCTTGATTTCCAAATTCTCTAGATAAATTGGAAATTACTCGTGGCATTCTTGTGATAAATTCAACTAAGGAACAATGCAGGTTTAGAAATTCATTTACATATTCTCGAAACCTAGTTAAATACTATTATTTTACTTTATTTTCCTAGTTCTTCTTCTTCTTCTCATCTCCTCCTCCCCTTTGTTATTCCTGCTTCTGTCTATTCTTGTTCTTTATTTTCTTCGCTTTACACTTACTTTTCTTCTTATTCTTATTCTTGTTCTTCTCCTTCTCCTATTCTGTGTTCTTCCTGTCTCTTATTTTTCTTCATGTTTATTTTCTATCTCTTATTTTTCTTCTATTTTACCCTCCTTTCATATGTAGTCTTAATTCCCACATATGACTTACAAGCCAATAGTCCTGGTGGGTTGCCTGTAGGCAGAGAGTAAGAACTCTGTACAATCCGCTTATAAGAAGAATGCATGTGGGGGAAAATGGAAGAGTCACAATACCAAACACATCCACAAATACAGGAACAGGCATATGTCACGCATTAGTGTGGTTTATTTCAGGCGTGTTCTGCTGACTCGGAACTATCATGCCCGCTAAGAGATTGGAAAGTTTAGTTAGTACAATCCCTCATGACGTAATATGCTGCGTAATAAATATCTGGTGATTGCTTTCCTCTGATCTGCGGACTATACTACACGTTAGACAGGTGCAGATATATCTAATAATGCTCACTATGTTTAACAACCTGTATCAAAAGATTTTCTTTTTTAGAATGCTTCAACAATGAAGAGAAACTGCACAGTATCTTGATAGTTCAACTATTTCAGTATAATTAACTCAGGTTAAAATTATTATTTTCTTAACAAAGGGTCGTGTTTTGTTTTGGTATTAGCGTTTTAAATCGTAGTAATCAGGACTACTGAATTCAGAGGGTCGTAACTCCCAAGTTTCAGTGTGCACAGTTATTTATACTAGTCCTATGATTTTTTATTCAAAATTACAAAACTCTCTGTACAGTATATTAAACTTACAGCATATACACTAAGATTGAAATTTTGGATACAATATAAACATATTACTTCAAAAATAAGTAAATTTTCTTCTAAACATAAAGTTCAAATATTTTGCTTTAATTTGGAGAATCAATTGAAAGATTGGTCCGCCGCTATGGTCTCGGAATGGAGATGTTGCCTCGTATGCAGCGGACCCGGGTTTGATCTCTGGTTGGAAAACGTTTCCTGGGTGATTTTTTTTCGAGGTTTTTCCTCACCTGTAAGTCGCATGTCAGGAAACGTTTAGGCTCAAATAGTTCCCGTACATCATCTGACTAACACAATCATCATTATCATATTCGCCATTTTCAGTTTGAATGTGTTAGTGAATTGTGTGTTTCGTATTAAATGTTCATGTTGTTCAGGTCCTGGATTGAAGTGATCACTCAATCAGAGAGGGCCCCCGTGTCCTTGTGTGGTCAAAAATGTATGCGGTTGATCCATAGTTTAAAATCCCTTTCCCGACAGGCCTGCGAACAGTAAGGCCGGGTGGCGTGGAGCATATAAATGTACCTGTAAGGTGAGATGTTAAATTACATTGACTGATTGATTGATTGATTATTCCGTCCATCAATGGAGTTATAGCCAATTTACGGGGACTGCTTCCTAAATTAATTGAAACCATCCTCCTCTATCCAATAACCGTCTTCTCCATCTCATGCATTCAACTCTGTTAGAATATTCCTCAACCTCCTAAGTCGGCCTCATTTATTCTTTCTTCCTGGGGTGCCCTTATAATGCTAATTTTGGTAACTCCTGCCATACGCTCAAGATGTCCCAGAATCTGAGCTAGCCTCTCCTAATGAATGATTCTATATCCAGTTCTCCGTATACTTCCCATCAGTTCTTTGCTGATTCGCTTCGGTAAAGAATATCGGAATGGCATTTTAACACGCTGGACTCAATATTATATTAAATAAGTATAATTGCCATGTCTAAATTCACTTGTATCTTGAATAATGTACGCTGTTTCCAATATTGGAAAAGATTGCTAGGTTTTCATCTTGGATGTACGCGATTATCTCAGAAACAATTTACTCTATCATAATATTCCTTTTTTAGTTCAATAACTAGTCAAAAGTTAGACTTTCGTGGGTAGCTTTTAATTACCGTGTGCTGTATGCTAGAATAATGTGTGATATATCAACATTTTGCAATAGTACGGGCAACTAAAATGCACGTGGTTGCAAAACACATTTCCTGAAGCGTAATAGAACATATGAGGGAAAAAATCGAATGTTTCATACTAACTCCTGTTACAAAAGAAAGATTCTTCATTTACGTGGAAAATGCACGTTCAAGCAATTAATACTTATTTTAGACCTATATCTTCTTCTTCTTCTTTTTACAAGGATTAAATTTTATTGGTTCGTTCCGGCTCCAAATATCATAGCTGCTGTGTCTACCTATTTCTTGGGCGTCCCCTATTTGTCCGGCTTAATATTTGGTACTTTCCAGTAATTAGAATTTCGCCTTGGCTGCGTTACGAGCGCAGCGCAATACTATCCTGGTAATAGGACAGCTGTCGTACCGCTTCCAGAACTGCGGGGGTTGATTCGAGTCATCATCATCTCAATACTATTGCCTCCTCCACGGCTCTTCAGTTACGTCCGCCCATGAGAAGCCGTGCAATCAGGCCCTATATCTTCCTTAAATAATATATACATACATATGTGTGTGTGTGTGTTCGTGTTCTTTAAGAAACACACTCAACTTAGGACAATAAAAAATTAACAAGGTCTAGATTGTTAACAAAAAAATCGGACCACTTAGAACGAGAGTTCATCTTAAGCGAAAATTTAAAAATAACTCTAGCGGCCGCTATTTTCAATTTGTTGTAACGAAACTCAATATATTCTATTGAAATAAACCGTGGGTTGTTTTCTCAATGACCAATACTGTCGAGCCGTTCTAATATCCGGCGAGGCCACACCTAACTAACTTTTGGCGGGACCGCTGCCCGAGGATTACAAAACAAAGCGGCGTTATCAAGTCAAGTCCTGTGATTCGCTGCCGGTTTTAACACCGGTTCTACTGTAGATGTGGTGGGGTTTACCTGAACGCCGTAATTTAAAAATCCCTCTAGTCATGTTTGTTTTCTTTAGCCGTAACTAGATACATTTGACTTAATTAACAAAAGTCAAACTATAAATTCAACTTGCTCAGGAATTTGCTTAATTTACGCACTTCCTGCGTGACAGAATTTTTTTGACTGCAGACATGTCACATTAACTTTTTTTTCGAGGTTTTCTTTTCATAATATATCAACCATCGTAGTTTTGATTTATTTTGGTCTGTGATTGACTTCGAAATACAGTAGAGTGGTAATTAAGAGAACGTTTACCGAAATTAAATTATATTTACGATGTTAGGAGGGAATAACTCAAATCTCTTTGACTTGCGAATAAATTATTTCGACCCCATAGATGGAATAACAACTAGTACTTTTTTCATACCAACAAAGATTTAGAATTATTCTTCACTTATAATTTGGTCTGTGAAACCATGCCGGTTCGCTCAGGGTGGGCAATAAGATCTCAGGGTCCATTTTTATATAAGCGGAAATAATTTTAATTTACCACTCAAATTTTAACGGGTGTTAAACTATTTATTAATGGAAAAATACAATTGTCACTGCACACTTATTATTTTCATCTAAGAGTGTAGTCGATGGAGCTATTCCAAAGTCCATGTGCGTGATTAAAAATATCAAAGTTCAATTTTGTACAAGATTAACTCTTTCTAAGTTTTAAATTACTTAAAATCTTGCAAATTCGCGGACGATTCCAAATTTAATCTGTATCAGAGATCGCGGTCTGTAAATCCACGCATGCTACAATACTGAATAGAGAGTGACAGAGAATGAGAAAATTTAGATTTGCGTTCTTGCTTAGAAAGAAGATGGCTCCTCCTAGTTCATGAATTCCACTCGATACAATTTAATACACATATGTTACAGTAAACCTTATTCGTTAGTTATGTGTTCCCTTGGAGGGGGGTTTACGTCCTTGGAATTCCTGAAATGTAAGTTTGTTCAGCAGAGCCATGATAATTTACACGTGTGATTCTTTTATGTGTAAATTTTATCCTTGTTTCTTGGTATTACTGGTCAGAGGCGTCAATTAACGTCTTCTGAGAACTGGGTTATGATTGCTTTCTGATATTTTTAATAGATATCTATGTTTTCAGTTTCTTTCAAATTTGTAAACTGTCATATCAAGAGGAAACTGGGTTATAATTGATTTTTGATATTGTTAATAGGTAACTGTGTTATCTTTTCTTACGGGGAATGAGTATATCTTGTTATTTGTATAGACTACTAAATCGAAATAGTTTTATTATTTTGACAAAACCCTTTGTGTTCCTATATTATTTGTTACTTGTGGGAAGGCCGTTTCTAACTGTGGAATTTTATAAGAATTCGGGTCATTCCAGGACGACATAAACTGTAAAATTCGTGTACTCAAAAACTGGTTGCGAGTAATCCAAGGTGAACAAACAATGCTTAGAGCAATTTGTTACGACCACCAAATTAAAAACATAGATGTTAAATTTTGGGCAGATGAGGTTAGGAGAGAACTCCAAAAGATTGTGATGGGCTGGATATGGGAAAAAGGGACTGAAAATCGCAAGAACGTGTGGAGAAAAATAAGGAGGAGGTACTTAGATATAAACCAACAAGATACTTTCGCCGAATGTACAGGAAAACGCTCACTGTGTTTACAAAGAGACCTAAAACACGTCTGGGGAAAAGAATCGTATATACTCAACCTAAGATTTAAGGAGAGATCAGGGCTTGCTTGGTTTTAGGCTAGGGGCATGGAAATTTCTAAAAATTAGCGACGATCACGATATGCGAATATGTCCAATGTGCGGGAACTTTGAAGATGAGATACATATATTAGGAAAATGTAATGATTTAGAATATCGCAGACGTCAGTTATTACCGGAAAGATTTCTAAAAAAAATCGGGAAAGATTGGCATGCTACGAGTTATTGGTAAATCCAGGAAATTGGATAAACCTCGGTAAATTCCTGGACAAAACGCGGAAAATAAGGACAACACTCATTCATGAATAAATATATGTTATCAAAATGCAATACCATTAATTCTTAACAATTATATATAAATTAATTAGTGTATAATGCTATTGTGTTATTAATTAATTGTAATATTATTGTGTTTTCTTTATGTAATTGTAATGTTAATGTTTTTTTAGTGTATAATGCTACTGTGTTATTATTTAATTGTAATATTATTGTTTTTTTTTTGTTTATGTAATTGTAATGTTATTGCTTTTTTGTTGTTTCTTTTTCTTTACACTAGTACCAATTATTAATTTATTATAACGGACTGTCAACAGCACGTACGGCTTACTGCCCGTGCGACCCATATTTGTAAATAATATTGTAAATATCTTACTTTTTGTCTAATAAAGTCCTACTACTACTACTACTACTACTACTACTTGTCTACTCAGGTAGCATTTTGACAAAACCTCTTTTTTCTATTCATGTATTGGAATTTCCCTGGGCCAGTATTACATATTTTCCGCATATGTCTTTTATAACTATATTAATAAGATAATATACTTTGATTATCAATTAATTAATTAATTAATTGAATTAAACTTTAATATAATTTTCTTAATCCCTGTAATTTTCTGATTCTAATGATATGTTATAAGACATGTTTATCCTATAGCATTTTTGATTACATTATCAGTACATTTTAGTTTTTGGCCTAATGTATTCTCTGAGCCTATTAATTCCTGGTACAAAACATACCTCGAATGCTAGACAGGCGAAGGTACATCCAAGGCATAGTGCTGCAATCGGACCGAGTAACAAAGTCATAAAGATGTAGCAACAGTTTCTGGAACATCTGAAGCACCAAGAACTCAGTTTCCACACGCAGTTCACGCTCCGAACTCCTTCTGGCTCCCCAATAACATCGTCCCATTGGACCTGAAAAAAACAGACAAACACTAGCAGAACAGGCAGCATGACTCTTGTTTGCGTCCCGTTGTACATACGTTGGAGGGCATTAAAAGTCGTGTTTCAAGTTTTAACGCACGATTCACATGGGTAAACTAATTGCACAGTGGAACTGCAATACGCTCACCTGCTTCCAATGTAGAGCATTCTTTTATGCACAACTAACGAGCGAACGCTTATCTTATTACCCTTGTGGCTTGCTTCGTATGCATGAGGTCACAGGTTCGATTCTTATGAGGTTAATTTTTTATTGCTAAAATACTTCCTACTTTACTCTAACTGTCCACTCTTTAAAAAACTATCTCGCTATTCGGAAGTATTATTATTATTATTATTATTATTATTATTATTATTAATGTTGTCTATTAATTATAGACTACTATTAGGCTGGACTTGACCTATATAAACTAAATACGGTATTATAATTGAATGGTGAGTCTATTTCCTCACTAATACGCAATAAATGAAAAATAAAAAAATGTAGAATTATATGAACCTATATATTATTACACGCTTTATATTAGCATGACCTGTATCTATGTAACGGAATTTTTCAACGCGAATGTCAACCACTTAAAATCATTGGACTGACTTGAAGCTTTGTATACTTGTAAACGACCAATGACAATACAATAATTTCATTTTTTTTTTTAAATCCTGGCCAGAATCATCAGAAAATCAAAAAAAGTGAATGTGTAATTATGTAACGGAATCAATCAAAACGATTTTCACCCACTTAAAATCATTGGATCGACATGAAACTTTGTATACTTGTAAAGGACCAATGACAATATAATAATTTCATAATTGTTTCTAAATTCCTGGGGAATCAGCAGAAAATCACAATAAAAAACGGTATAATAGATTGCGGACTTATCAAATTCTTACTCAATCGTTGTAAGAGCTCAGATAGTAGAGCGGTGGACTGTAGTGATATATACATAATTACTTACTTAATCACTGGCACTATCCAACCCGTAGGTACATGGCCGCGCGCACATAAGCTCTCCATATATCCCTATCCTGAGCTAATGTTTTCCAATCATTCCCTGTATAATCTGCTTCCCGCAAATCTTAGTTAATGTTATTCTCCCGCCTCATTCTTGGTCTACCAACTGGGTGTTTTCACTCTGGCTTTCCTACAAGAAGCTTACATGCAAGTCTTTAATTCCCCATACGTGCAACATGTCCTGCCCATCGCAGTCTACTAGACTTAACTGTTCTTATTACATCTGGCTTCCTATAAAGACCATGTAGTTCATTGTTAAGTAGTCTTCTCCATTCACCTGTCTGTTCATCTGTCTTTGGTCCAAAAATTTTCCTAAGTACTTTATTCTCAAATATTTGTAATCTCCTCTCTTCCCTTAAAGTAAGAGTCCATGTTTCACACCCATATTATATAACTGGTAGAATAATAGATTTATATATTTTCAGTTTAACGTTTTTTGAAAGGAGTTGGGACATCAAGAGTCTCTGCAATGCATAATAGCATGCATTTCCAGAATTGAGCCTTTGTGCATCTCATTCCTACTTGTGATTATTGTTCCTAGGTATTTGAATTCAGCCACTTCCTCAAAATTTCACTCATTTGTCATTAGCTGTCTATTTCCATTATTCAATGAATTTCTACGTGTGACAATATATTTTGTTTTATTGATATTTACTTCCAGTCCTAATTTTTTAGTGTTACTCAATAGTGTGTGCGTGTTGTCCTTTAGTATCTCCTCGCTATCAGCCAACAATACTACATCATCAGCATAAACTAACAGCTTATTAATACAATTCAGTTTTAAGCCTTCCTCATTCTCTAAAGATTTAATGTAATGCTCTAGTACAAAATTAAATAGTAGAGGAGATAGTGCATCCCCTTGATTCATCCCATTCTGGATTTCAAAAGTGTCCGAAAACTGTTTGCCTACACGCACCCTACTCTTTGTGCCATTTAGACACATTCGTATAAGTCTGACTAACTTTTTAGGAATTCCGAACTCCAGCAGGATACTATATAACTTCTCCCTCTTAATTGAATCATATGCTTTTTTTGAAGTCTACATATAGTTGATGTACAGTACCATTATATTCCTATTTCTTTTCTAAAATCTGTCTTAAGCTAAAAATCTGATCTGTTGTAGACCTGTTTCTTCTAAATGCACATTGATGATCTCCTAGAATGTCATCAATATAGGGAGTAGGTCTGCTTACTAATATATTTGTTAGAATTTTGTACGATGTTGAAAGTAATGAGATGCCCCTGTAGTTGTTGCAATCAGTTTTATCTCCGTTCTTATAAATTGATACGATAATCGATTCTTTCCATTCATCTGGAAGAGCTTCTTTTTCCCAAATCACACTAAGCAACCAGCGTATCTTGTCCATCAATTTTTCTCCCCCTGCTTTTATCAGTTCTGCTGGGATCTCATCTGAACCTGATGATTTATACTTCTTCAATTTTTCAATTGCCATTTCAACCTCTAATGCACTTGATTCTGCGACTAGCATTTCTGCTGTCTGTAACGTATCCTCCTCAATGTCCTGTTCTGTATGTACATTTAATAGCTGATTAAAGTAACTTTTCCAACTATTTAATATACTCCTGGAATCTGGAATCATATCCCCATTTTCATTCCGAATTATGTTTGTTCTAGCCTGAAATCCTCTCTTCTGTATACTAATTCCCTGATATAATTCTCTAATGTTCCTATTTTTTGCATTCATTTCAAGATCATTAATCTTCTCTCTCAAATATTTCCTCTTTTTACTTTTTAGTGACTTGGTGGTTTCCCGTCTAATACTACCCAATTGCTCTAAATTAACCTCATTTGGCTCAATGTAACCATTTCATTTTTGCTAGATTTCGTTTTCTTTACAATTTGGGACACTTCCCAACAAACCATTCTCTTGTTTTGCCTCTTTTTTAAACAACCAATGCTTTCTAATGCTGATAATTTAATAGTATCTCTAATAGCCTCCCGTTCTTTATTTATATCAGTTTCTACTTCGTTTGCCACCATTGTCATCTGAAGATTCCAGTACTTCAAATCTATTAGCAATTTTGGGTTTGGTATTCTTGCCGCATTTCATCATTTTTCAAGTTTTTTAATTCAAATTTTACAGAATCATCTTCAGCGTTTGTTCCTCTCATAAGCGATAACCGTTGTCTGATTTTCACTCTGACCAGATGATGATCCGTATTGCAGTCTGTCCCTCTAACTGATCTAACATCGATGATGTTACTGTGCCAGCGTTTATCCACTAATACATGATCTATCTGATTCCAAGTTTCTCCATCTTCGGACGTCCAGGTGTATTTATGAATATCCTTATGCTGAAATGTTGTGCTCTTAACAATGAGATTCTTTGATGTGGCAAATGTGACTAATCTAACCCCGTTGTCGTTACTATCTTCATGAAGACTGAATTTGCCTATTGTTGGTTTGAATATATCTTT
Organism: Diploptera punctata; assembly: GCA_030220185.1. NCBI lineage: Eukaryota > Metazoa > Arthropoda > Insecta > Blattodea > Blaberidae > Diploptera > Diploptera punctata. The sequence goes on from JASPKZ010008595.1 coordinate 188,925, forward strand.
CCGCCCCAATTTTGCATTAAAATTTCGTAAGATAATTTTCATATGATATCGTGAAAGACTATCAAATAAGCATTCTAATTCTTCATAGAACTCATCCTTGATCTTGTCATCTTTATCTTCTGTGGGGGCATGTACATTTACAATTATAAAATCATGTTGTTTACCCTTTAGAATTATGTATGATAACCTATCACTAACAAACTTAACAGAAGATAAAGATGACAAGATCAAGGATGAGTTCTATGAAGAATTAGAATGCTTATTTGATAGCCTTTCACGATATCATATGAAAATTATCTTACGAAATTTGAATGCAAAGTGGGACGGGAAGATATATTCAAACCAACAATAGGCAAATTCAGTCTTCATGAAGATAATAACGACAACGGGCTTAGATTAGTCACATTTGCAACATCAAAGAATCTCATTGTTAAGAGCACGACATTTCAGCATAAGGATATTCATAAATACACCTTGGACGTTCCCAGATGGAGAAACTCGGAACCAGATAGATCATGTATTAGTGGATAAACGCTGGCATAATAGCATCATCGATGTTAGAACAGTTAGAGGGACAGACTGCAATTCGGATCATCATCTGGTCAGAGTGAAAATCAGACAACGGTTATCGCTTATGAGAGGAACAAACGCTAAAGATGATTCTGTAAAATTGGAATTAAAAAACTTGAAAAATGATGAAATACGGCAAGAATACCAAATCAAAATTGCTAATAGATTTGAAGTACTGGAATCTTCAGATGACAATGTGGCAAACGAAAGAGAAACTGATATAAATAAAGAATGGGAGGCTATAAGAGACAGTATTAAATTCTCAGCATCAGAAAGCATTGGTTGTTTCAAAAAGAGGCAAAACAAGAAGTGGTTTGACGAGAAATGTGCCCACATTGTAAAGATAAGAAAGCCAGCAAAAATGAAATGGTTGCATGAGCCAAATGAGGTAAATTTAGAACAATTGGGTAGTATTAGACGAGAAACCACCAAATTATTAAAAAGTAAAAGAGGGAATATTAGAGAGAAGATTAATGATCTTGAAATGAATGCAAAAAATAGGAACACTAGAGAATTATATCAGGGAATTAGTATAGAGAAGAAAGGGTTTCAGGCTATAACAAACATAATTCGGAATGAAAATGGGGATATGATTGCATATTCCAGGAGTATATTAAATAGATGGAAAAGTTACCTTAATCAACTATTAAATGTACGTACAGAACAGGACATTGAGGAGGATAATTTACAGACAGCAGAAATGCTAGTCGCAGAGCCAAGTGCATTAAAGGTTGAAATGGCGATTGAAAAATTGAAGAAGTATAAAGCATCAGGTTCAGATGAGATCCCAGCATAACTGATAAAATCAGGGGGAGAAAAATTGATGGACAACATACGCTGGTTGCTGAGTATGATTTGGGAAAAAAGCTCTTCCAGATGAATGGAAAGAATCAATTATCGTACCAATTTATAAGAAAGGAGATAAAACTGATTGCAACAACTATAGGGACATCTCATTATTTTCAACTGCGTACAAAATTCTAACAAATATATTAGTAAGCAGACTTACTCCCTATATTGATGACATTCTAGGAGATCATCAATGTGCATTTAGAAGTAACAGATTTAGTATAAGACAGATTTTAGAAAAGAAATGGGAATATAATTGTACTGTACATCAACTATATGTAGACTTCAAAAAAGCATATGATTCAATTAAGAGGGAGAAGTTCTATAGTATCCTGCTGGAGTTCGGAATTCCTAAAAAGTTAGTTAGACTTATACGAATGTGTCTAGATGGCACAAAGAGTAGGGTGCGTGTAGGCAAACAGTTTTCGGACACTTTTGAAATCCAGAATGGGTTGAAGCAAGGAGATACACTATCTCCTCTACTATTTAATTTTGTACTAGAGCAAGCCATAAATCTTTAGAGAATGAGGAAGGCTTACAACTGAATTGTATTAATAAGCTGTTAGTTTATGCTGATGATGTAGTATTGTTGGCTGATAGCGAGGAAATACTAAAGGACAATACGCTCACACTATTGAGTAACACTAAGAAATTAGGACTGGAAGTAAATATCAATAAAACTAAATATATGGCCACACGTAGAAATACAATATATAATGGAAATGGACAGCTAATGACAATTGAGGGGAATTTTGAGGAAGTGGCTGAATTCAAATACCTAGGAACAATAATCACAAATAGTAATGACATGCACAAAGAAATTAAACATAGGCTCAATTCTGGAAATGCGTGCTGTTATGCATTGCAGAGACTCTTGATATCCGAACTCCTTTCAAAAAACGTTAAACTGAAAATATATAAAACTATTATTCTACTAGTTATATTATATGGGTGCGAATCATGGACTCTTACTAAAGGGAGGAAAGGATATTACAAATATTTGAGAATAAAGTACTTAGGAAAATTTTTGGACCAAAGAGAGATGAACAAACAGGTGAATGGGGAAGACTTCTTAACAATGAACTACGTGGTCTTTATAGGAAGCCAGATATAATAAGAACAGTTAAGTCTCGTAGACTGCGATGGGCAGAACATGTTGCACGTATGGGGAATGAAAGAGTTGCATGGAAGCTTCTTGTAGGAAAGCCATAGGGAAAACGCCCAGTTAGTAGACCAAGAATGAGGTTGGAGAATAACATTAACTATGATTTGAGGGAAGTAGATTATACAGGGAATGATTGGAAAGTATTAGCTCAGGATATGGATGTATGGAGAGCTTATGTGCGCGCGGCCATGAACCTACGGGTTCCATAGTGCCAGTGAGTAAGTAAGTAAATATTAATTGAATCAGAGCACCCCACGCTTTTGATGGTAAAGTTATTTTTTTGTAGATAACTCTAAGTTGTATTCTAAATGTGTTGGAGATTATTTTTTTGTTGACCACATTAATTTTATCCCAAGCGTGTTGTAAATTGAATTTATTTTTATTTTTTTTAGTTCGGTTTTCTAATAAAGCGTGTTGTTTTAGTTTTTAAAGCAACTATTTATTTATTTATTACATAAAGTAATATCATTATTATTAAAACGTGGTATTTCAAGCACAAATGTATTACGGTAGCAAATTGTGTTATAGAGTTTAAGAGGCAGGAATATTACTTAAAATAGTAAAAAGTGGACGTAGATTACGTGGCTGGAATTATATGTTATAGGATGTATTTTGCGGAAATACAAATAAGTAACAAAAACATTATTTTCGAGAGATTTGAACCCTGTCTCTCATAAATACTTCGTTTTCGTAATTGATTTAACGATCTACGCTACTCGAACGTCTGATATTAGTTGTATAAATTCTGGTTTTCTTGTTTACTTTTACACTATGCACGAGAGTCGCAATTTGAGTAATGTTGTATATGTAAAACACTCGATAATGTCTAGAGAAATTTCTCCATCACTGCTCTTTAACTATTTAAGACGATTAAAACCAAATACAGCATGTTTAAAGTTTTTAATAATGAGTTTCCTCGTGAACTACAGCTTTAGCTCATCGAACATGCGCAGTGTGTCATAACAGGGACTCTGTGTTTTGAAGACGCGGTGATGGCGGCAGTTCAGTTCATTGAGCAAAATCTCCACAAGAAAAACTGTGTTATTACTGTCAGTCTGGACGTTCACGGAGCATTCGATGCTGCATGGTGGCCCAGAATGCTACTTAATTTAAAAGAACTTGGATGCCCCAATAACCTTTTTAATTTAACGAAAACTACTTCACAGACAGAACTGCCACAGTACAAACAAATACTTGTAAAGTAACAAAATAACTGAGTAAGGTCTGCCCACAAAGGTCTTGCTGCGGGCCAGGCTTCTGAAAAGTGAAGTACAACTCTATTCCTAGCCAGGAATTCTCCATCCTTTCCAAAATTATTGCTTTCGCGGACGACCTTCTAGTGCTGACTCAAGGCAGCAGCAACAAGGAAGCAGAAAATTTAGCAAATTCGGATGTGAAGAGAATTGAAATTTGGGCAAAAAAAAAACGAAGTCAAATTTAATGAGAGCAAACCAAAAGTTCTGCTAATGTGACGGAGAAGGAAATCTGGCAAAGAACCTATTAATATCTACTTAAACCACAGGAAACTCATACAGACAAGAGAACTAAAATACTTGGATATATTTTCGGATGAAAAACACAACTTCAATAGATACGTCGATTATATATCCGGGAAGCCCCTTCTTCTAATAAATATGCTGAGCTAAACAACACAACTGCAATGGGGCCTAGGCCACAAAGCTCTCAGGACTATCTACAATGGTGCAATCGTACCTATTCTAACATATGGATCACCAGTCTGGGAATATGCCATAATGAAACATAAGAACGTACAGAAACTTCAGAGATTTCAGAGATTAATAAAGTCAAAATAGCTAAGGCCTAAAAAACACTATCCTTTGGAGCTTACTGTGTAATTGCTGGTGTCAACCTATTAACATAACAATTAACGAAGCTTAAAAAATTCATAGAATCACACATGGAATGACACTAGACGGCGTGGATTTTGACACGTCACTCCAAACAAGTAACTGGCCCCATCCAGCCGACAGAAAAACAATAGAGGAAGTAAATAAAAACAATATAATTATATATATATATTCTAGAAATATACACAAATGGAAGTAGGATACAAGGCATGGTTGGAGTAGCAGCAGTATTCTACAAACAGAGTATATTATTACATAGAATTAAAGCCAAACTGCACGATAAGTTTTCCAACAATCGGGCTGAACAGATTGCAATTTTAAAATCACTAAAAGCCCTACTCGAACTGGACATCGTGCATTGGCAAAGAAACATCGCCCTTTATACAGACAGCCTAATAACATTAGCTTTATCAAGAAACAATTCTAAACATTACTTTCTAATAGGAGAAATACACAACAAATTCAGAAGCCTTAAACAACAACAATGGATCATACATTTCTCATGGATCAAAGCGCACGCAGGATTTATCGGGAATTAGCTAGCTGACAAATACGCAAAAGAAGCAGCTCTTGAAAACAACACAAACCTAGTCTATACCAAACAACCCAAAACCTCTGTCGTGAGTGCTGTCAAGGAAGAAGGACTTCAGCAATGGCAACAGCAGTGGGACAACACAACCAAAGGCTCGCAATGCAGACGACTCCTTCCTTCTGTCGTCCTCAGAATGAAACTAAACATCCCTATTAACCCAGCAACAACCGCAATTATAAGTGGACACGGAAAAACGAGTTATCTCTACAGGATTGGTGCAATAGATGATCCCACTTGTACCTGTCTGCGAGAGGAACAATCGGTGCAGCATCTACTCTACAGGTGACCAAAATTACAAAAAACAGAGGAACGAGATGAAAGTGGCTATTGAACTGAAAAACGCACAATGGCCAGTACCTGACGAGCAACTACTCTCAAGACATCTAAGGCATTTTTCAAAATTTACAAAAAACATAGACTTTGGCATGTTATAGACAAACTGTAACATAGTGATCAATCATTGTATATAATGTATATGTTGTATATATTATGTTAGGAAATAGGCACAAAATATAGATTAGGTCAAAGCATTTACATTTGTGTATATAAGAACCATAATCTCAACTTTATTAGATGTAAATTCAAATATAGTATGTAGTATAACGCTATGTAATGGAGCATATATCCAATATAAAAATATTACCATTATTATTATCATTATTATTATTATTATCATTATCATTATTATCATTATTATTATTATTATTATTATTATTACTACTATTGAGCAATTCCATGAAAATGTCATACCGAGGTGAAAATGTTTAAATTGACACAGGAATAATTTTGCTGACATAATATATATCTTCAAGATCAAATTTCCAGATTCTATGAGATAATGTTTCGAATGTGTATTATTTTAATCTAATATTAGTGGTAGAACTTGTCATATTCCAAACCTGTAAAAACGAGCAATATTTTAACAATTTGTTGTTTAATGATTTGGCCGTATTAATTCGTTTTATTTCACAAACTCCTCTGTTAAAATATACTTTGGTCCTCCTTAGTCGTAAATGTAATAATATTAATTGCTTTCGAATGTTATATATACCTTAAATGTGTCCTATAATCGTTAACTGTAAGTTACGGAAACGGAAAACGTATAAAAATTACTGTACACAGTATGATAATTGATGAATTAAAATTTCCTCTATGATTCTACGTTATCGGTACACAACTAAGAAAAAAGTATTGATGAAATTTTCTTGTAAAGTAAATATTTTTCCCGCTAGTGTCCCGTGACAGACTTTTTGTCCTCTCATTTGTATTGCCAATAAGGAAGGCGCAGTCAGTTGCTTGCTGTACTCCGCTGAGGATTAACATAAATATAATTTAGAAAATCTGGTAGACTGTTCGGCTCAGCTGTCCCATAAAATAATTACTGGCCCTTCTTCTGTGTCAATTTGAGCTAAAAGGCAGTCAGCGGAAGCTTTTAATTATATTCGGGAATAGGTTGCAGTAAATAGAGCAGCCATTCTTGTTGATTTCTCAGAAAATTACACCCACAAAGAAGAAAATGAGATCCAGGCAGTTCATTGGAACAATAAGCATATCTGAATATTAGCCTAATTGCTGTTGACTAGTGTATATTGACAGAGAAGTTCAGAAGAAATACTTTGTTCTATAGCGTACTTATAATGTTAGGTTATGTGACACATGAGAAGTGGGCTATAGATGTTTGTTTAAGAAAAGTTTTTTCTGATCTATAATTAAACAAAAATTAGAAAGAAACAATTGGAAACCAAACTTCATAAATCAATGACACAGAATTACTTTCAATTTAATAATGAGATATACATACAAGAAGTTGGAATCCCTATGGGATCTCCAACCTCAAGGATATTATCAGAAATATTCCTACAAAATTTAGAAAACATACACTACAAAAGACTAACACAAAAATACAACATAAAATTAATCGCCAGATACGTAGATGACATCATAATAATCTATGAAAATACAGACAGAAAAGAAGAAGAAATCGTATCAGAATTAAATGATATGCACAATAAATTGGAATTGACAGGAGACATTGAACAAAAGAACAATTTTTTTTGGATCATAACATAGGTAAAAACACGAAAACAAAAAAATTAAATAAATATATACAGAAAATCAACAACTAATATGCTTACAATCAACAACAAATCACGACATCAGTACCAACAAAAAATAAGCGCATTCCAGTGCCTAATTAATAGAATGTTAAAATTGCCGTTAGACAGAATTAATTACAATAAGGAATTACGGTATATCAAAAACATGGCTAGAAGCAATGGCTATAACAGCAAAATTATAGATAAACTTGTATGAAAACAAAAGAAGGAAACGGACATAATTAAAATAACGAAACTCGAAAGGGAAACAAATATTAATAGTACATGAACTACACTAACATATACAGTGCACGAAACCATAAAATTGGCAAAAACATTGAGAAAAATAAACAAAAATTTAAACATAGCCTACAAAACTAATAATAAATTAAATAATGTTATAAGTAACAAAATAGAAAAACATAATAGATTTAATAGCAAGGGAGTATATAAATTAACACGCAAAGACGTGACAAATTCTATACAGGTAGAAAGAAAAGAAACTTCAACATAAGGTTTAAAGAGCATCGTAACGATTTCGTACACGCATAATGTAAGTCTAATTACGCTAAGCACATAGTGATTGAAAACCTTAAAGAAACAATCGAAGATAAAGATAGTGTGATAAGAAATTTACAGACAAAAGTGGATGACTTAGAGCAATATCAGAGACGACAGTGTTTACGTGTTTTCGGGGTTGAAGAAGTGGCCGGGGAGGACACTGACATTAAGTCAATAGAAATAGCCCAGAAAATCGGTGTTGATCTCAATATTACTGACATTGACAGGAGCCATCGTGTTGGTGTACGAAGAGAAGATAGGCCGCGCCCTATTATTATAAAATTTACTAGTTACCGCAAAAGAAGAGAGATGTTCGTAAATAAGAAACAACTCAAGGATCAGGTATAACAATCCGAGAAGACTTAACAAGAATGCGCCACCAACTATTGAGAGACACTATTGAAAAGTTTGGTGTACGCAATGTCTGGACATTGGACGGTGTTATATTCGCTAAAGTTGGTGAATCAAAAAAGCGTATCACCAGTGCTAGTGACCTGTGTTAATTTAAGCCTTTAGCGTATTATAGGGTATGTTTATTTATATCATATAATTTAAAAACTATTTAATTATTCTATATCTTATTTTTAATATATATCAACATTTTTTTTTCAATAATTCTTAAATTAATAATTAAGCTATAGCAATTTCTCTAGGCTAATTAGGTTAACATTTACTTTATTTTGTTAGAATAGTCCAATTGATTTTATTATTACTAATATTTATTTTTCTCTGCTCCTAATAGTGTGTTAATTCAGTTAAAATTTTCATTATTTGTAAAAGTTGGTACAATTGATCTTCCAAGTTTTAGTCAAATATTTGAAGTCCCTGACCTGCTTTCAGCACGACCATCCCCCAGGCAAATTCCTACCCTTTCTTCAAATGACAATGCCAATGAATCCTCACATTCTTCTCACCCCACCACTGCCTACCTGCTAAAAGAATGTTTTTCTCCTCGCTCAAAGCATTCTGCCTCACATTCATGAAATTCGACATTTATTTTCCGAGATTTCTCTGCATGCGATCTTAATATCTGAGTCCTGGCTTAAACCTTCCCTTCACTCCTCACTTGTTGATATTGACGGGTACACCCTCTGTCGCAATGATAGACTAGGGAAAAGAGGTGGGGGAGTTGCGATGTATATCAAATCGAACTTAGAGCCCAAAGTCATTCTTCACTCCTCCCCTGATTACAATGCACGACCAGAATTCCTCTTCATTGAAATTTCAGCTAGTTTACAGAGATGTCTCCTGTGTGTGGTGTACAAACCTCCGAAAGTAGAGTATCTTAGTGACATAGAAACACCTTTATTAAGTTACTGCCGCATTATCAGCATGTTATAGTAATGGGCGACTTTAACTCTAACTTACTTTCTTCCTCATCTTCATCATTAGAACTACTGGCATTATTTCACGCATGCAATATGTATGTCTTGCCTTTACAACCAACTCATCACACATCGACGACTGATACATTAATAGACATCACAGCCACGACAAATTCACAGAAAATTATAAACTACGGACAAATATCTGCCCCCGGCATATCAGCCCATGACGTCATATATATCGAATACTCTCTCCAGTGTCCTAGGACTCGTCCTAAATTATTAACGTATCGAAATTTAAAAAATATTAACCAGCAAGCTCTAATTGCAGACGCTATCGACATGCCGTGGCATGATATTTGGACCCTATGCACAATTGACGAAAAATTGCTTAAATTTAACAATATGATATTAGAACTTTACGACAAACATGCCCCCTTGAAGACTAGACGAATTACTAAATCCCCAGCTCCCTGGATGTCCCACGAAATTCGACTACTGATGGCTGAGAGGGATGCTGCTTTTCGAAAATATAGACGGGAGAAAAGTGACGCTAACTTAAGACAATATAAGACATTAAGAAACAAAACGAATCAAAACATTAGGAACGCTAAGTTGCAGTATGCTCATAGTCTCATTGATCCAAACACAAATGCAAGTGATATGTGGAAACGTATTAGATCAATGGGTCTACGGCAGCCGACAACCAAAGGAGAGAGCATTAACATATCACTGGACGATCTAAACCAACATTTCACATCATATGCCACACTTAACATAAACACTACGACCAAACAACAAACTATAGATGAGCTCCTATCCACACCTACTCCTTCCCGAGAAAAATTCTTCTTTTCCTATATAATGCCAATCGACGTTAAACTATCCCTGGACCGCATTAGAACTAAAACACAAGGTATAGACAATATAAGTATCGACTTTTTAAAGAAAATACTCCATGTCATACTGCCAACTGTAACACATATATATTAATGCCTCAATTATGACCTCAACTTACCCGAACTCTGGAAAAAGCTATAGTCAGACCAATCCCTAAAATTAAATTACCTGTAACACCAAACGACTTTAGACCAATCAGCATCCTCCCAGTCCTATCTAAGGCCTTGGAGCGCATTGTTCATGGACAATTAACTGATTACCTTAACACTCATAACATACTCGACCCATACCAATCAGGTTTTAGGACAGGCCATAGTACGGCAACCGCACTTCTTAAAGTTACCGAAGATGCGCGTGAAGCAATGGACAGTGGCCACATGACAATATTTACACTCTTGGACTTCAGCAAAGCTTTCGACACTGTTGACACTGACATATTAATAGCAAAATTACGCGCTCTGAATCTTTCGGACAATGCTGTTAACTGGCTTGGATCCTATCTTCATGGTCGCCAGCAATGTGTATCCAATGCAGAACTTTCCTCATCCTGGCTATCACTGAAGGGTGGCGTCCAACAAGGTTCAGTGTTAGGACCACTTCTGTTCTCTATCTATGTTAACGATATATCCACTAGACTTACCTATTGTCGATATCACCTATACGCTGACGATTTGCAAATTTACATTCACTCCCATCCTGACGATGTACATGACACACTAGACAAATTAAATAGTGACCTAGACTCAATTTCCCAATGGTCGAAGAAACATGGACTTAATCTAAATACTGACAAGACACAGTGCATAATTATAGGACATCGGCGAATCCAAAGCATTATAAATTACGAAAATATCCCTACCATTCTCCTAAATGACAAAAATATCCCCTACAGCTCAGTAGTAAAACATCTGGGTATCTATATGGACCAACACCTAGACTGGAAAATCCAGGTGAATAATACCTGCAAGAAAGTGTTCTCAATTCTTCACTCCCTAAATAGTTTTAAAAACTTCCTTCCTACAAAATTAAAACAAATACTTGTACAGACTCTTATAATGCCACACTTCGACTACTGCGACATATTACTGACTAATCTTACAACTGATCTGACAGACTACAGCGTGCTCATAATGCGTGCATTCGATTTATATTCAATCTCCGTCGTTATGACCACGTGTCTCCTTCATTTCAGGCCTTATCATGGCTACGCCTAAATGACAGAAGAACTTTACATTCACATACCTTACTATTCCAAATTCTGCACACATATTTACCAACTTATTTAACAACACGTTCTCAACATTTATCGGCTCATCACAATTTAGGAACAAGATCACAAGACTCTTCTTTACTTTTGATACCACAACACAGGACCTGTCTGTACTCTGAATCTTACACAATATCTATGGCTAGAGCATGGAACTCACTTCCCAGTCATGTCAGGGACTGTCAATCGCTATCATTATTTAAATCCAAATTAACTGATATCTTAAGTTCGACACAATGAAAACATTAACTACATAACAACTATATAGAGCATTCTATTAATAATCATGTAGGAAGCTACTTACTTTATTTTATATCATTTTAATTTTATTATATTCTATGTTTTGTTAGCATTAGCTAGTATTAGATCCATCATCATTGTATTTTGTTTAGTCTGTATTTTAATATGTTAAAATTTTAATATGTACGTAATTTTTGTATAATTTTACTATTCGCTGGTTGAGTGGAAGAAAAGGCCTTATGGCCTTAACTCTGCCAGCTAAAATAAATCATCATTATTATTATTATTATTATTATTATTATAATGAACGCCGGCTATAGAATGAACTCATTAGAAGACACTCTTACAATAGTACACAAAGAGGGAAACCCTACAAAAATCAATATATTGGAAGACCTGGAAATTATCAAGGAGATAGATAACAAGTTGTTGATAAATGAAAGCACTCCCAGACTAATCAACCCGGTATACGATATTGTCAGGAAGAAGCTGTAGTCACGACAACACTACATTAGGATGAACACCGAGAACATTAAGTAATGTAGCGAACAAAGACCTGCTGAAGAAGGAATGGGAAAGGGATTCAGGCAAATAAGCATACATACTATGTAAGTTGAGGCGACGGCTCTGACCAACGAAGGTACGTTTTAACTTTATTTTATAACACTTCAGGCAACCGTCATGAAAGTTTTATACAGTATGTCAATTTGGTATTTATACATAGGCATTTTTATTAATAAACATCCAATTTTCAGAAAGTTTTCAAAAGTAAAGAAAAAATATTTATTGTGGTTTGAAGGAAACACTAAGTTATATCTAAATATGTAGTTCAGTACTTAATTATAAAATAAACATAATTTTATCAAAATAAATAATCTTTATTACACCCAAATACAAGCCAATTTGCTATTCATACACTAAAGAAAACACTACAGTGTATTTGCTTAAACATTAATGCAACATGAATACTCTAACTTGTGCATTTGTTTACATCAGCCTACTGTGCTGGTTGTGTACACTGGCAGTCAGGCGCCTTCAAAATGAGTAAATGTAAAGAACTCAGTTCTGATCTCAAGGATACAATTGTAAATCTTGCACTTAAGGGATATTCTTTGAGAAAAATAGGGCGACTGATAGGCAAATGTCATGCAACAGTGCAGTATATACTAAATAAATTCAAGTATAAAGGTTCAGTAGAGAATGTTCCGAGAAAACCTAAACAAAAGAAGTTAAGTGAAAAGGAGGAGAGACCCATTGTGAGACAAGTGAAATTCAACCCCAGAATTAGTGCTCCAAAATTTGCGGTCTACCCTAGAAGGTTCTACTGGTAAAAAGGTATGTACTGAGACAGTTCGGAAGGTGTTACGCAGAAATAGCTATCATGGAAGAATGACTAGAAAAAGACCGTATGTAAGTAAGAAGAACCATGTTGCAAGACTACAGTTTTCAAAAGAACGTGTAAATAAGGGGCAGGCATTTTGGAATAATGTTCTCTAGTCTGATGAGACTAAAATCAACCTGTTCGGTTCAGATGGCGTTCATAGAGTCTGGAGAAAAGCCAATGCGGATAATGATGTGACCAATACAACACCTACAGTAAAACATGGGGGTGGGTTTATAATGTTGTTGGGGTGTATGTCGGCAAAATGAGTTGACAATATACAGTTCATTGACAATGTTATGGAGAAATTTGTGTAAGAATGCTAAACAAAGTACAGCAAAATGGATATGCTCCCTTCGTACATGTTCCATCAAGATAACGACACCAAACATACGGCGGACTTGAATAAGCCTTGGTTGATATGGAACGTGCCAAAGCAATTGAAAACCTCTCCTCAATCTGCTGACTTAAACCCTATAGAACATTTATGGGCGTTTTTGAAACCTAGGGTCCACAGCAGAAATCCTTCTTCCAAAGAAGAATTGAAGAAGGTGGTTACTGAAGAATGGTGCAAAATCAGTCCTCAGATATGAGATAGGCTTGTTAGATCCATGCAGCGTAGATGTCAAGCTGTTATTAAAGCTAAAGGTTACCCTGCAAAGTATTAAAGACAGTTTTTTTTCATTTTTTTATTTTTCCCCCATTCTGACTGTAAGAATAGAAAAGTGACAATAAAATTTACAACTTTTAAAGTTTTTTTAATATATTATACGTTAAATGTTCATAGAATTTGTTGATTTGTATATATTATGTAAAGAAGTGTAACTGGAAATGTTTAGTTAATGGTAAAATATAATTGCAATATTCTGAGAATTAAAATTGTGCTATTTCAATTATAAAATCTAAGTGTATGAATAACAAATTGACATACTGTATGTTTTGCCGGCCCTCTGCAAACGGCGAGATTTTGTGAAATAACTTGTCAAGTGCAATATTGTTCATTAAAAAAAATGTTTTATATTAACAAAGTTATGTTTTCATATTTAATTATTAAGAGCAGCGCCCTTATAAATACAGTCTACATTTACCCCTTGACCTAGCAGATATGGTATACATATTCGATTACATCCATCAGTATCAATAGATCTGGCGTTAACATGTGAATCATATGTTCAGATCCAGGAATTTTAAAGTACCAACTAAATAGTAGAAGATCATTGGAATTGCATAGTATGAGCATTATTGGGACTTTTGTGTTTGTGGAGGCCATTGTTAATAGCCCTTTCAGTAAGTTATTGGGATCTTGTTTTAGGATCTTTTATTTTAACTTTTCTAGGACTATGTCTTGGAAAGGAGATGATATTGACGATGACATTCAGTCATTCTAGGGTGAGAAAATATTAGAGTAGCTCCTATACCATTTGTATGCAGGGGCTATAAAAATATGTACGGTACCTGCAAATGCTGATTTAAATTGTTCGGATCCCGATCTTCGTCATCCATGTTCCCGCCCATAGAGTATATTTTGCTGCTGCAACCTGAAACAAATAGGTGGTTTTTATGTGACTCGCTCAATAATGAAAATAATATTTTGAAAGAGACAGGTACATAACAACAAATAAACTAAGTTTTACATCTAAAAATCTTTAGATATGAATTATAAAATTCCAAAGCTTCAAAAATATAATTCTGAGGCCATAATGTGTGAAATATTGAAAATGTAAACTACGGGTATTACACAGAAGGTTCTGGAAAAAATTGTTCTAATAATTACAGAAAAGTTGTGATTAGATACCGGGGAAAAAATCTATAAAAGTAAGTATAGAATCATTATACTCTGGATTAAAATAGGTCTACATTGTTTACCATCACTGTCAATTATAATGAATGATCATCAATTGTCGGAAAACTGCCTTGATTGGTTTGCATCTTACCTCACTAATCGTCAGCAATCAGTTTCTGTTAATAATCGCATTTCTTCCTGGCGCTTGGTGAAGAAAGGGGTACCTCAAGGCGGCGTCCTCGCTCCTCTTCTCTTCTCGATTTATATTAATGACGTGACCAAGAAACTACAAAACTGCAAGCATCACGTTTACGCTGACGACCTACAGATTTACACATACTTTAGGCCTGACGAAATTAATGAATGTATTGACAAAGTAAACACTGACCTCAGGCATATATCTTTATGGTCCAGACAATATGGGCTGAAACTAAATGTAAACAAAACGCAAGCAATAATTATCGGACATCCAAGGCTATTACACCTCATAAACAATGGCAATATGCCGGCTGTCATATTAGATAATGAACAAATTCCTTATACCGACGTAGTTAAAAACTTGGGATTTTACTTAGATTCTAATTTAAAAATGGCATGAGCAAGTAAAACAAAAATCTAAAAGGATCTTCTCCATAATGCATTCCCTAAAGCGACTTAAACATTTTCTTCCTACAACTCTTAAAAGAATTTAATCCAAACTTTAGTGATGCCGCATTTTGACTACTGTGACGTTCTACTAACTGACATAAGTGACGGATTGTCGGACAAACTGCAGCGTGTCCATAATATGTGTATCAGATTCATATTTAATGTTCGAAAATACGATCACATTTCTCCATTATTCCACGAATTGTCATGGCTACATCTAAAAAGAGAAAAGAAAATCGCACTGTCTAATTCTCCTATTTAAGATCCTACAACCTCGATTCCCAATTATTTATCATCCCGTTTCCAGTATCTATCCTCAAACCATAACTTGAACACAATCACAACATAGTCTCTTACTTAATATACCGCAACATAGGACATCACATCACTCCATGTCATATACCATCTCCACTTCTCGCAACTGGTATTCCCTACCACAAGAAATAAGGGGCTGCCGGACATTGGCATCTTTTAAAAGAAATCTAAATTTATATTTGCTCTAAAATCGACTTCATTATTATCCAGTGTAAGATATATATATATATATATATATATATATATATATATATTAATTGGTGTTTCCCGTATAATGTATCATATTTATATTATTATTATTGTTATTATTATTATTATTATTATTATTATCGTATCAATATTGTTATTACCCTATAAAATGTTGTTTGTACATGACATTTACATTGTTACTTTTATTGTATCTTTAAGTGTTTATAATTAGTATAGTGTATATCTATATTTGTCGAATATTTGTTTGTATTTGTACTGGTTGAGTGGAAGAGAGGGCCTTATGGCCTTAACTCTGCCAGAATAAATAAAGTATTATTATTATTATTATTATTATTATTATTATTATTATTATTATTATTATAATTTTCTTTTGTCAGCTCTTTGATCTACTCTCCACGGCAAGACATTGTTTATCAAAATTCCAAACAATTTAAGCTATAGAGGTCTTACAACTTAAAATATTATAGAAATATATTTATAAACCGATTCTACATACTAAAAACCGATATACCCATAATATATATATATATATATATATATTATAATCATTAGCGGTTTTTCAGGTGAAGTGAGTGAAGTGCCACTACACCTATATTATAATTAGGCTATATAACAGTAAGTACTATGATTTTAATTTATTTTATAACGGAAAGAAAGTTAGAGGTAGAAAAATACATCAGATGATAGACAATATTAAAATAAATGGTTTGTATGCAGATAAAAAAGGAAAGCTGAGTTAAGGAAAGAGTGGAGAATGTTGAGTTTGCAGTGAAAGACCTGCTCTTGAGCAGAACACTATGAATGAAAAATATTTTATTATTTATTATTATCTTCCTCTGACGAAAGAATGTCTATTTTACGTCAGCTTCTTAAGAACAGTGGCTGCTAATAGTTCGCATTGTGTCCACTAGAACGTGCCCTAGCACAGTAAACTCAACTAAAATTTAATGGGTTATATATTTGACACTTAAGAACTATGGAAAAAATGTTTGCCTTCTCACGGTTGCTATGGCAACCATAATGTCAACAGATATTAAGGATATCCAGACCATAGAGAATCGGTTCTACACTTCTAAAATTCTCAGTGGGGTGAATACGTGGTGTACTTTTAGCGAAACTCGTCAGCGCTCAAATTGGACCTGTGTTGGACAATAATGGTGTTTTGGTTTACTACATTGTCTTCAATTGGCGCCACAGTATCTACATGTCAGATTTCGCTTTACTTTGACTCAATTGTGACCATTTTTATAGCCTCGCGGCATAGAAAAACAAAGCTCCTGGGTTCAGCCCTCAGTCTGAGCATATATTTTTGTCTTCAAATATAATTTGTACCTAAATTACTTTGATTTCTTAATACACAATAGCACATCACTTCTCATTACACCAGGCTCGTTCAATGGTATTTTCAAGTCATACAATCTTTATTAAAAAATCATGGATTGAACAATACTCATGGTTATGCTGTAGTGTGACATTACAAAAACTCTTTTGTTGACCATGTAGTAATAAATTTGGTGTCTGGAATAAACAAGCGATTTTTGACTTTCAAAATGTGACGTGTGCTTTAAATAAGCATAAAGATTCTGAGGAGAATTTGAAGTGACATTTGCATTTGAAAATTTTCGAAAAAATAGTAATACAATCGGAGATCCTCTAAGGCAAAATGCAAGACTGTGTACTCTTCGATTTAATGAATGTGTTTCTTCGAATTGACAAATCCTGAGGCTAGCCATTAGGACTGTATATATTACACGCTTTATATTAGCTTGACCTGTATCTATCTATGTAACGGAATTTTTCAATGTGATTTTCACCCACTTAAAAACATTGGATCGACTTGAAACTTTGCATACCAGTAAAGGACGAACGACAATACAATAATTTCATAAATATTTTCTAAAATCATGGCCAGAACCATAAAAAAATCAATAACAGTGAATGTGTAATTATGTAACGGAATCTTTCAACACGATTTTCACCCACTTAAAATGTTTGGATCGACTTGAAACTTTGTATACATGTAAAAGACCCTTGAATATACAATACTTTCATAATTGTTTTCTAAAATCATGGCCAGAATCATCAGGAAATCAAAAAAGTGTCTGTGTAATTATGTAACGGAATCACGATTTTCATCCACTTAAAATCAATGGATCGACTTGAAACTTTGTATACTTCCAACGAGCCAATGACAATACAATAATCTCATTTTTTCTAAAATCCTGGCCAGAATCAGCAGAAAATCAAAATAATAAAAACCGGAATAATAGGTTGCGGACTTAACAACTTCTTACTCAATCGTTGTAAGAACTCAGTTGATATAGCGGTGGATTGTAGTGGTATATAATTTCAGTAATCCATAGGTCGCTGCTTCAAATCCTGCCCGGAGGGTTTGTTTAGTAGAGTATTACTTTCAGCTCATACTACAATAGTATCGAAATTAAAGATATTTACATTTTATTCTTAAGATATATACATTTTTTGTCTTATTCTGTCGGAACAGGCAACTCTTGCCTAAACCAGGAAGTGAAGAATCTTATTCTGTAAAATATTAAAACTAAAAAAATAAATAATAGTTTCAAAAAACTAAAACAACACGCTTTATTAGAAAACTGAACTAAAAAATGAAACATAATTTTAATTTCCAACACGCTTGAGATAAAATTAAAGTGGTCAACAAAATAATCATCTCCAAGACATCTAGAATAAAACTAGAGTTATCTACAAAAAATAATTTTACCATCAAAAGCGTGGGGTGCTTTTTATGGTTTATACGTTTTCTTCTTAGAGACTTTACTTTTACCAATACCTGTCTATCAAATATATTAATTGATATAGAGCACCCCACCCTTTTGAAGTTTTTTTTGTACACGACTCTAGTTTTATTCT
Source organism: Diploptera punctata (assembly GCA_030220185.1). Classification (NCBI taxonomy): domain Eukaryota; kingdom Metazoa; phylum Arthropoda; class Insecta; order Blattodea; family Blaberidae; genus Diploptera; species Diploptera punctata. The sequence continues at coordinate 207,584 of JASPKZ010008595.1, forward strand.
AAATGTGTTGGAGATGATTTTTTTGTTGACCACTTTAATTTTATACCAAGCGTATTGGAAATTAAAATTATTTTTCATTTTTTAGTTCGGTTTTCTAATAAAGAGTGTTGTTTTAGTTTTTTAAACTATTATTTATTTAAATATGTTATCAAATCATCACTTCACCTATTTTTATCCACCAGCCGCCACTGATATATATATATATATATATACATATAATATATATATATGTATGTGTGTGTGTGTTTGTGTGTGTTTGTGTATGTGTTTTGTGTGTGTTTGTGTGTGTGTTTGTGTGTGTGTTTGTGTCTGTGTTTGTGTGTTTGTGTGTTTGTGTGTTTGTGCGTTTGTGCGCGTGTGCGCGCGTGTGTGTGTGCGTTTGTGTGCGCGTGCGCGCGTGTGTGTGTGAGAGAGAAAAATTTGGGATGTTTGCGGACTCCCGGTAGATGAGGGTTTTGCTATCCTCATGGTTATAAGTTTGAATATTAGTTGATTTACAATTGAAGTTCGTTGTTGATTTTTGCAAAATGTCTGATGCGGAGGCATTCCAACGCCAGATATAGATATTCATGTAATCAGATGTAGCCTAATCTTTCGAAGGTTTGGATGATATTTTGGATTTTTTTGGATCGAATTTTGTTTGGAGTAAATAATAGGGCTGAGTATGGGGAAGAATGCATAACTTTGTCTGTTGTACTTAGTGTTATATCGTGTAATATAGTGTTAATTGGTATGTTGTGTATTATGCATATCTGTGAGTATTTTTCTTTGAGATAGTTTGCTCTTAGGCCAATTATATTGAAGTTAACAATGTCAGTTCGCCTAGTTTTTGTGTGAATTTCCCATTTATGTTGTAGGAGTCAGTCCGCTAAGTTTGTTCGTGATGTTTTCTTGAAGTTATGTGAATACAGTATTTACAGTGTTGTATTCATTCCAGCCAGTTTGTGTATAAAGATGTTTGTGTGTCATTGTTAGTACGAATTTCAATTTTGATTTTAGAGCCTTTTTCGCAGTACTGTTGGCGATGGTTTTTAATAAGGGTTTTTGTGCATTGTCAGCAAGATGTTGTTGCTATAAAGTATTCTATGAGTTCGTCGTTAAGTGTATTTAGTTTTTAATCCATGTCAGTTTTCAGTTTTTTTAGTTGTGAGAATTTTTTCATTGATGGTTTTATTTATTCTTGCATGATGCTTCGCATTTTAGTGGATGGAAAAATCGGGAGTTAACAATTCGCGAGTTGAAAGACCCATGCAGAAATTTCAACATGTGTCTAAACCTACATGTTATAAATTTTAACATGCGTCGGGAACTACACAGTGTAAGTTTCTCTAAACATCTACCTTCTTTGTCCAGAGGCTACAATTCCCGAAGCTTCCGATCTAAAACGATCCCGACTAATAGCCGCTAAATTTGATTCCCTTGCTTATATAAACTCTTGTCATGGTAAGGAGCGTGGATGTTCAACCAGTTCGCTTATGTTGGGATGACTGCCCAACATATGATGGTGAACCGGATTATGAAAATCCACACAAAATCTTTGCCGTCTTAGATACATATATTTCTGAACACAAATAAAACGTTGCCATCCATATTCATTTTGAATGGGAAGGCGACAGAATAATTGGTTGTGACGTTCAAGCTATCTAGGTCTTCCGTCTCAGGCGCTAACGCTCCAATTGACATGATGGGTCATTCCGTCGCAACCAGGTGATTTACCGGCTATTCACCTTAAGAATCGAACAACCCTGATCGGTTTTGGTAATTTTTCGAAATTTTTACTTAAATTCACCCCTACTCTGCTAAGGTTTTGGGTGGTTTTCCTTGGCGTGAAGACAAATGTCGTAGTAGGTCCCTAATCTCCACCAGTAGATTCACTAATATACTCCCCAAAATTATTCTAAATTCAAAATTTATGGGCAACTTCTCAAAATTAATCTCCTAAGCTTAAAATTAACAAACTTTTCGAAATGATTTTAACTAAATTTCTTTTTTAGCAAGCTACTCTACTAATGGTTTCGGTGGTTTCCATAGCGCTAAGGCGAATGCCGGAGAAGTTTCCTTCTCTCCATCAGTAAATTCATTCTTTCGGTATCGAGCCGGAACAGCGGTTGTGATGAATTTCATTTCTGGGGCTGGACATGCTGACTTCACCCCAACCCCCCCGATGGACGTGCGAGCTTCAACGGGTCCACTACACACCAATTTACAATATCAACACCGTTAAACTTCACCAACGCATCACTGCCATGGTACTACACATTTACCTTTCTCTTTCTGCCCAATCTTTCAAAATTAGCGGGACTAAAAGGCATCGCCTTGGAACCCGCGGGTGGCTATTCAATAGACCACTCAAAAGCGAAACTGTAGCCGCTTCCAACTCCATCTTGGAGCCGCATTCAGTAACTCCCACGTTAGATAGATGGATAGATGGATAGATAGGCAGATAGATAGATAGGTAGATGGAGGAGTTAGTCAATTTTGTTGTCACAGCGAAAAGTGAACTGAGATAAGAAGAAACTGTTGCAAGTAAAATCATTAGTGACTGGAAATAACCGTGTGGCAAATAAACTGTAATCCAGGATCTACTAATGCAGCAAGTTGTATGTAAAGTGTAACCAAAAGTTTGTGTGAACAAAACGTTACCATGAAAAATTTACCTGAACATTTGTCGTGTTTACTACAAGAAAACAAGGTGAGAACGATCTTCCGTTAACAGGGGACAACATATGACCTCTCCGGAACTGGAAATCATTTCGGCAGCAATGCTACCTCCGCGCTGGCAGAGCTCTTGGGATCATAAATGGGACATTCCATACGAAATTGGCAAAAAAATTGCGAAAATTGAACTCGCATGTTTAAAAAGTTTAAAATTTTCTTTTACAGTGAAACTTTGATATACTGAATATTAATTAAAGAGTAATAGACCTGTCAATTTATCATATTGTTTTAAATAGTCTCTTTTATTAAATAAAATTCTCGAAGTATAACTACTCCCTCGACTTGAAAAGATAGTCACATTATAGATGATTTTATGCTATATCGCTTGAAAATTAGTATGTTAATATTTACGTTTTTCTGTAGGGCCTAAATGCAATTAATATGTAATTAACCTTTCCCACCAAAAATTTTATAAAATAAAAAGTAACACATTATTAACTAATGACCAGTTAATAGTCTGTAATTAATATTAAAGTACTGGGATGAAAGGAAACTACCAAAAATAATTATTTTCCGTAAAATCTCCTATATGTAGACTGCCCGCAATACCTTTCGCATGAATAAAGATCGCTCGCTCGTACAAACAATGACGGAGCTACTTGGTAGTAGTCCTTTGTGCACTTCAAAACATTTTTATTGTTATCATCATTACATCATTTTTATTATCATTATTACTATTATTACTTCATCATCGTGGACTAGTGGTTACTCTGCACGCCGCCAATTCCGAGGTTCGCGGGTTCAAAATCGATAGGAATCAATGGAATTTTAAAGGCGTAATAATTTTGAATGTAGCTTTCTCCAAGGGAAGGAAATCCGTGAGTCTCGTGTCGTAGATTTGCGGTACGTACGAGAACTTCGTGCTTGAAATAAATTGCTACATAATGACCTCACATATTTTTTTTTTTTTTTTTTTTGTTTAAGAGTCTTCATATGACAGCATGCTCCACTACAGTTTTCTGCAGTACTACATGCTTTGGTTTAGCAATATTAAAATATCTCTATCATTTTATGTGTGTTGATGTTCCTGACTATGCATTTATAGTGTTCTTTACTAGTTCTAAAGTGTGAAATTATTTTTCTATTTTCGATTCCTTAAAATATAATTTTGAGTTATTGTGACGCTAAATTGTTCTATTTCGTTGTGGTTGTTATTTGCATTTCAAACAATGCTCTCTATTGATTATACTTAAGCAAGTTATGGTTCCTCTTATCACTAACAAGTTATGATTAATATTTACAGTTGCTTGATATTGTTCCTATTAGCACTTACTTAACCCTTAAATTGGCGAAACAATACTTTCTAGTGCCCGTAATTCAAGTGTTTCGGACCGCAAAGAAAAATAAAATCATGTAAAAGTAAGTTATTACTGTATTTTTAACGTAATTTGACACAATCTTAGGTAATTTATGATAATTTGTTTTATTTCTACTGTTTAATAAACTATAACAAATAAATTAAATCAATGTTTCTTATAAGATACATTGTAAGTTAAGGGTTAAATTAGTGCATTCTTCATTACTATTCCTAACAAAATATGGTTCCTATTTACATTTAAATTGACTAATCCTATCAAGTTATAATCTATATTTACACGCTAAGTTAATATTCTATCCATTACTAATCTAAGAAGATATAGCTCCTATTTACACTTAAGTTACGGACTAATTCTAACATTTTATGAGTAATTTACTATTGAAAAATATTTTACTGTCCTTACAAGTTCTAAAAAATTAGGCTATTAGGTTCCTATTTACACTTATAGCACTGACTAATCCTAACAAGTCATGATCAATATTTACACTTCCTTAAAATAATGTTCTTATCCTAACACTTGTTAACTAGTTATATCACTTTATGATTTACAGTTCCTTAAAGTATACTGTCCAAGTAATGTTCTATTGTAATTTTTTTAAGTCTATGCTATTTGCAAATTTGATGAATTGTTTAGTATACTTAAAAGCTAATTTACTCTTATTTATGGGCCACCTTTCACTACCTCTATTTACAAAATTTATAAGAGTTTGTCTTTCGTTATTAAATTCTATACAGTTATATATGACATGGTCCACTGTCTGTTCACCAGCACCGCATGCACACATTGCACTGTCCTTTATCTTGAAGCGATGGAAGTAGGCGTTTATATTCCCGTGTCCGGTCACCAGCGTTGTGAATTTGGGAGATATCTGGATTCTTGTGTGTAGTCTGTCGCTGACTTTCGGGAAGAACGATTTCATCAAATTCCCATTGGTGGTTGATTGCCATTCCCTTTCCCATTTTTCTTCACTAATGGTTGTCAGGTGTTTCTTCACAGCACTTACTGGAATCCTGTCGTAACTCGTTTGTAGGCCGCCGTCGCACGCTGCTTGCTTCGCTAGGCGATCTGCTATCTCGTTGCCGTAGATTCCAGCATGTGCCTTGACCCAGCTGAATTCCACTGTCCAATTGTCGCCTTCTAGAGATGTCAGCTTATTCCTAATTTCTTCAATTAAATTGTTGCGATTATTTCTGTTCCTTAGGGAATCTAACGTGATCTTGCTGTCAGTGTAGATTGCCACATTACGTTCGTCAATCGGTATTTCGCTGGTGTTAAGTCCTTTTAAGGTGTATAATGCTTTCATGATGGCAAGTTGCTCAGCCTGGTTATTTGAACATTCTTCGTACAACTTAAATTTCAGCTGGTTTGTTAATACATGTTTTTTGAATATAACTATTCCCGATCCAACTCCATCATTGCTTCTGCTTCCATCTGTGTATATTTCATAAGTGTATTCTTTGTTTTCACTTGTATCCTGGATTTTTATGAATTTTGCCGGGTGTGTCCAGTTTTGTAACTAACTGTCTGATCAACGTTAAGAGTTTCGTATTTGGAACTTCCTCTTATTTGGTGAATAGCCGAAATTTCTTGTATTTTTAGATGTATAGGTGTTAATCTCGTCAGAATGCAGAGAGCTTCGTAGGACGCAGTGCGATATGCCTTTGCCATTCGTATGCTGATCAATCTCTGTACCTGTTTAAACTTTCGGATATTATATTTCTTGTCCAGTGCACTTATCCATACTGGTGCCGCGTACGATAACAGTGACAGAATTGCACCGTTATAAATTGTGCACAGGGCTTTGTCATTTAAACCCCAGCTTATTTTTGCTGTCTTCGAGAGAGCATTAATAAGTTTTTTGCATCTCTCTGCTACATATTCGATATGCTGGTTGAATGTAAATCTCTTGTCGATTATTATGCCAAGATATTTAATCTGGTCGACCTGTTCTAACTGCTTATTATTTAGAAATATATGTATTTGTTTGTTTTCCCTTCGTTTTCTTCTTGTTATTAGAATAGTTTTTGATTTGCATTCATTGAATTTGGATTTATTGTTGTGGGCCCAGGATGTAATCTTTCTCATTTCAATATTTGCATAATTCTCAGCTTCGAGAACTGATTTTCCCTTTGTTATTACTATCAGGTCGTCTGCAAATGCTATTACTTTAGTATGTTCGGTGTAATCTAATCGAAGTATGGAGTTGTACTGGATGTTCCAGAACCCCGGACCGCAGCAAGATCCTTGTGGGCAGCCTCTCGTTACATTTTTGTCTACTTTAGCATTGTTTACTGCTAATGTAGCTGTTCTTTGGTTAAAATAATTGTTTGCAAGATTATACAAGTTCCTTGGGCACTGGAATTCCCGCAGAGCTTTCATGATCCCCGGCCACCAGGCCGAGTCAAAAGCTCCTTGGATATCCAAGCTTACTAGCACCAAATACATATTTTCTTTTAGATTTTCCTCGATGTATTCTTTTAGTGTCATCGCTGCGTCCACCGTGCTAGTTTGAGGAGTGAAACCGAACTGTTTGTCTGACATTAGGTCTTTTGAGTTGACATGATGCATAATTCTGTTTATTAACAACTTCTCCAGTACTTTTCCTCCTGTGTTTAGGAGGCTTATTGGACGGAATTTAGTAACCTCCTGGTAATACTCTTTTCCTGGCTTTATGATAGGAATTAATCTTGCTTTCTTCCACTGTTGGGGAAAATTACCTCTCCTGAGACAGTTATTGTATATCGCTGTTACAAAGCTTGGTAGAATGTTCATAACTTGAAGTAAAATTCTGCTCGTAAATCCGTCTTCTCCTGGGGATTTATTTGGGTCCATATTTTCTAAAATGTGTGCTATTTCTTGTTGGGTAAAATCGGCATCATCTTCAGTTTCCACGGGACGTTTATTATCTTCTCTGACTAGCTTGTGGTAGTTGTTGTCCGCTGTCTCGTCATCGTCTGGTGCAAAATGATCTATCATATGCTGCAGTGTTTCTTGTAGGTCGGATGTATGAGAGCCGTCTGCTTTCTTTAGAGTGGTTAAAGGTGTTGCGTTTCTGGCTTTTCCAGACACTATGCGGTAGACTGCGTTCCATGGGTTGTTTGACGGAGTCAAACTACAGTAGTTTTTCCAAGACATAATTTTCTCCTTTGTAATAGTTCTTTCATATTTTCTTTTGGCTTCTAAATATTGATGCTTTCGTTGTTCTCTCAGCTCTTCGTTGTTTCTAGTTCTCTGATATCTCCTTCTTGTAGCATTCACTCTTTTCCGCATTATGGTTAATTCTTCTGTCCACCATGGGAGAGATTTATTCCGGTGTAACTTTTGTGCTCTGTTTGATATTCTGAAGTGCCTACTGCATGCCGCTGTGATGATATCTTCAAACTCCCTGACTAGTTTTTGTGAGTCCGGTTCTTCCCTAGCTATGCTGCTCAGCCCCTTGTCCAGTTCTTCAACAGTGTTCATTATCGTTTTGTTTAGTAATCTTTCTGAGAACATTCTTATGATGTCATTACTGAAGTTCTCAAGTCTGTTTTCTTTTACTATATATTTTATTCCTTGAAAATTGTTGGAAGTGTTCGCGTTATTTTTAGATATGTTGAATGTAATAAATCGGTGATCAGAGCAACTCTCTTCTTCCTCACACTTCCACTCGCTCACCATGGTTACTAACCGGTCATTAGTTATGGTGAGGTCGTTATTGCTCTTTCCTGTTGCACTCTCGAAAGTTGTATATTCACTAGATTCATTCATAACATACAGCCGTTTTGAACTCAGATATTCTTCTACTTTTCTGCCTCTAGTGTTGGTGATAGTATCATGCCACATTATTGACCTAGAATTACTGTCCACGCCTACTATTATTCCATCCTCCTTCCTCGTAACTTCTAGTATATGGTCCAGCTTAATGAAATCATCATTAATATCTGCTCTGATATCCATATACATACTAACTACATTGAATTTTAATTTATTGTATAAAATTTCCACAACTACGGCATCTTCGTCAGATATTTGGTTTATTAGTACAGCATCTATTTGTCTATTTGCTACGACAACGGCTGCCCTAATCCTATTTTCTCCTTTAGAAAAGGTCCTATACTTCCTGGAAATTCTAGCCACTTTGTTCTGGATAACATATGGTTCCTGAATGAAGATTATGTCAATATTGTGTGATTCTATCATATGCATGAGATTACTAGTAGCCGCCTTGGAATGTTTTAAATTTATTTGAAGGCATTTAATGTGTGTTTTCCCTCTGAGCTTAATGGTTTGACTAGCATTGCAACTGTGATTGGTTGAACCTGCCATTTTAATATTCAGTGTTTTGTTTGTATTTCTTTAGCATTGCTAGCATGCATGGGCAGTTTTTGTCGAGGGATGAGTGGCATTCGTTTACTTGTTCTCTATTGAATTTGTTATGAGTCACACAATTTATACATTTATATTCATTTGCTCTTGCAGTACAGTCTGCCAGTTTATGATTACCCGCACAAAGTGGACAAGTATCGCTGCTGTTACATTCTTGGGCTCTATGATTAAATCTGGAACATTTGTAACATCTTCTAGCTTTTATATAGTCTTCAACGTTACAAATTTGCCAGCATAGTTTAAGATCTCACATGTTAGTGAGCGTCATTAAATGTAACAATCTTTATTGATATCTCCACTAGACTTGGCTAATATATAGTTTAATTTAAATTACTAAGCACCTACAGTTCAAACTTCTAGACCTATTAAAACATTATTTTATAGAGAATAGTTTTGTAATGTGTTTTAATATTCTGTACTTATACACTACACCATGTTGAATATTGCACATTTTTGCCGATAGCCAGTGTTCTTCAGGAACCCCGAATTCCTCACAGATCCATGAAGGGACAGATCTGAATTTTTTTAAACTATTCTTATGGCGTCGTCCGAGAGGATTGAAACACTTTCCATTCACATAACACCAGTTAGGCTTATTCATAATAGACAGTATAATTATATGTACACTAATAAAATAAAACACTTAAATCTGCAAACTTGTTAGTTAAAAACAATAAAAGATTACCCTAAATTTGGCTCTGACATTTAAAACGATGAGGTTCACTAAACACACGCACTGAATTAAATCAACTATCTAGTAAGTAATCTGAACTTGAGAATTGTTGATGGCGGAGCAGATATTTTAGGACGACGCGCTGATTCAGCATTATTATCGTTTGTTAGGAGGTGGTACGAGTATTAAAACATTCGGTTTTACTTGGAAGTGATATCTTATAACAACACTATTTCGTCACATTTTTCAGGGTACAGTACAGTACACTCAATAAATAGTTATTTTAAGATTGAAATTAGTAATTATAACATAATAAAAATGTATACCAATTTCTTCAATTAATGGTGAAAGAGTTTTTATTATAATATTACATTTAAATTGTAATGAAAAATTTATAACAAAATAAATAATTTGTTTTAAGGGAGGAAAGAAAATTATGAGTATTTGAGAATAAAGTTCTTAGGAAAATGTTTGGATCAAAAAGAGATGAGCAGACAGGTGAACGGAGAAAACTACGTAATAGTGAGCTATCAGATATGTATAGGAAGCCAGATATAATAAGAATAGTTAACCCTTCAGAGCGGATGGAGTTAAATGGCCGGGAATACTGTGATGCGGGAGGAAGTTCACCAGTATTTAAACTCAGCCATTCAGTGTCAGTATTCCAATAACGCATTTAAATTGATATATCTTGAGTAATTGAAATGTTTTTGCAATTCGTTTATGGTGAACCCTTAATATAATATTTAATTAATTAAATTTGTTACGGTTCTCGCGTAACATCTCTGTATTTTTTGCAGACTTATTTATGGTTGTTGTGCCACAGTTGAAATAGGTCCTTTTTGTAAATTTCTCACATAAGTGACACAGTGAATTGCACTAGGGATTCTTTGAAGAATTCAGAGAACTGGCTTTACCCAACAACAAAACGAAATATTTACACAAAGAGAAGGGTCTTAAAAAAAAGAATGAACTTCAAAAATTGGTGTGATAAATCTTCAAAATGTAAACCAGCTGTTTGACACTCGGGCAACAATAAGTATTTTTTTCCCTTGTGTTTACTTTGTTCATGTTTATTACAAACACATTGCTTCTATGCGCTGACCTTCTTTCTTGTAGGGGGGGGCAGCCTTCTCCAAATGTGTCTTTCTAACACTTTGGAAACATTTTAGGTCGTGTGCCTTCAAAAAATTGTCATTCTACACATCAGACCTGTTGTGCTAAAAGACCTTCATCAACCCTAAATTTCAATGTCTTTCTTCTGGTTTCCAAACTGAAACCTGTTGATGAAATATGACTATAATAGTTTCACCGGAGGTGTGGACTTAAAAGATCAACATGTTACAAGCCGGAAGATCGAGGGTTTGAGTCCCGGTGGATCAGGATTTTTAAACTGAACCAAACATTCAGGCAGCACTGTGACCCCGGGGTTGACTCAGCCTCTAACTGAAATGAGTAGCAGATGCTTGTTATGGGCCGTCAGACAGAGATAAGTACTCGGCTTACATCAAGTACCGATAGTCTAGAAAAAGTGGGAGTCTTAACCTCCTAATATCCCAAGAACCTTCTAAGGTCTGTAGTGGACCACTTTACCTTTTAGATACTGACTGAATTGTAGACTAACTACCCTTCCATAATGTTAGGATATCGTCATTTGAAATATATATATATATGAAATTTACTGTTGTGGTCCTGTACTATAGCGTGAATCGGAAATAACTTTGTTGGGCCTTTATATATACTGAATTTTGCGACATTATTAAAAATGAAGAGATTTGAAAATAGATTCAATTTGATAGACAAGCTAATCTACAAAAAAAAAGGCGAATTTAGTTTTATAAGAAATCCTTTATCAAGTTATAAATTTAAGAAAAATGTCAGAGGCCGCAAGAATAAATGCAAATATAAAATTATTTTAACTTGTTACTGAGGGCCGCAATCAGTTAATATATGCACTAATATAAACTTTGAAGTCTCTACATAAAATGTGTATAAACGGTAAATAGTTAATGTAAACACAAATGTCATAATTACAGTTTAAAGCAGTGCGTGTAGCTAGCGTACACATCACGTCGTTCCGCATTTGGTGAAGAATTCAACTTGCGTACATGTCACGTCGCTCCACGCTGACGGGTTAAGTCTCGTAGGCTATAATGGGCAGGACATGTGGAACGTATGGTGGATGAAAGAGGGCTTGGAAACTTCTGGTAGGAAAACCGGAGGGAAAATGCCCAGTTCGAAGATCAAGAATGAAGTGGGAGAATAACATTATACATGATTTGATGGAAGTAGATTATACAGGGGATGATTGGAAAACGTTAGCTCGGGATAGGGAAGTATGGAGAGCTTATGTCTGCGTTCCATGAATCTAAAAGTTAGAATAGCCAGTGAGTTAGTCAGTGAGCTAGTGAGTTAGCGAGTTAGCGAGTTAGCGAGTTAGCGAGTTAGCTAGTTAGCTAGTTAGCTAGTTAGCTAGTTAGCTAGTTAGCTAGTTAGCTAGTTAGCTAGTTATCTAGTTAGTTAGTTAGAATTTGTTTAATAATTCACAGTAACCGTATGTAACAGAGCTCTTTATTTCTCGCTTCAGCAATTAAATTCCGTAAATAAACATCTACTGCGTAAGAATTAAAATATCGCCATTTTCATAAATTAACGGTACTGTTCCATTAAGCAGAACATATAATAATCTATTAGATTTAATGACAGTTAAAAAAGTTACTGATGAAACGGTGCCAGCTGTTTCATTTAACTACGCGCGCGATCTTGGTCGTGAAATGAACCAGCTGCGTTGTGGATCCGTCAGTTTTTAACGAAAATGGAATAAAAAAATTATATTTTCTGAACTATTCATCCCATCAAGTAGGTAATTGCTGGAAATTAATCCTTATTACGTGAATAATATCCTGTATTTTTTTCGTTTTCGGTTTTTGATATGTACTGCAGTAAACTGCCACAAATTAGAAAATTTACATCGAAAATAGAAGTATCCTAATTATAAAAATAACACCCTTAAACTACATGATATCACCTATATAACTACGTTTGAAACAAATTTTTCCTGTAGAAATATTAGTAAAAGTTTTAATTTGTCATTTTTACGATAATTTTAGATCGTCAAAACTATGAACCTATAAATGATAAAAATTGAATTTCGATATCAATACGTTTATAAACGTATTCACTATATTTAGGGATACATGAAATTAAAAAAATAATAAATGGCAAGATTTTTTGCTGTCCTATTTGATATGGATTATCCCATATAGGACAGGTCGAAGGTGATACGCCAGACGGAAAGCAAATACCTTGGTCAAAAGAGGCACGATATTTCATAGTAAAACACAACAGTGAAGAAACGCGAACATGGGTTGAACTGGGGTAAAATACTGCAGAGGTGAAATAGTCCCACATTCGGATTTCAGGCGGAAACAACTTCAGGGAAACAAAAGCACAGACTCAAACACAGGGACATGTTATTATGACTATTTAATTCATGCCCCAAATGGGAGTCAATGACCAATCACGTTCCAATGAATTTTGTCTTACAACCAATGACAGTCGTGCATTACCTCGATAATTATCGAATTTTGATTACCATATTAAAGAAAGATTCTCTATTTTAAACTCCGTCATGGCCGGTCCCAAGCCCGGATGAGAAAGGAGATGGGGGAGGAGTAACAACCTCGTTAAGAAACCAGGGTTCAGTTGGCTCCGACTGATAGTACTCTGTAAGGGCCCCTAGCCAGGGTTACGGTGAAGACCTCAACGGCAGATTCGGCGCAGAAGGAGTCCTTCATCATGGCGGATCTGGCGGAAGTGGCAACCCTCTAAATGGGGTTAGTACATCCAGGAGCTGGACCTAAAGCTTCGAGGTGGCAGCCCCACCAATGGTCTACTCTGCATAGGGTTGGTACCGCGATCAGAGGAAAACATATTACTCGTATTCTTCACAATGGAAACTCGGACGAACTTAACCAAAGACGACCTCAGCGTAGAATTAAGGACAAACGATTTGGTATGAAGGATCGGATTAAAGTGGGAACTTGGAATGCGGAACAGGCAACTCTTGCCTAAACCAGGATGTGAAGAAGAAGAAGCTTCTCTATTTTAATATTCTGAACAGATCAGAGCATTATTTTGCAGTGACTGGCACTCTAACAAACACGTTGAATGTAGGAAATAATGAACACATTCCTTCGAACTACACATTTGATAATTGTGTGTTCAATAGTTGTGTTTTTAAATGCTGGTTTTAATGAGTTAATTCCGAAAAAAAGTAATTAATAACCTATAATGTTGGTTATAATATACAGTTTGATATGATTCATGTTTTCTCCACTAGAGTGCATTCTTATCATATTGCGATCCTATTTGCTATAAATAATATGATCAAGTTGTAGTGATGAACAAATGAAGCATAACCAAACATTTCTCATTTGTTTTCAAACATCGCCGTTTACATTAACCCTCTTACTAATAATCCATATAGGCCTATAACTTTCATACAAGGTTTGCACACATCTCAGATGAAAATTCTTACTATTAGACACTGTATTAGCTGTGCAGTGTATAAGAAGTGTATACATTTACATGGTAATCGTTATTCATGTCTTCAGCCTTGTTTAAGGATTGTATAACTAGAGAAAATGACGGACATTGTGATCAGCTGATTGTTTTATTGTGATATTGAAGAACGTTTCCTTAAATTTAACGCAAACTTCAACACTTTAACGACTGTATGATGGATTTACACAGGACAGTAAATAATATTAAGTGAGCTCTCGGTATAATTATCTGAAAATAAAGCAATCATAAATACATTTCGTTTCATTCATTCTCGATTAATAAGTTTTTAAAATGAACAATGATTCACAAAAGAATATATTCTATAATAGTTGCTGTTATGGCAAGATTTAACCAAGGAAGGGAGGTGTAAAAATGCTTGATAATGTATTATTTAACAAAACTTTCTGTCCCATCGTGTAATATATTTACATACGGATATAAAATGCTATTAACTATGAAGGTCAATAGTGGTGCTACGGGCATATCATTAGCATTAATGGTCTTTGTGGGTCAGAACTTCTCACTACAGGTTCGCGAGGGTCCCAGGTTCGATTCCCGACCAAACTTATGATTTTTTGAAACGTTTATATTCTGTTGGTCTCTAACATTCCCTAGTATTTTGAACGTTTGTTAACGCTTTTTAAAGCACTGCATATAATTCCTAAGTAATGGAGAAAAATATTAGTTCCCAAGAATTTTTCGAAGTTATTGTTGTTAGATAGCAGCACATTATCTGTTAAAAATATTCTACGATATATTTGACATAGCTTAATGAAAAATGAAAATAAATTAAAACATACTTATACTTTTCATACCTCCCCAATTAGGGGATTTCTATTTATTCTTATCCATACTTATTTCAAACACAATCACTAGTTGATGTTGTTTTCTGTCTGTTTCAAACTGCGCATATGTTCTGACGTCATAATGATGAATATGTGACGCATTGTGTATAAGGGTTGCTTCGGGCTACAACTCCTGCACAACGTTTATTTGTAAGGAAGTTATACATGATCCATACAAGGCTTATACATTGTATAGCTAAACAACTGATGGAAGCTTTTATATGAGATTTTTATTAGTAAGACTGTGTGCATATAAATATTTTAAACTAACTACACTGCTCAAAAAAATTAGGGGATATTGTAGAATAAACTATTAAGACTATGTTTTAGGAACAGTATTAGATGCAATCACTTTCTATTACTCCAAAAGAATGTCAACAAGAGTTTGAAGTCATTACGTAACCTCTGTACCACACCAGATGTCAAAAAGATCCTGATTAGGAATATGGTAAACAAACAAAGCAACATTAACATGGGTGAAAATGTTTCTTTAGTATGGTGTATGGTCTCCTCGAACGGCCAGCACTGCCTCACACCTGTGTGGCATTGATGCAATGAGGTTAGCAATGAGTTCTTGGGGGATACTTGGCCACTCTTCCATAAGAGCAATGTGCAGCTCTGGTAGAGTTGTGGGAGGTGCTGGTCTGCCTAATGCATCCCACACATGCTCAATCGGATTTAAGTCCGGGGAGGAAGCTGGCCATTGCATATGCTCGATACCCTCCACTTCCAGCATGTCGTCCACCAAGCCAGCTCTGTGGGGTCGTGCATTATCGTCCATAAAAAGAAAAGAATCACCTATGGCACCAGCATAAGGCACGACAAAATGTCGGAGAATCTCATCTCTATACCTTACCGCAGTCAAAGTACCACCTTGGATGACGTAGAGGTCCGTACGTCCACCACTACTGACTCCTGTCCACCGCCACCATATGGGGATCTTTCACGTACAAAAGCTGGATTGTTTCGTGTCCCTTTTTCCCTCCAGATGAATACACGCCGACTATCACATTCCACGTTGAATCGCGACTCATCAGAAAAAGAACTGATCTTCATTCGGCATGCCTCCACCCACGATGTTCCTCCGCCCAGTTTCTGCGATCCCTACGGTGTTGTGGAGTTAACCTGGTACACACCATGGGCCTACGGGCATAGAGACCACTTCCATGCAGTCGATTACGGACAGTTTGAGTTGACACCCTGCGTCCTGTTGTTGTTTGAAGTGTATTTCGCAGTTGAGTTGCATTCTGCTGTCTATTCCGACGGGCTGTTAACAAGAGTTAACGGTCATCCCTTGCTCTTGTTGCCCGTGGTCGACGTTGTCCGACTCTTCTGTGAACAGTATCTAATCTTTGAAAAAGTTTCCAAAGTCTGGAAATCACGCTTTTGGGACACCCCAATGGCTTGTGCCACCTCTTGTTGTGTCTGTCCAGCTTCCATCCTTTCCTATGGCCCTCCAAGCCACTGGTTCAGGTAAATCACTTTGTCGAGGCATTACTGTCCTTAAGGCAAGTCATTCACTAACTGAAAACTGGACTGGATTTAAAAACAGCAAAAAAAACACTCACCCCCACACCACCCTTTCACATCAACAGTACAGACACTGCCCTCTGGTGTGGTACCGAGGTTACGTAACAACTTCAAACTCTTGTTTACATTATCTTGGAGTAATAGAAAGTGATTGTATCTAATACTGTTCCAAAAAACATAGTCTTAATAGGTTATTCTACAATATCCCCTAATTTTTTGAGCAGTGTATATTTAAATAATGATTTGTGAGTAAACAGCTTAATTTTATTCGTTACATAGTCCTAACAAATGCCACTCTTGATTTCCAAACCCTCTAGATAAATTGGAAATCACTCGTGGCATTACTTATGAACATGAAATATTAGGGAATTGTACAATAGTGGGACACTAGAACTACTAACAGCAAAATTATATAAATCTCCCTTGGATATAGTCGCTTTGCAGAAAGTTGACTGACCAAGAGAAGATAATACAGCCGGAAAAAAATTCTGAACTTTTTTCTTTTTAGTCCAAAGGAGGATACGGAGGATCCTCTCAACTATCCGAGATGTTAAGTTTCTCAGCAATAAGTTATCATACATAATAATTATAAAAGGTAAACAACATTATTTTATAATCTTAAATGTACGTGTTCCCACAGAAAATAAGATTGACAAGATCAAGAATGGGTTCTATAAAGAATTAGAATGCGTATTGCAGAAGCTTTTACGATATCATATAAACATCGTCTTAGGATATTTTAAAGCAAATGTGGGACAGGAAGATATATTCAGGCTAATAATAGTCAAATTCGGTTTTCATGAAATAGTAACGAAAATAGGGTTCAATTAGTCACTTTTTCCGCATCAAAGAATCTCATTGTTAAGATCACAACATTCCAGCAAAGGTTATTCATAAATACATCTGGTCATATCCAGATGGTGAAACGCGAAACCAGATAGTTCATGTATCAGTCGATAAGCTTTGGTACAGTAACATCATAAACATCAGATACGTTGGGAGGGAAGACTCCAATTATGAGAGGAACAGACGCTAAAGTTGATTCTGAAAATGTTGAATTAAAAAACTTTAAATTGTACAAGAATGCCAGCTCAATGTTACTGATTTGAAGTACTGGAATATTCGGATGAAAATATGGCAACCTAAGAAGAAACTAATATAAGTAGAGAATGGTAGATTGTAAGAATGTTATTAAATTGTTTCTAAACATCAGACGGCAAACCATTAAGTATTTAACGGTAAAAAGGGAGAAAATTTGAGAGAGAAGATTAATTATCTTGAAATGAATGCATAAAATAGGAACATCTGATAATAATTCATCATCATCATCCAGGGATTAAGCCTGTTGGCTCGTTCCGGTTTCATGATAATAATTATATCAGGGAATTAGAATAGAAAGGATAAATTTTCAGGATAGAACAACTGTAATTATGAATGAAAATGCGATTTGACTTCAGACATCAGGTGTATATTAGATAGACTGAAAGATTACTTAAATCAGCAATTAAATGTACACTGAGCGACAAAAAGAATGGGCCGACTTTTGATCTCGAATATTTAAAGTTCTAACGCGCGATTCACACGAGTAGACTAATTGCACAGTAGTGCTACAATACGTTTTCCTTCTTCCCTTGAAGAGTATTCTTTCTAAACACAACAAGGCAGCGAAAGCGTAGCTCAGTGCTTAGTGGCTTGATTCGTACATAAGAGGTCGCAGGTCCGATTCCCGGTGAGGTTACTTTTTTTTTAATTGTCAATGTACTTTCTATTTTATTCTGTATATTCATTCTTAACGAAAAAAACGTACTAATTATTTCGAAGTATTAATATTTTTATTATTAATATTATTATTTACTTATTTATAAAAAGGTTTACAGTGTCATAAAACATCTTCCTATGCCCAAAGCTTTTTAAATTTTTATCTTCTTTCTCCATTCTTTTCTATATTTTCATTCCAATTCTTCCAGACCTAGGTCCCTCATATCTCTTGCATCATCCATCCATTTAAATCTAGTCCACCTCTCTCTCCTTTTTTAGGTGGAATCCATTCCAAAGCTTGTCTGGGTAATGTTTTCTCTGGCATCCTACGTATATGACAATACCATTCTAGTTGCCTCTATCTCACAAAATCTAATATTGAATTTTGGACTATCATTTGTTGTGTGATGATTGTATATCTGATTTTTTTCCAATTTAGAATGTCTAGTTGAGCGTCTGTAAGAATCAATTTCGGTAGACATAAGCTTCAAGCTCAAAATTTTATTCAGATGCCAAGTTCCTGCACCGAATGTTAGCTTGCTTCGAATTATGGATTTATAAATTTCGAATTTGGTATCTATTCTTATCCCACAAAACTCCGTTTAACAATGTTATTACCGATCTGCCTTTTTGAATTCTATATTTTATGCTATTTTCTTGGGGACATTTTGAGTTAATTTTGATCCCATTCTTCACATCAATTAATACATCCCATTATTATTATTATTATTATTATTATTATTATTGTTATTGTTATTGTTATATTATTATTGTTATTGTTATTGTTATTGTTATTGTTATTGTTATTGTTGATGATGTCGTCGTTGTCGTCGTCGTTGTCGTCGTCCATCATATATGAGCTATTATTATAATGGACTTGACATATATAAACTAAATATTTTAATTGAAGGTTGAAACTTTTTCCTCACTAATACGTAATAAATAAGCAAATAAATATATGAAGCTATATTATATTTTATTTTAATACATTTATATCATTATTATTAAAAGGTGGTACTGCACGCACAATTAAATTTATACCGGTAGCTAAATAGTGTTACTGAGGCAGGAATATTACTTACGATAGTGTAAAGTGAACGTAGATTATATGGCAGGAATTAAATATTATAGGATGTATTTTGCGAAAGCACAAATGAATAAGAAAATTGTTGGAGGATTTGAACCCTGGCTTTCACATACATTTCATCTTGTTGTAAGTAGTTTAACCATCTTCGCTACTCGCACGTCTGATACGTGTTTACTTTTACACTATGAAGGAGAGTTGAACTTTATTTAAAATGTCGCAATTTGAGTTATATTGCATTTGTACAACACTCTTAAATATCTAGAAACATGTCTCCTTCACTGTTATTTAACTATTTAAGACCATTAAAACCAAATACAGCGTATTTAAAACATTTAACAGTGCGTTACCTCGTGAAGCTCAGCTATGGCTTTTCGAGTACGCGCAGTGGGCCATAACAAGAACTCTGCTTTTTGAAGCGGCTCATTCTTGTTTTCGCTAAGTGTACGTACGTTCAAAACACTACATTGAAGCGGATTATTTATAGACACTATAAATACTAGTCACAGAGCCAAGTGCGTTAGAGGCTGAATAGTTATAGAAAAATGAATGATGTACAAAGCATCAGGTTCACGTGGATTCCCAGCAGAACTCAAAGTCGGGAGGAGAAAAATTGATCAAAATGATACATAGGTTGCTTAGTATGATTTGGAAAAAGAGTCTCTTCCAAATGAACGGAAAGAATCGATAATCTTAACACCCAAAATAAAGGAGATGAAACTGATTGCAACAATTTATTGGCATGTCATTTCTTTTTACTTAGTACAAATTATAACGAAAATATTATTATCCAGACGTACTCTATTCATTGATGACTTAATAAATTATCCTCAATGTGGATTTAGAAGAAATAGAGCTACACTAGATCACATTTTTAGTATAAAATGAAGGTAAAGTTATCCACTTCATATCTTGGCAGGCCCTTGGGCTAGAGGGAGGTTAAGGCTCCCAACTTCTCTATTCAATACGCACTAGATTTTAAGCGTCTGGTACTCATTTCCAACATAGGCTGAGCCGACCTCAAGGGCTACGGTGCCGCCAGAAGGTTTAGACCAGTCTCAAAATATTGAATCCCACCGGGACTCGAACCTCCGACCTTCTATCTTATAGCGTATTAGCTTAACCAACTACACTACAGCGTGTCCTTTTTAGTATAACACATAGCCTATTTTAGAAATAAATGGGGATTTGACGGCACTGTACACCCTTCGACAAAAAATGAGTCATCTCTTGAACGCACATTTCTTCTAAGTCATACTGGGGCACAGCGCTGTGTTCAAACTAGGAAACTAGCCATAATTGTGCAGTCCCTGAGCTACTGTGTTATGTGGCATGAACAAGACTCTCCTACGTGTGCTGATAGGTCAGCGGTAAAGCATGTGGTTACTGTTTCTGTTAATGAAGATAGCAGGTTGGCGTCATCAATTACGCAGTTTTTTCTTGATAATTGTATTAAAACGTTTTATGAATTAAATAATTTTATTTTGACATTTGAATTAATCTATACTTTTTAAGTTCATAATTGATTTTTATACCATTGAGGTTATAACAATGTTAAATTATATAGTTTTTGCACTATTTATATTAGCTTGACATGTATTTGTCTATGTAACGGACCTGTATATATGTAACGGATTGAATTATTGAACACGATTTTCACCCACCTAAAAATATTGGATTGACTTGAAACTTTGTGTACTCGTAAAGGACCCATGACAATACATTAATTTCATTTTTTTCTAAAATCCTGGATAGAATCATCAGAAAATCAAAAAAATAGAAATTGGTATAATAGGATGCGGACTTATCGACTTTCTAGTCAATTGTTGAAAGAGCTCACTTGGTAGAGCGATGGACTCTAGTGGTATAAAATTTCGGTAATCCATAGGTCGCTGGTACAAATTCGGGCCGGAGTTTTTTTTAGAAGAGTATTAAAGCAATTAAATTTTCATGTCATTCCGGATTATGACAATCAATTAAACTAAAAATAAAAAAATAGTAATAGTTTAAAAAACTGAAACAACTCGCTTTAACTTATTAGAAAACCAAACTAAAAATTAAAAAATAAATAATAGTTAAAAAATAAACACGCTTTATTAGAAACCCGAACTAAAAAAATAAAAATAATTTTAATTTCCAACACGCTTGGGATAAAATTTAAGTGGTCAACAAAAAAATCATTTCCAACACATCTAGAATAAAACTAGAGTTATCTACAAAATAATAATTTTACCATCAAAAGCGTGGCGTACTTTTTATGGTTTTTACGTTTTCTTCTTAGAGACTATACTTTTACCAATGTCTGTTTATTATCAAATATATTAATTGATATAGAGCACCCCACGCTTTTGAAGTTAAAATTATATTTTTGTACATGACTCTAGTTTTATTCTAAAAATGTTGGAGATAAATTTTTTGTTGACCACTTTAATTTTACCCCAAGCGTGTTGGAAATTTAAATTATTTTTCAATTTTTAGTTCGGTTTTCTAATAAAGCGTGTTGTTTTAGTTTTTTTAAAACTATTGTTTATTTTTACGTTGTTTACTACCGTCTTCCTCAACTATTTAAAATGTTCGTTGATTTCACTCTAGGCCTTTCGATGCATGCTTCATCTTCTGGAGTTGTTGTAGTACTATTGAATTAACTGTATGTCTAATAGAGGGGTTTCGCTCATTAGGCATATTTTCGCTGAGAATGTTTGTATTCTTGGCTTTCTTGATAATTTCGATTTATTCCAAAATGTTAATTTTGTTTCTGTTGTTTTCTCTGTGTATAATTGACATTGTGTTATCCATATTTTTGGAACGGTGTCCGCTTTCTGAAATGTGTTTAGATTTGATTTGATTGTTAAAGGAGAAGGCAAATCAAATTTCGCTGTTCACCAGATTTGAATCCAATCGAAAATGTGTGGGCTAAGATGAAAATAGAGAAGAACTCTAATTGGTCTGCAGATGTACGAAGGCCGAAATATAGCTTATGGGCATAAATTCAAGACGTCTGGGAATTTCTAGCCGATCGTCCACGTGCCTGTAGAAATTTGATTGCATCAATGCCCCGCAGATTGAGGGCGGTATTACATGTTGAGGATTCATACACCCGATATTGATTTTTTTTTGTTAAAGTTTTCACTTTAGAAGATATTATTTTCTTTCCTCATTTACTTATTAGATGAAGGTTTTAATTTATGTTTTTGTGTGTTTTGTGTGTGCATTAAAGCCATAAAACTCCGATTGAGGGTCTTTCCACTTTTCAGCGGTTGCCCTTTTACCAGCCGGCTGCTGGCCCTTCACATCCACATGTGTCAATCACAGAGGTAGATGATCAACAGCCAGTGTAGGGGTGACATGTGGTTAGCGTGTCGAGTCCCCCAGCCGTTATAGCTGGTTCCTCAACCTGCAGCCGCTACTTATTGTAGCTACCCAATTGCCTCACGATGCTGGGTGGGCACCGGTCCCATACTGGCCGAAATACCATGAGAAAATTTCTTCCCCCATGGAGACTCGAACCAGCGCAAGTCCCGTAGCTCTGCGCCAAGGCTTCCTACCTTAACCGCTCGGCTACGGCGCGGGACTCCATAAAACTCAAATATAAAATTACAGACGATATGCTATTCTGACTTTCAGTAAGAAATGTAGGACGTGAATCGAACCCGTGAGCTTACGAACGTAGACGATGTCTATTAAACCTCTCGACCACGGAAACACACTAACCCAATCTCTCTCTGTAATGTTGCTTAAGTATGCACTGCGTTAACTAGCAAACAACCCCAGTACAATTACTGAAATCGTGTTGATGTGAATACGGCTTCTGTGAGCTCTCACATAGTTCCCCGATCGTTTGATAGAATTGGCGGATAACTCTTTTTTTTTTGTCTAAGAGTGTACATCAGCGATAGGCCCTACTTCAAAATGGCATATGATCATTTAAGAGAGAAAAGTTGTTTAGTATCGTGCTGGAAAATGGAATTCCTAGAAAATTAGATTTATTCAAATATGTCTAAATGGGACGAAGTATGGGTGCAGGTAGGCAAGCAATTTTCTTATACTTTTTTTTAATTTGCAATGGTTTAAAGCAAGTAGATGCGATCCAATTTTATACAAGCACCTATTTTGATTTTTGGGCATCCAGAAGTTTACATTTTAATTCTACCTGCTTTTGTTTACATTTTAATTCTACCTGGATTTATACTAGAAATACCATCAAATCATTAAAGGATAAAGAACGTGTAAAACTCGATGGTGTTGGCAAGCTGTTGATATAAGCTAACGATGTTTTATTAGGATATAACAAGGAGATACTAAGGCCTATGCACATTAGGGTGGGCCGAAAAAAACTATTTTTTATTTCGATGTTGAAATAGCGCGGAAATGTTGAAAATTATATAGAGAAAGAAAAAAATATATCAAGATCGGTTGACATCTTTCGGTCGCGCATAGGTTCCAAATTTGACAAAACATGAAAAAAAACTTCATTTTTGCGATTATTTTTTATATTTTTTGAATTATATGTTTTCGTAATGTAATAGTTTGTAACGTCTTCAAATAGAGCCTAAAAACATTTTGTTTCAATTTAGTTTAGTTCAGTTAATATCTTCCGGTCGCGCATATAGTCTAAAATTTGTAAAATATTGAAAATTACACATTTTTACGAGTTCTTTTTTACATCTTTTAATATACTTTTTTAACGTAATAGTACAGTATTTTTTTTAAAGATAAGAACATTGTGTTTTATTATGATTTGAATAAATTAACAACTTTCGATTGATATCTTCGCGCATATGCCCCAAAGGAAGTTCATTACTCGCTGATTGAAGAACTCGGCTCACTCTATGTTGACCACGTTACTCCAAATTCTGGAAGCTCTGAAGATATTGTCAAGTCTGTAATTTTACCTGTCTGAGCGTGGTATTTCCCTTGAAAATCTAATTGTCATCGGATGTGATAGTACTGCTGTCAATACAGGTTGGAAAACTGGTCTGGTTCGCCGAGTTGAACTATATTTAAGGAAATCTGTACAACGGGCAATTTGCCTCCTCCATTTCAATTAGTTGCAATTTCGCCACATATTTGAGCAGAACATGGGACACAAATGGGGAATGAAAGAGGCACATGGAAACACTGTAGGAAATCCAGACGAAAAGCGCTCAGTAGATAGGTCAAAAATGAGATAAAGAGAATAATAATATCCATAATTTGAAGGAGGTAAATTATACAGGGGATGATTATAAAACGATAGTTCAAGATGGAGATTAATGGGGAGCTGTTGTCCGCGCGGCTATGAACGTATGGATTCGATAGTATGAGCGAGTTTATATGAGGCGGTCAGAGGACAAGGGGTACAAGTGACATTTTTTAATTAGTTAAGTGCAGAAATGGTTAGCTAATATGACAAACTGTTTGGTACCCAAGAGATATATGCGTGCGTTACCAGGTTCTGACATACAGTGGAGTCTTAGAAAATCACTCAGAAAAACAGCTCTTCTACTTGGAGGGCAAGGAGTACGTCTGTACTCTTGGCTTCCAACAGGTAGGTGGACTCAAGCTTAGAGCGTTGTATTTTTTTTGTTTCCAGCAAATTTTATGTGAAAATTATTATTGTATTATTAGTGTTTAATACAGTGCAGGTGATTCTTCGAGGTTTATTGATTTATCAAATATTATTCTGTCTGAATATGATAAAGATTAGAATGAACTTAACCTCAGCCTTCGTGGTAAGTAAAATATTTTAACTACTTTATCTATATTTTCATAATTGTATGCCTACATATATGTTCATAATAAAATAATAGTTTTTACCAATACATTTTGAGATAATTGGAAATTATTTAACAATCTAAAGATATGATATGATTTAGATCTACAGGATTTGCAAATTAATAATGTTTATAATAAAGGTACGATTTTTAAAATATGAAGATTAATAAATTGTGTGTTTTTTTTTTCCTGATTGATTCGAATGCAGATGGCATTGAAGAACCCGGCATTACAGGGCCAACAGAAGAAGATGATTTCTAATATTGCACGTTGGCAGAAAAAAGATTAATAAACGAGAAAATTGGATAAAAAATAAAGCAAGAATAGGAAGGAATGCAGGCAAACAATACACAGATAGGAAGGGAAACATTCATGTGGAGAGGCGGGTAAGAGAAAGTATCCATGAATGCAGCTTAAGTCCAATGAACTTTAAGAATGATTTTTCAATTAATATTGTCGTAATATGTAACTCTTCGGATAAGTACTTATTTTCAGTCATAATAAAAACTTTGGTATGAATCTACTTTTCTTGGATAGTTTATTTCAAAATGTTCCTTGGAGGACAAGGGGGCAAAAGTGACTCTTAAAGCAAAAAAAAAAAAAGTCACAGTATGGGTTAATGTATATATTGAATCTGTTCATATTTTACGGATAAACGGACTCATATATATATATATATATATATATATAAGGAACATAAACACAATTTATTAGACTTGTCAGATATTCCTGGAATCGTATATTTTCATTTATCATTAAACGTAATTTTCTCCAAACTAATTTTTTTGTCACTTATACCCCTTGTCCTCAGACCACCTTATATGTACATATATTGTGACGCGTTGTAGTAGCGTCGTTTAAACTGCGCGGACCAGCGAGAGAAACATCACATTGGTGGATTGGATTGGCAAATAGCCAATCGCGAGTCTAGGGATACGCACCAGCCACCGTTATTTCTCGGCTAATAGGCCAGAGAATTCTACGAACATCTATTCCCTCATTCGGGAAACATCTGGTTCAGGGACCTACAAATTTCCGTGTACTCGCCTATAAATATGTGGTGAGGACGGAACAACCAAAAAGGCAGCACTGAGCGGCAAGAGGTAAAATGTAAGAGCAATTGTGAGGAAGGTGTGTGTTGTAATTGTGTTATGTGATTATCTGATAAACTTTCAAAGAAGAATATTTGCGAGATAGAATTGTGATTGAATAATTAGTGATAATTTTTAGAAGAAAATAAAGTGTCAAGAAAATTTTACAAAATTCTGTGTGTTTATTTAAATCGAAATAATCAAGAAGGAAAACCCTGTGCCATCGAGTGACATCTGGTGTCATAAGTTGGATATACGTACACGCAGGCAAACGTTGGAGAAGTCGGTAAAGCAGAGGGCTGATCAGCGGAGGGATAGCCATCTATCATCGAGAAGGAGATCTACATCAGTAAGTAATAAAAAAATAAAATAATAAAGAAAAAATAAAAATGGAAAACTTTCAGAAAAGTTTAAAGAATTATTACAACAGTACGCAAATACGCAGAAACAAAATGAAGAAATGAAAGAACAAAATGAGGATTCAAAACCTGAATTATTTACTCGGATTGATACATCTATCACAGAAATTAAATTAATACAACAGCAAAATGAACTTGCTAAAACAGAATTACTAACTCAGATTAATACACAAGGTGAAAAATTGCAGGACAAAATGAACAATTTGAAGAGAATTTTAATCTAGTAACACAAGACATAAAAACCTAAATTTCTAGTTTCGAACAAAGAGTAAATGAACAAGAAGACAATTTACAAAAAATCGATGGAGAATTTCGTGGCATTAAAGATCATTGGGAACAGAAATTTGAACAACAAGAAAAGAATTATCAACTTTTAACATCGGAATTACGACGTGCAATAGAAGATCTGCAAAGTGATTCTAAGACGAGGACTGAAGTTCGATGACCGACTGACACCCCAAGCCGACATGGAATTAAAGTCCCAAGTTCGACGGTTCCACATCATGGGACATATTTAAACGACAATTTAACACCATCTCAACACACAATGGTTGGACAACGGAAGAAAGGACCACCCAATTAATCGCCTCCTTACAGGGATCTGCAGAAGAAATTCTAAGAAGCTTTCCAGGAGAATGTCGCACCGAGGACATATTGGACGCCTTAGACAATCGTTACGGCAATTATCACCTCATCGCAGTATATCGCGCCCAGCTGAAAGCCCGTGTCTAGCGTGTCTGGGAGTCACTACAAGAATACGCCATGGCCATTGAACAACTAGCCCGCAAGGCCCAGCATCGATAATATACGGAGAGGCAGCATCAGCTTTCGTCTGAGGGATCGTGAAATTAAACAACACGTGCTGCTGGCGGAATATCAGGCAATTAATGGAGCACTGAATGCGGCACTACGAGGCGAAAAGGAGACCACACGCTACCTCGACCTCGTCGCGGGTGTGACAGCTGACTGCGGAAGACGCCTAGGAGCGACGCTCACCGCGACCCGGTGGTATGGAAGACCGACCTGTTGGAATTGCGGGCGGGTTGGACATCTGAGGCGGGACTGCAACCGCAGGCCCGCAGAAGACCAGGAAAACTAAAGTGTGCCGGTATGAGGAGGGGGGACACCGGCGCCGTCGTCATCATCATCAACCCCTCGATTCATACTGAACTCCGTGAATAACATGAACGACGATGGAATTAAAGCCGACAGATGGATCCACGGACAGCCCTGCCGGGTACTCTTCGATACGGGAGCGACGCTGACCATCGTGCGAACCAAAATAGCAGAAGTTCCTGAGAAGACGCCGCTACGGAAGTTTGAGCTGCGTACCTCGTCGGGGGACAGCATGCCTGTGATGAAGGAGGTTCTCCTGGAGTTGGTCCTGGTAAGGTGCAAGCTGCGACTGTGGGCGTTCGTTACCTATATTGCCGAATACGTCATCTTAGGCTTAGAAGCTCTGAGGATGTACGACGCTAATGTGGACATCAGATGACGAGTACTCCGTTTCGGCCGTGATGAGTTCCTGCTCAACGACTTGGGTCAGAGACCAGCCGTCTTGCAGATTAGTCCTGAAGGAGAAGGTGATTCCAGCTGGTGGAGAGACGTCCCCGACAATATATGCTGCTGGAAGCCGGACGAAATCACCAAGATGGACTGTTTGTGGCTAGAGCCTTGTTACCAGCCCGTGAAGTAGTTCCTGTGAGAATCCTGAACGTGACAACCGAAGATCAGGTGGTACCAAGTGGGACGGTCCTGGGTACCTGTGAGCCCGTTACTGCCGTAATGGTCATGGACGACGAGATGCCAGGAGGGAGAAGTCGGAAAGAAGATCCATCACTTCGGAAGTTGCTACAAAGGTCTGCCAGCAGCCTCAACGAAGGACAGGCAACGAGGTTCGCAACCTGGTGTTCGAAATTCGAGAAATCTTCAGCCTCGCCGAAGACGACCATGGCAGAACCGACAAGAATGATGCATCGTATCGACACCGGAGACGCCCGCCCAGTACGACAACCACCTTGACGCGCCCCACTAGCAAAGCAGGCGGAAATAAATAAACAACTGGATGATATGAGGGCCCGTGGTATCATTTATGAATCCAACAACCCTTGGTCTTCGCTTGTGGTGCTAGTGAAGAAGAAGAAGAACGGAGAGATGAGCTTATGCGTCGTCTACAGGAAGCTGAATGACGTCATCAAGGACTGCTTGACTCTGCCAAGAATCGACGACACCTTGGATACCTTGGCAGGATCCCAATGATTGTCCACCCTAAATCTTAAGTCGGGCTACGGGCAGTTAGCACTTCATTCTGAAGATAAAGAGAAAATTGCATTCTCCACCGAGCAAGGTCTATGGCAGTTCACAGTTATGCCCTTTGGATTGTACAATGCCCCTAATAATTTCCATCGTCTAATGGAGGCAGTCATGAGAGGACTTACCTATGACGCCTGCTTGTTGTACATGGACGACATCGTCGTAATAGGAAGAAGCTTCATAGAACAACTAGCCAATCTACGAATAGTCTTCGAGAGATTACGGCAAGCCGGACTTAACTTAAATCCCAAGAAATGCCAGCTGTTTCAACGGGAAGTTTCCTACCAGGGACACATTGTGCGGATAGACGGAGTAGCTAACGGATCCTGAGAAGCTGAAGGCTGTAAAAGAATGGCCCAAACCAATAGATAAACAAGAGCTTCGTCGTTTTCTGGGCCTGTGTACCTACTATTGAAGATTCGTCAAGGGGTACTCCAACATCGCCAAGCCCCTGACTCAACTGACCGAAGAAAACCGGGCGTTCGAGTGGACTGAAGAAACCGAGATGGCGTTCCAGAATCTGAAGGAAGCGCTATGTACTGCCCCTGTTCTTGGATCTTGGTCCGGCTGATATTAAAATACAATATTAGAATGTTATACACCTTAAATAAACACCCATAATATAGAACATTTCTTCATGGACAGTCACAAGAGAGAAAAATTACTTCAACATCACGATGGCAAGATGCTTTGTATTGCATTTTCAAAAGACGGACAAGGCACTAAAATGGAAAGAAGACAGCTTTATGCTATGCCTGGAGTAACCCATGAACTACTCTTAAAACATTTAATTCCGTGACAACGAATTTGAACTTTATCACGGAAATAGGGATATCACGAATCATATTTACACTACAACATACTTTTCCTTAAGCAGAAAATTGAATAGCGAGTTTATTTTGAAAATTTAAGTTGAATTTTAGTACTTAATTATACATTTTTGGGACAGATTTAAGAAGTTTGATTCTTTTAACTGAATGTATTATATTTCACATACATTTTATAAAAAGTTAATATATAAATATTTTCAGGAAATTTTTCTTTAAGTCCAAGAATGTAAAAGTGTGCATATTGGGACTATATTTTTCTAATCAAGAAATGTAATTCCAAGGAAAACAAAATTCCAATATACAAAAATATTATTTCTAAGCTGTGAAAATAGAGATCCTGAAAAGTAAAATTTCATGGAACATACAGGCATAAGTTAGTGTTATATTATTTACAAAATGTCTCCAATATTTCAAATCGAGACCCGAGAATTCCTCATTGATGTGGGGATGAATATGAAAGCATGTTAGATTTTCAGCGTGATAAATATACCAATTTGTAATTAATTCGTATATTTTCAGAAATAAATACTGTAAAATATGATGTTTCTTAGTAGTAAAAATTGAATTGAGTGGTAGTGTAAATGCAACGTAAACAGGCAGCGAATCTCCAATGAGGAGTGGACGCAAGACTCCACGATTTCTAGCAATGGCACGGGAAACTGGTAGGCTTGTAACCCTGGGTTTCTTCCGTATTTTTCTCAGGAAAGTTCCTGGCTCTCATTTTAGAAGGTGGATGCCAAGATGTAAACTTTCTGTACTGAAATACATGTAGACATAAATTGACCATTTTCTTCGATAGGGTGTGTCAGCACAACATACTAAGTAGGATACTTTTTTCATGTTTCAATTATGGATGCTGTAATTGCTCGCCATTTACTTCAATGAAAGTCGGTGTTTACTGAGATTTTTTTTCATAGAGCAACATATACAACCAATCTGTTGCCAATCCCAGCATGTTGATCAGAAACAGGCTGATAAACACACGACATCAACATTGTTTAAAGTAAATCATAATACATGCGATCTCAGCCAATAACGGCCCAGGGCTCCTCTTTCATCCATTCAACTTTATAAACTCTTTGGGGTGTTCGGAAATTCCCATTAAAAATTCTAGGGTTTGTAGAGGGGACTGTGTAGATAACGTTTTAATAGGAGCCTTTATTCGGGAATATACTTTTTTCGTGCTGCAGATACAACTTGGAATTAAGCGTTTAAATCTCCTGCGTTTAAATCTCCGGGGATAAATAGATATCAATTTAATGATTTATTACTCATTTAAGTACATTTACACAACCTAACATTCACTGATTTCGTGACAATGTACAATGTCAAGGGAACAATAAAGAATCGTCTCTTTGTTACTGTAAGAAAAAGATGGAGCGAGTGTACCAGAATATGATTCGCAGGTACAAAGTGTGCAACGAGCTTGGTGGTTGTAATATCGAACAGCTATTGTGGTGGATGAGAACTAACCACATTGTTAAGTATAGTAAAGAAATTTGGTTAGTTTGCGTATAAAAAATTATTCTTACAGTGACAAAGTGAAGTTTCTTTACTCTTCCCATGACGTTGGACATTATCACGAAATCCGTGAATTTTGGATTGTGTAAGTGGTAATTAATTAAGTCACATATAATTAAATTACTATCGATTTAATCCCGGCAGATGCGGGAGATTTAAACGCTTAATGCGAACTTGTACCTTCAGCAAGAAAACGGTACGTTTCCGGACAAAGGTGCCGATTTAAAACATTACCTGCCCAGTCCCCTCTACGAGCCTTGAAGTTTGTAAATGGGAACTTCCGAATACCCATAATTTTACACTACACTGTACAGTAGGCTTTAATGGGTCCTTACACCAATCTGAACACGGATAAGTAGTAAAATCTATTAAAAAATTGTGTATAACTTGTATGCTCTTCCTCATTCTCGGATTTTGTATGCGGAAAGAAATTTCTTCATCATCATCATCTTCTTCTTCTAATTCTTCTTCTTCTTCTTCGTCTTCTTCCTTCCAAGTATTAGGCCAAGGCCTGTTACGATCCTATAGAAAATTTTCCCTCCAGCGTTTCATAGGACGGCCCAGAGATTTTCCTCCTCTTGGTATACAATGTTAAACAGCTTTGGGGATCCGATTTGAACTCATTCTTTTAAGATGGTGTTTCCAATTTAGTTTAAAACTAATTTACGAAATATTAAGACATAAGTTAACTTTAAATTCTAGAATGTAAAAATTGTTATTCTTAGATTGCTGTATATTGTTAGTTTTGTGTAGCCATGAAACACTGATATGCATGATTCTGGGGTTTCCTGCAAAATATGTCAAATTTATTTAACTTGATGTGCTGATTCCGAAATTGCAATCCGCTTTATTTTTCTAGCACCTACATTTTTTTTACAAGTAGCAATTATATCTAAAGTTTTAATATAGTTCTGTGCGCAATTATTGTATCATGGAGCTGAGAAATACTAAGAATTTCATTGTTGATATTATTATTTTTGACAACAATGACACCATCTGATCACTAGACAAGAAAAAAATTGGAAACAGAGAGTCGCATGACAGGAATGAAAAATGTTATTCAAGAGAGTTTTGTGGACCCGAAAAATATTCTATTACCACCTTTGGACATAAAATTAGGCCTAATGAATAAATTTGTGAAGGCTTTAAACAAGGATTACAACTGTTACAATGTACATCTGCAAGACGTTTCCTGGTATAACTGATGCTAAAGTTAAAGAGAGAATATTTGTTGGACCACAAATTAGGAAGTTGATTTCTGATACCTTATTTCAAGAAATATGAGAGATACTGAGAAACAGATATGGACTGGTTTTAGGAGTGTCATCAAAACCTTTTTAGGAAATTACAAGGATCCAAATTACAAAAATATTGTAGAAGATATGCTTGAGAAATTTCGAAAGCTGGGATGCAACATGAGTGTAAATGTATATTTCTAACACACTCATTTGGACCTTTTTCCCGGAAAATATCTCGGCTGTGTCAGCAAGGAAAAGGGACAAAGATTTCACCAGGACATAAAGGATATGGAAAAATGTTATCAGGGAAGGAGGCGTGTGAATATGATAGCTGAGTATTGCATGTGGCTGAAAAGAGGTGAACCTAATTTTTGCCATAGCAGGAACCCTAAAAAGTGCTCATTTCAATGCAGCATGTAAATAAATTAGGATAACGTTCAAATTTAAGTGATTGTTTGGAATAGAGGTGTTAATAGAATAGTTAATGCTGATAATGTTAGTGTTGAGTGTTATTAGTTCTTACTAGAAAGTATATGGATCGGAAGTTTGGACAATGGCACAACAACATGTAAACAGAATAACTTCAGTTTAAATGGATTTTTGGAGAACATCTGCCAGAAACTCTCGACAGGAAAAAAAAATAGAAATATAGAAATTAGAAAATGGATGAATGCAGAAAGAAATATAATGGGTAAGATTGAGCACAGAATGCTAAAATGGTATGGGACACGTAAGAAGAATGCAGGATGGACAGATTACCACAACGGCCAGTCTATGCATGTGATTGGTTTGTAAGGACGGAGCAGTAAAAGGAAGACCACGCCACAACATAAAAATTCAATGAGGAGAGTGGCGTTGTAACAGAATGAAGACACAGAGGACAGAGAATGATGGATAACTTTAATTAAGGGAAATTTGTGAATGTGAGTTGCAAACTGATAGTCTATAAGTTCGTAGTCATTTATATATATATATATTTTTAAATCCATGTTAAATACTAAGATTGGTTGGAGAAAACCCTCAATGATGAGGGAAATTCTCAAAAAATAGTTTTGTGGACTTTTAACTGATATTTATTAATATAAGATAAATTCGATAGAATCGAGTATAAAAAGTATATTTTACCATTTCTTGTATTGTGAAAAACTGTTACATGATGGAGGCAAACTAAGTTCATATTATGATTTAGCATACTCAAATTAGGGATAATGACATATTATAATAAAAACCCCAGAAAAAAGTTAAAATTTGCATATCAATGTATTTTTTCTCAAGATTTCACTGTTAAATTATTTGTATTTTGCTCATTGATTGTTATAATTTTCCATGCTCCGTATATTTGAATGTATAATAGGCAAGAAAATGTTGATAACTTCATAACAGCTATATTTTCTTTATAGGAAACCAGATATAATAAGAGTTAAGTCTCCTAGACTGCGATGGGCAGGACATGTGGCACGAATGGGGAATGAAAGAGGGGCTTGGAAGCTTCTTGCAGGAAATCCAGAGGGAAAACGCTCAGTTGATAGACCAAGAATGAGGTAGAAGAATAACATTAACCATGGTGATTTGAGAGAAGTAAATTATACAGGGGACACGCTGAAGCGAAGTTGGTTAAGGTAACACGCTACAATCCGAAAGGCCGATGATTAGAATCCGGTGAGGTCAGGATTTTTAACTGACCCTAATCTTCTGGTGGCAACATGGTCCTGAGGTCGACTCAACCTTTCCTACTACCCCAAGATTTTCTATGGCCCTTAATGGGATCGCTTTACCTTTACCAAAAGGCAAAGGTCTAAAATGATTATACAGGGAATGATTGAAAAACATTGACTCAGGATAGGATATGTGTAGAACTAATGTCTGTGCGACCATGAACCTTAGGGTTCGATAGTGTGAGTTAGTTAATAGTTTAAATCAGTAAATGTTTGGATTATTAAATGAAAGGGGGGATCCCAACATTTTGCTGCCTGGGATCGGAACCGTGTAGTTCAGTCCGAGTTTGACAAGTAAAGGAAATTAAAATTCAATATAATTATGCCTTAGGGATCACAGAGAGTCTCAAGAAAATAAACAATCAGGTCCCGTGGATTCCACTAGATACAGAACACCAACGTAGCTCAACTTGGAAAGATATATGAGCAAAAGTGTATTCATAAAATATTTTTCTAGAAAACTCGTGTTCCACAGTGCAAATGTGTATCTTCGATGGTGAAAAAATTGTTACTTCAGTTCTTTCAATTCAGGTAAACGAACCGAAACGTTCTGTCCATCGTACTAGGGAGGAGGGGAAATCTATTTGTATTTCATATGTATTTTATGATTTGATTGCGTAACTCAGGAAGGTTGAAAACCCAAAATCAATTGCATTACACGAATCGATTTTCTTGACAACCATTCTGTGCGTTCTAATAAAATAACAACATAGGCGTGTCACGTCCAGTATTAGTATTAACAGTAATTGTTAAGTTACCGTTTTTGTACTTTTCGTAGATTAACCCGAAGTTTAAACAGTATTTTTACTTGAGTTATCTTATTTGAATCTTAATTTAGACGGACTAGTTTGACGCGAATGTCCCTAATGGGAGGGTAGAGCGGAGACCGTGTTCGATTCTTGCAGGAAACTTTATCCATTGTCCTTTTGTGTTCGATGGAAGACTTACACTGGTCGTAACTTTTATATACTGTATATTCGTAATGCATTCGATTAAGCATTAAACGTGTACGGCAGTCTCATGATTCCTACTAACCAACATTTAGTATCATAGCTAACTGGTCAAAACTAGAGAACAACTAAATTTAACTGGCTATTCAAGCTAATGTCGATTACTTTCATTTATGCCTGCCTCAAATACCTGCCCAATTCGAAGATCCATGGTCGCGCGAACATATGCTCTGAATATATAGCTATCTTAAGCTACTGTACTGCTGCCATTCTATGTATAATATAATATCTCCCTCAAATCATGGAAAATGTTATTCTCCCATCTCATTCTTGGCCTATCTACTGGGGGATTTCCCTCTTGCTAGAGTAAAAGATTCCCCATTCGTACCACATGCCCTGACCATCGGAGTCTAAGGGATTTAGGCCTAACTGTTCTTACTGCATCTAGTTTCCCGTATACGTCATGTAGCTCACTGTTATGTACATTTCTCCTTTCACCTGTCTGTTCGACTTTCAGTTCAATAATTTTCCTAAGCACTTTATACTCTAATATCCGTAATACTTTCTCCTCACTTAATGAATAGACCATGTTCTGCATCCATATAATATAACTTGAAGAATCAAAGTAGATCTCCATTTTCCTGATCAGGCATAAAAGTGGCTTTTATTAAAATAATTAATCATATGAAATAGTTACAGAGTGTATTAAAATTACACTCTGTTCTGCTTAGCTTGGCGTAATGGCAATAAAACAATATATCATAGGTGGATAATGAACAAACTTATTTACAGCAGTAGAATATTAAAATAGTTATATTAAATTTGGAGAAAAGAGCTTAATGTATAGAACAAGTATCTGACATATAATTTAACAATTAACGCAATTAACGCAAAAAATACATTTATGAACAAAAATATTTATAAAAATATCCAAACAATTCTAAAAGTTAGTAATGAAATTTTGAATCTATTGTATGGCGATTAATGTAGTTGAACGAGTTTATGATTTAAAATATACCATAACTTGAATTATATTCAAAAGATGTATGTAATTTAATTAATACAATTGAGAAAAATAACTTGAAACATGACTAATTATTTAATGTTTAAAAATAAATGTGAATTAAAGGCCTACAATACAACTGGAGAATATTCTAAAAGTAGAATGATTGTTTGTTGCCTACTAATAAATACTGGACATAGAAAGAAAACGTCCCATATAAGCCCTATACAGAAGTATTGTCCAAATTGTTATAGTACATGTAGCAGAAATATGGAGTGTGCATGAGATATTGTAAGAAACGTCTAGAAGCCCAGATGGGGTTTTTAATATGTTGTTGAAAAATTATTATATAAAATATCAAACATATAAATTACAGAAGCTATGGAAGGAGATATGACATCATTGATAGTGAGATTAAAATGGTATAGGCACAATTAGGATGAGCAATACAATATACCCAAAGAAATCAACATGTACAATGAGATTAGGACGACTTAACAGTTGGAATAATGACATTCTGAAAACTATTAAAGGAAAGGGATTGGAATAAAAGGGCTGCTTAGACAGAAGGAAATGAAAATTGGGAAATGAATGATAAACTACGACAGTCGTAACAGTTAAATTGTATTGTAAGCCCATGTTTTCCCTTTACAGAGATTTAGGCGCTCTCTCCCTACAGGGAAGAATTTGAACCATATTAATTTAGTTACATTTGTTTTTGTATAGATGTAATTTTGAGTGGCACGTGGTCAGCGTTCCGCCTCATACTGACATCTAGGAAACCAAGGTAGTACTAGGACGGGAAAATTCGGTAAATTTTGCTTAGAGGCCTTTTCATTCAGGCTTAAGGATTTTTTACGAGCCTGAAAATCTTCAGACTCGGGACCCACGGCTTAAAGTCCCTCCCGGAGGACTTGCTCCTTGGATTTTTCCGTCCTAAAAATCCATCGACTCCGGCCGGGTTTGAACCCGCGACCCTCGGGACCAGAGGCAAGGAGCATAACCACTAGTCCGCCGCGACCGATAAAATAATATAAAACGTCCTTCCACTTCACAGTAACTATTGAAGTAAACTGAAAGCATGCAATATCTCCTGGATTTTATTCACAGTTAGCAAGAAACAAATTACCGTACAAAGCTTTGCTATGTTTTGTATCCATCTATTCTTCTCCTACTTAAAACAAACTCCAAGCGCGACAGGTCTCGAAGGTCCTTGGCCTACCAGCCGGCTGCTGGCCTCACATCCACATGTGTTAATCACAGAGGTAGACAATCATCGAACCAGTGTAGGGGTGACATGTGGTCAGCATGTCGTTTCCCCAGCCGTTATAGCTGGTCTTCTCAACGTGGAGTCGCCACTTATTGTAGCTACCCAAATGCCTCACGATTCTGGGTGAGCACCGGTCCGATACTGGCCAAAATTCCATGAAAAAATTTCTCCCCGCAAGGGGAATCGAAGCAGCGTAAGTCGAGTAGTTCTGCGCCAAGGCATCTTGCATTAACCACTGGGCTACGGCGCGGGACATTCTTCTCTTACTACTCCTCCATGATGTTCGGGCAAGTGGTCCACAATTCACAAACTTCGAAAAATAGAAGTAGGAAGTTTTGTTACAGATATGCTGTTTTCCTGAAAGCTTGTTTTTTCCCTTTGTATGAGAATCTTATGAAGCTTATATAGTATAAAATTGAAGTGAACTCATTAATGACCACAGGAGGCCCTTGGTGTAGTAGGAAGTTAAGGTTCCTACCTTTATAGAAATTCCAGACAAGATATCTGCCGGATTATCAGTCCTATGTGACGGCAACCTTTACCCACAAAACAAATATCTGACACTCATTTCCGTTAGAGGTTGAGTTGAACACAGGGATATGGTGACGCCAGAAGGTTATGACCAGTTTAAAAATCTTGACCACACCAGAACTCCAACCCCGACCTTCAGGCCTGTAGCGTATTCCTTAACCTACTAAGCTAAAGCACACACCCATTAAATTGTAAAAACAACCTTAGAATTATTTTTTTAAAGTCTGCCAAAATGACTGAAAATTAGCATAAAATACTTTAGCCAAAAAATAGCGAAAATTGCAATAACAAAAATCCTAACAAAATTAATTTATGTATTTGTTTTCGTGAGGTAAATATTTGTAACATACAGTGCGTAGAAATGACACCAGATGTTCATCTCAATGGTATGTATCAACATTTGGTATATGATGATGCATCGTTAAATGATAGTGAGGAAATACTAAAAGCCAACACACACATTGTATTAATAACACCAAGAAACTGGAATTGAAGTCAATACCAGTAAAACTAAAAATATGGTCACACGTAGAGCAATCATAAAAACAGAAATGACATGCTTAAAGAAATCTATTCTCAACATAGACTCAAGTTAGGAAACGCATGATATCGCGCATTACAAAAGACTCGTCATCCCAACTTCCCTCGAAAATCGTAAACCAAAAATATATAAAATGGCGATTCTTCCAGTTACATTGTATGAATGCTATTCATTGTACACTTAGCGACAAAAGAACGGGCCGACTCTTGATCTCGAAAAGTTCCAACGCGCGATTCACACGAGTAAATTAATCGCACAGTAGAGCTACAATACGTTTCCCTTCTTCCTTTGTAAAGTATTCCTTCAAGCGCAATTAGCCAGCGTACGCTTATCTTAGCTTAGCTTAGCTTAGCTTAGCTTAGCTTAGCTTAGCTTAGTGGCTTGATTCGTATGCAAAAGGTCACAGGTTTGATTCCCGGTAAGGTTAATTTTTGAATTGTTAAAATGCTTTCTGTTTTATTCTGTCTGTCCATTCTTAAAGAAAAAAGTACGAACTATTTGGAAGTATTACTATTTTTATTATTTATTTATTTATTTATAAACAGGTTTGCAAAGTAATAAAACATCTTTCTGTGTCCAAAGCTTTTTTAATGTTTATCTTCTTTCTTCATTCTTCTCTATCTTCACATTCCAATTCTTCTAGACTAGCTCCCTCATGCCTCTTCTAAACACCATATATATATATATATATATATATATATATTTAAATCTAGGTGGATCTCTCTTTCTTTTCCCAGGTGGAATCCATTCCAATGCTTGTCTGGGTAATCTTTCTTTCACATCCTACGTGTATGACCATACCATTCTAGTGTCTGTATCTCACAAAATCTAATAATGAAGTTTGGACTTTAATTTGTTGACTGATGACTGTATTTCTGATTTTTTCCAATTTAGAATGTCTAGTTGAGCGTCTAGAACAATCCATTTCAGTAGACATAAGCTTTAAACTCAAAATTTTATTCAACTGCCAAGTTTCTGCACCGTATGTTAGAGTGCTTCGAATTATGGATTTATATATTTCTAATATAGTATACATTCATTTTTTCTAATCCCACAAAACGCCGTTTAACATTGTTATAAGTGATCTGCCTTTTTGAATTCTATATTTTGTCATTTTCTTGGGTACATTTTGAGTTAATTTTGATCCCCAGTTAATTACATTCTTCACATCCTTTGATATATCCCATTATTATTATTATTATTATTATTATTATTATTATTATTATTATTATTATTACTATGGATGATGGACAATAAAAAAGTCATTATTATATTATAATGCGTGGAAATCAACGGGAAGCTAACACACCTACAATTCCCTATTAAAGCTGCAAACATAGAATGAAAATGCTATGATTGCAGTGAAAGACCTGCCTTCGGGCAGAATTTCCATGGATGGATGGATATTATATGGATCCGAAACATGGACTCTTACTTTAAGGGGGAAAGAAGATTACGAGTATATGAGTATAAAATTCTTAGGAAAATTTATGGACCAAAGAGAGATGAACAGACAGGTGAATGGAGAAGACTGCATAAGTGAATTACAAGACCTATATAGGAAACCAGATATAATGAGAACAGTTAAGTCTCGTAGATTGCGATGGGCATCACATGTGGCACGAATGTGGAATGAAAGACGTGGATGGAAGCTCCTTGTAGGAAAACCAGAGGGAAGACGCCCAGCTGGTAGACCAAGAATGAGGTGGGAGAATAACATTAACTATGATTTGAGGGAAGTAGATTATACAGGGATGATTGAAAAATACTTGCTCAGGATAGGGATCTATGGAGAGCTTATGTCCGCGCGGCCATGAACCTATGGTTTCGATAGTGCCAGTGAGTTAGTTATTTTATTATTATTATTATTATTATTATTATTATTATTATTATTATTATTATTATTATTATTATTATTATTATTATTGTCCATCATCTATGGGCTATTATTATGCTGGACTTGACAAATATAAACTAGATTAATATAAAATTATAGAATATTCACCTGAATATTCTATAATTTTATATTAATCTTGAATAAACCTCAACGGAACACATCATGAATCTTATAAAAGTTAAATATAAACTAAATAATTTAATTGAATGGTGAAACGTTTTCCTCACAAACACGTAATAAATAAATAAATAAATAAATAAACACATAAATATATGAAAGTATTATCATTTATTACATAAATTTATAGCATTATTATTAAAACGTGGTACTGCACACACAATTAAATTTATACCAGTAGCTAAATAGTTTTATAGAGTTTACGAAGACAGGAATATTACTTAATCTAGTTAAGTGGACGAGATTGCGTGGCAGGAATTAAATGTTATAGCACTTATAAGATGTATTTTGCGAAAATACAAATTAATAAAAAGAATTGTTGAAGGATTCGAACCCTGACTTTCATACATATTTCATCTTCTTGTAAGTGGTTTAACAATCTACGCTACTCGAACGCCTGATATTAGTGCTGTAAATATTGGTTGTCTTGTACTTTTGCACTGTGAACGAAGGTTTAACTTTATTTGAAATGTCGCAATTTAAGTAATATTGCATTTGTCGAACACTTCGTAAATATCTAGAAACATGTCTCCTTTACTGTTCTTAAACTATTTAAGACGATTAAAACCAAATACAGCGTATTTAAAACATTTAAGAGTGCGTTACCCTATGAATCATAGCTTTAACTTTTGGAGCATGCGCAGTGGGCCATAAGAGGGACTCTGCTTTTTGAAGCGGCTCATTCTTTTTGTCACTAAGTGTACTTCTTCTTTAAGAGAGGAGAAAATATTTGGAGCGTTTGAGAATAAAGTGCTTAGTGAAATTTTTGCGCAAAGAGAAACATACAGGTGGATGAAGTAAAGTGAAAACGAGCAGTGAGTTTCATCATCTTTAACGAGCAATCAGATGTAAAAGAACAGTTAAACCTCATATACTGAGATGGGCACGACGTGGAGTAAATGTTGAATGAAAACGAAGCTGGAAAAATCTTGTAGGTAAACCAGAAGGAGAGGCCCCTGTAGGAAGGCTAAGAGTGAGGTTTAATAGAAACATCAATGATACGTTGTGGCAGGTGAATTTTATGGGGAATGGATGGAAAATATTAGCTTAAGTGGGAGATATATGGAAGGGTCGCATGTACAGCCTTTGAAAAATATGATAGCGCAACTCTTGATGATGGAAAGTTAGTTTTGATGAGCGATTCACGCCAGTACGTTGTTACGCGTTCTGACTCGTTTGAGTATAAAGCGGACGGCGCGGCGTAAGTCTCTCTTCATGCATCATTCGTATATTTCGCTTCAGTGGAACAGTCGGTAAAATTATTTTTCCGAAGACGCAGGCCCACGTTCGATTCTGGTCAATATATATATAGAGTAAGGTGCCCTATTATGGAATACTTTTTTAATTTTCCTAAATTACGTCAAGAAATATCAATTATTTCCGAGTGTAAATTTATCAGGATATTAATTAGTCTTTAACAAACTGTTTGGAATTCTTACATTTGTTTTATAAATATACAAATTTATTAAATTAAATATTTGAAAATCGCTCATAATATTCCATATTGGGCTCACTCTGCTCCTTATAAGGAATACTATTCCATAATATGCTCACTTTTTCTATTATATAATAGTACAATATATTTATCTTTATTTCATAAGAAACCCAAAATATTTCATCGACAGAAACACATAACAATAAAAACCATATTAATAATGGATTTTATTGACACTAATATTTTAATTTTCAAAATATAAGACTGAACAAACTGCAACAATATATGGTGTTCCCTCAGAGTTACAATTTTCAATTTGAGCACAAAGTAAATCAAACAGTTTATTCTTTACATTTCACAAAAATGAAATATTTCTCTGGGTTTCCAGCACAGGGTACATGTGACCAGTTTCTATATTTCTGACACCAAATTCAATTAGTTTTACTCGTTAACCACAATCCACTGCAGTAGATACATTGAGCATCATCATCAGCGTCGTCAACAGTAGACTCAGCTCATCGTCACCTGTTTAGGAGAGTTCATCAACTTTATAATATGAAGAAGTTATTTCATGTGAGGCTCTTTTTTACTTTCTTCCAGAGACCTCGTCTGGCACTTCTTTTAACTGAATTTGAATTTGACTTCTCGTACCCACAAATATCCGTTTGTTTCTTCGTTTCTAGTCAATTTTTTTAAAGGAACTCGTTATTACTACAGTAGTTCATCACTTTGGACCACAGTTGTTTGTTGTCTGGATAGACTGAAGGAATGTAGCTTATTTCAACAACACCAATTACGGCTGTTTTTTAGAATGTCTGAAGGAGCAACATCCGCAACTTCGTTTGGAAAATGAAAGTAACTTAATCGTTCCTTACCAATCGGATAAATTCCTGTCACTTTAAAGTAATTGATTGCTGTTTTCCCCATGGCCGCTTTGGCATAGGCACTTCCAAAGAACTGAGTCACTTGATAGTGTGTCACAGACCTACGGGATTCTTGTGATTCATCAGACATCTTGACCATATTACACTTTGAGTGGATGCATGAATTCTACATCATGGGGCTGTGAGGAGGCAGACTCGTGATCACATTGTTTTCTCTAGCTTGCAAAATGACTTGTAAATTGCATGCATGAGAGTAATGACCATCTAGCAACAAAAGGGCAGGATCGTCAAGTGTTGGTTTAGCTCTTTCAACAAAGTGCTTCAACCACTTAGTGAACATGACCATTTGCAGCAGGCTTTAGTGTAGGCACGAGGGTCTCTTCAGGGCGTGTTTTAGATTAAGCTTATTTCTGGGTTCTACCGGTGTGAAGGACAAGGAATTCGATGATCAGTAACAATGAGTTGTGTAATTAATTAAAAAGGGTTTATTTTGTTAACCTCTTATAAACAACACAATATTCACAACAAATTTATAATATCTTGTAGGCTACTTGATCAAATCTAGACTTCCCTAGTATATTTACGTAAGATAGATTGATTCACACTTTTAGGTAATAACATGGGAGCAACTGGCTCCTCTGAATACTCGTAATATGATAAATTAGCCCACTCGGTTTTCGTAAGGGAACTACTGGCCCCACTCTGTGTTCGTATGAGAGCAACTGGCTCCTCTCTGTATGTACTCGTATGGGAGCTACTGGCCACACTGTGTTAACAATCAAATTTCTTGGCATTTTATAATTATTTCTCAAGGAAGTTTTAAAATTGGCTCAAGTATTCCCTTTCAACAAATTTAATGTTTCGCAAATCTGACCATATACAGCTTGTCAATCAGATT
Organism: Diploptera punctata; assembly: GCA_030220185.1. NCBI lineage: Eukaryota > Metazoa > Arthropoda > Insecta > Blattodea > Blaberidae > Diploptera > Diploptera punctata. The sequence continues at coordinate 250,912 of JASPKZ010008595.1, forward strand.
TACATTTTTATACAAATCATTAGTTTCGCTTCACTAGTTTAAGTGCCTATTCCAGTAACTCTTTTTGAGTTACAGGTAGTCGCTATATACTCATAACTGCTTATTGGTAGTCCTAATCAATAACCAAATAATGTTTATTCTAGGAATTACCCCCTGCCTCACATTTGAATGCATCCAGATTTGTAGCAAACAAAAATAGATCTATGTGGAGTGCCATCCATGAATTCAATGTTCATATTCGTTCGAAGAAAAATAATGTGGGGTGTCCATTATAATCAGAAACATAAAATGGAATATTTCATATTGGGAACACACTAGTATTTCATATTGGGCACATCGCGGCTCTTTTATTCCAGGATGCCTGAGTAAAAACTACTGATTGTATGTGTTCTGCATTGACTACACTATTACTACAAACTATAAAGATATGACATAATAATAAATCAACTCTCTATTACTTACACTATGACTGTAGGAAATATGTCAATATAAACTTCTGAATATTCTTCTAGATATTCAGAAATTAAACACGTGCTACCAATTCACAAGCATGTTTTTACTCAACTATCGGAGACTGTGCTGTTTCTAGGTCGGTTCCCCAAAGTTTATTTCAGTTTATATCCAGATGTAGCTTATAGGTACGATTTTACATCGATATTTCATATTAGAAACGTATTCCATAATGGGGCCACTCACTCTACGTATATCTATTGCTTATTTATTATCATTTAATAACGTAGTTAATTTTCATAACGCCTACTTGTTACCAGACTTCGTTATATATATATATATATATATATATATATGGAAATATTCCTGTCGGGACAGGCTCCTGGGTGAGGTTTTTCCTCACCTGTAAGATAAATGTCAGGAAGCTTAGGGCCCAACCGTCCCCGAAAATCATCCGGCCATCATCATCAATCTTATCATTATCATCATCGTTCTTCGCCGGTGTGGAAATAAACGGGAAACTACCACATCTACAGTACCCTAGTAAGGCTGCAAAACATCATGAAAATTCTGTGATTGCAGTGAAAGACCTGTCCTCGGACAGAATTACTATGGAATGGAATATATGGAAATAAATAAATTAAAGGTAATAGCTCACACACACACACACACATATATATATATATATATATATATATATATGTGTGTGTGTGTGTGTGTGTGTGTGTGTGTGTGTGTGTGTGTACAGGGTGATTCACGAATCATGTTTCGTTTCATATGCAAACTATGGACATTGGTGTGAAACGAATTATGGGAATATGTGAATGGTTGAAGTGCCTCTATGCGGAGACACTCAGCACATTTAGATGTTTATTCGTCTTTAAGTTATGGCGTCGAACTTCGTTATTTTAAGTAGATCATGACACATTTCTTTCCTTCATTCGAAGTGTCCTTGAAATAGAGATTTATTGTCGTTGGAATGAGTTTTCTATTTCTATTGGTTAACATGTTACAAAAATGTGAATGTTGACGTCTGCAACTGCTGCCGGCTAGTATTAGCGCCCCGTCCGAATGTTGCGTCTTTCATTCACGGTCTCGGCGTTTTGGTATAACCGTTAACCTTGTGAACTATGTTCTAGATACTGTACTCTTTCAAGTTCTAAGTTTTATTTACGAGTCGGGTTAAGGGAAGTGGGAAGAGAAGTAAGACAGAATGTACACAAATAACAAAAGTAAAACAGCGTATCATACAAATACGTACAGTACATCGGTACGATGTCTTTCTGTTGAGTTATTGATATTTTCACGTGTTTGTTTAGCAGAAGGAAATGCTGTACTGTACAATCAGTCAGGAAGACGATACAGCAGTACAGTAGATTCAGAACGGCGTGATATCGTTTCTGAGTGAGAGAGGAGAAGGAGAGCAGAAGTGATTCACAGATGGGGTATTTGGTCGGATACGTTGCAGGTGTCCTTCCGTTTCTTATCGCGAAACCGAGCGCACTACTAGGTAAAGCCTCTAAATACAGCAGTGACTTGTCTGGTCTATGGCGCATCTTTCTGAACGGTAAAATGTCGATGTTTACAAGCTGTACGCATCTACTGTAAGCATACATGTTTGAATTTCATATAGTGGAAAATGAGTTATACACGAAATGAAAAAGTCGACATGCTGCCTATTTTGGGAGAATGTCACAATAATAAAGAAGAAGCGAGCAGAGTGTATGCACTGCGCTATCTTATCAGACTGCATTCTGTGCCAGTGACGTTTCGAAGGGGAACAAACTTCAGAAATGGAATTATCGACAGGAAACCTTATGTAAGACATGCAGTTGCTACTAGAGAAGCAAATGTAGTGTTTGTGTTGGGGGCTATGGTAGTAGACCCGCATGTAAGTACCCATGATATTGCTACAGTGGCGGGTATCGGTCAGTCGTCGGTGTGACGCCATGGGCAATTCTTCTGGCTAAGGGAGGATAGAGAGTTCACCCAGTACCTGCCCCACTCTCAACTATTCTTTTTGCTAGGATAAATATGCGTTCCACCCATATCACATATCCTTAGCCCAGGAACTGCCTGGACCTGATGTCAATCGTAGATTGTGAGTGGATTCAAACATCTTGTATCGAAGATCTGTTAGTATTCATACTGTTTTCAGATGAAGCTATTTTTACCAATCGTGATGAGGTAAACCGCCATAACATGCATTTCTGGGCAGCGGAAAATCCTCACTGGGAAATACATGTTGCTTATCAACAAATGTGGTCAGTGAATGTGTGGTGCGTGATTTTAATGTAACTACGTGATAGGGCCGTATTTCTTGGACGGAAATATAACAGCACGAAGCTATGCACTTTTTCTGCGACGCCATTTATATCAACTACTGGAAGAAGTAGATTTACATACCCGGCAGACGTTGTGGTTCCAGTACATCCGGCCCATTCTAGTAATATAGCAGTCCGTGTGCTTAACAGGACTTTCCCTAATAAATGGATTGGTAGGAGAGGTCTTCATGACTGGCCTCCAATATCATCCGAACTAACCTCACTGGATTATTTCTTATGGGTATATGTGAAACAGCGTGTCTATGCCACGGAACCAAACACTCTTGACGACATGCACATCGGATCGGGAAGCATGCCAGTCCATTTCAGATCGCCAACTAGTCCTCGTAAGAAGATCCTTTTGGAAACGTAATCGAGAATGCGTAAACAATAACGGTGGAACTTTTAAACATCTACTTGGTGATTAGACACCTGACCCTGTAGTAACAGGGTAAGGTATTTTGAAACAGGAAGTTTATACAATGGTACACAGCCCATGTGTAAAACGGACTGCGTCTGCCCCTGCTAATTCAACATCTTGTAGGAACTGTTTTAATATGGCATAAGTAATTATTCAAATTGTATTGTAAAGCCAATAAATATATCTTTCATTTCATCTAAAATAAAATATGAGGTTGTATTTAAAATATTAGTGGTCAAAGTTGTATATTTTCTACAAATGTATACAAAACTTTCCTAAGTGTCTCCGCATACTCACAATATTATGCGCTTCACCTTTCAAGTACCAAACTCATGATAAAATATACGGTTTTCACATAACAATAGCAAACACAATTCGTGAATCATCCTGTATATAGAAAATGAATAACGATTGCAACGTCTCGTTACTTTGTTTACAAAACACAAGGCATAATAAAATTATTTATTTCCATTACTAATACAAAATGAATCTGATTACTTTAAACTAAGTTAATATCTAATTTCATTATACAAGTAAGTCCTGAAGTACTGCATCGCTTCATACAGACAATTTCTAGTAGAGATGGTTATGGTCTAGTGGCGGGAGCTTCTGTTTCCGTACGTGAGGTCGCTGTTCGTTAAATACATGTAATGGAAATGTATATATATATATATTTATTTTTATCTGAATATTATATATATCTAAATATATATATTTATTTTATATTAATATATATATATATATAAATATATAGTATTTATCTCTATTCTTTCTTTTTATATAATCTCTATATGTACATATCTATATTTAATAAGTATTTGTTTATAACTTTTTATATCTATTTTATCTATATTTATATATCTTTATATTTGATATATTTCTATCTTTAGCTCTTGATATTTATTTATTTATAGATATATTGTTTTATTTATTTATATATTTATTATTGTTTATATTTTATATATTTCTATCTTGTTTACTCATTTATATTTTCTCTATTGTTTATATTTTTCTCATTGTTTCTTTTTTTATTTTTTTCTCTCTTGTTTCTTCTTTCTCTCTTGATATCTTGTTCCTTTCTTCTCTTTTTCTCTTCTTGTTCTTTCTTTTCTCTTTCTCTCTTGTTTCTTTCTTCTCTCTTTCTCTATTGTTTCTTTCTCTTTCTTTCTTTTTCTCATCTTTCTTTCTCTTTCTCTCTCTTTCTTTCCCTTTCTCTCTCTTTCTTTCGCTCGTCCTAATTTCAATTAATTTTCTTTCTTTTGTTTCAATTATTTTGCTTTGTTTTATTTTCAGTATTTACCGCACTACTTATTTACACGAAATTGTTTTCCATTTTACGACACACAACGAAATAGAACGGATTTAGTTTCTCAAATAGTTGTATACTTGTGAACCAAATAGCTGATCTCTGATCGTGCGCAGTGGCTTCGTTCTGAGACTTGAAAGTTATCTGTGCGCCAGATATTCTTTAAGTCAGCGGTGACCAGCTCAGCTGCACTTAGGAAGTGCCGAGTGCACTCGCGAGTAAGCAGGAACATCGCCGGTCGATAAGTGTGCAGCCGTCCACACAGAGGCTGGTAGTTACTGTTAAGAAACACTATATTATTCTTTGGCATCGTGCAGTATTCTAAGTTCTCGAATATTGAAAACATATTAATTTATAGAGCTATTACCAATTATTAAATGGATATAATTTTTTTTTAAATTATTGATTTCGTACATCTCAATGATGGATAAATCATATTTGAAGAGAAAAATTATACGCTCAGACCGGGACTTGAACCCGGGACCCTTGGTTCTCTAGACCAAGTGCTCTACCAACTGAGCTACCTGAGCAAGTACCGATCTAAACGCAAATCTTTCTCTATATACATTGTAATTCCCATCCACCGTACTGGCTGTAATATATAATTCCCAAACATGTCTTCTTAATAAAGGAGCCGCCATTTGCAAGATAGAAGCATGGCTTCACAGCATTTGGTGGATGGGAATTACAATGTATATAGAGAAAGATTTGCGTTTAGATCGGTACTTGCTCAGGTAGCTCAGTTGGTAGAGCACTTGGTCTAGAGAACCAAGGGTCCCCGGGTTCAAGTCCCGGTCTGAGCCTATAATTTTTCTCTTCAAATATCAAAAAGGATATAATTATGTTTGGCTCTGAATTATTTTTAAAATATTTTGAAACTCATATCACAATGCTATGATTTATTTGTATAATACACGTACAACATTCTTATAACATATTAGCACATTATATTGAGCCTATCATTTCCAAGAATGTCGCAATTTCATCAAGTAACTCGAAGAATCGATTCAACAATTTTTCCCTGTTGAGCCACTGCACATCGCTGAAAGGAGGGTAATTCACATACTCGCAATTTATATCTGTCAAGAACTCTTTGAGATCTGATTATGTTTATTGTTTTAACTACAACACTCATCGCTTCTTTCAGCAAAACTTTTTAACACACATGTTTCCTTAATGAAAGATTCAACCTTTGATGACTAGTACATGGATGACAATGAAGCGGTAAGGAGTGATTTTTTACATCCGTACGTATAAATCGATAGCAAAGAATCTAAATATTATAAATATGTGTTTTTTATAGCCTTTGGGTTCCTGATCATGCGCGGTCTCTTATGTCCTATACGCAACTTAAAATTTTAAATAGGACCAGATTTTGTTTCTGGTTCTATATCACATTCCTCCATGAAACGTAACCCACGTTTTAACCTCCTCTGAGAAGGATGCTAAATCCATGAATTTTTGTGTTGGTTAAGGTGGATTAATGGCAACTATGCTTGCCTCTGATTCCGAGTTTCTCGGATTCAAACCAGGTTTCAGTTCTAGGGATTTTCAGGGCGTAAAAATGCTAAGTAATAATTTTACGGGAAGGAAATAAAACTGTGGATCCTGTGTCTAAGAATTACGGAACGTGAGAGCTTCATGCTTGAAATAAAATAATTCTTCATTCCATATTTGAATTTCGACGCTATTGGCTCTGGTTTTTAAAGAGCAACGTTAAATACTAACTAGAATTTTTGTCAACTTAAATATTTCATTCGTCTTGAATCAAGGGCCAACATTTTCACCATAGTATCCTCATCATTGTTCATATTTGTAATATTTTCGCTACATAATTCGGGATTATTACATATCAATGAATTGGATTTGTATTTTCTGTAATCGGAGGTGAATACAAATTAAATAGTATACAAGTTTGATAAAATGTTACTCAGAAATTTGAGTGATTCGAAAACCGAATTAACCTTTAGTGCCCAAATTAATTTTTTGTTGATTTTTTCGAGATATATGTACTACTTCATGCACAAAGTAACCTAAAATAAGATAAAATGGTGTTGTGTTTATTGGTTGTCTAAATGTGATCGTGACATTTATGTAACGCTAGGCACATATGGGAGCAAAAATTAATACCATTAAACACACCATATAACTTATCATTCACATAATTAACAACAGTAAATAAATTATTTGTCATTTATCAGGTGTGGTACACAGAAAAGCAATCATTACACAATCCCAGTCAAATTTAGGACGTTACGTTAACAAAATTCGTCTCTATAGCATAGGTCTAGGCAACTGATTTACCATATGTCAAAGTCAACAAGATATTCTTTAGAGGTGTTCAAAACCTAGACTTTATATCCGAAACGGAAGGGTTTTCCTCTTATAAAGTGCTTCAGTACGTGTCTTCACCATGATCTTATCTTTTTCCAAGCACAAAGAAACACCAAACTTACACTTGAGGTTGTTTATAAGCGGTCTAATTTTCCACACTTTGTCTCTGTTGTCAGGATTGAAGTCATCATTATTAGAAAAATGAATGAATCCCAAGATCTCTTCGAACTATTCCTTCTCATTGCATTGCCCACTGATTTATTTTAAGTGTCATATTTATTCCCCCAATACATTCTCTTATAAAGTAATTGATTGCACCCACTAAGAATGAGAATAGCGATAAAATCTCAAATTTTGGCTGCTGATATGTTAGGGTAGGGGCAGTTACTGTGCAATGCATATCTATTAGATTCTTCTTATGAATTGCTAAATAAATCTGACGACAACGCGAACTAAGACCGAATTCTAACATTCTGAACGAATTCTGGAGATTTGTTTTGTCATATTCTCGAAATTTTCATAATATATTTTTAAACAGTTTCCGGATACCATCTTCCTTTTAACTGCAATATCTGATGGCGCCATATCTGCTTACTCCATGCGCTCTTGCAAAGGGAAATGGTTGTAACACAGTTCACAACATAGAGGTAATATTTTCTGTCCTTCTCATGCTCAAATATGGTCTCTCCATAGTTTTTAAGTTAAATGGCCAATATGAATTTCAAGATATACTAATTATACGGAGGGTTGTTTCTGATCTCTGATAACAAGTGATTTTTAAGTTGTACCTTAAGAAAAGCCGTGTCCCCACCATCGATCATGCTCTATTTGATGGCCCCTCACCCGAGCTATGGCTCGGCATCGGAGTTTCCACTGCAAAAGACTCTTACGCAGCACAGTCATGTCTAGAAGTTCCCACTCCTCTTTACACGCTTTCCAGAGACCGTCTATTGTTCGAGGACGCCAGTTTCCCAGTGCCCTTTTGAAGAGTTCAAAGGCACAGAAGTCCATCGGTGATGCATCAGGAGACTTCACTGGGATGTTGCTGAATGGAATAGCATGTATTCCAGTTTCCTGTTCCATTTATCCAGGAAAGCCAGGGTTGAACCCAAAGTGTGACTGGAAGCCTTATCTTGGTGCACCCAGACTTTTGTTTTTGTCTGTACCATAGAGAGCTGGGATTTCGGTCCGGTAAATTGGGGTGAGAACTTCTTCCTGATAGTACTGGGAGTTGATTTTGGCCTTTTTAAATACTCTGCGAATGGTAAGTTTTCCATTGTAACAATATCCCGTGATGACCATAAATCCCTTCGAGAAACTTTCTCTGCATTCGGCATACCACATTTTAATTTTTTTTCACACCTTTCTCTATAGTAAATTGCCCGGGGTTTGTTGCAGTCTCATAGATAAACATATGCTTAATCAAGTGTGACCAAAAATTTCCATTTTTCTCCTGCCAGGTGTTTTTTCATAGAGTTTCCAGCTGTTGGTGCGGCATTCACCAATGTAACGTGGCAACAATTTACGAACTCTACTTTTGTGGCGCTTCTCCATGTTTAAATCTTGGTTTATTATGGTGTTCACAGTTTTAAGGAATATTCCCAATCTGTTTGCAATCACTCTTTGTGTGGCAGGGTTACTACCAGAGAAAGGGCCTTGACCTTTCTCATTACATCTGGGGTGCGGGTAGTAGCAGGTCGTGGATTTGCCTGTTTTTTTTTTTCATTTTGGAATGAATCCCAAGTGACCCTTTCCCTTTTTATTAAGCATTGAGCTAATTCCACACTTTGACACCACAAAATTGTTTTTTGCAAGCCTCAATAATCGCGTAATAACTATAATTAGCATCGGAAAGGGCAGTAATGTACCTTTCCCAAAACGGGTCTATCTGCTTAGGCATTATGAGTGCAACACGCGTGCGAGTGTAACAGAAGCAACACACTGTCTGGTTTGATCACCATGCCCACTCCTGTCCTGATGACTCACACTCCGTCACAATCTACTTGGCAAATCGTTCTCAGAGATCGGAAACTCTCCAGTAACGTGCAAGATAAGTTTTTTCCTCCTAAATTTTTGCAGACATAATTATCAATTTTATATCAATCATTATTAAGTAATGATGTGTTTAAATCTGAATAAATCATTTCCTTGAGTATAATCAGTAACCTGACAATAATGCAAGCACTTCCAAATTTGAATATGCCAACAATAGACTATGAGTGATTATATCATATTGATAAATATTATTATTCCCAATTTAATTAAAACATAATTTAATTACATAAACGCATTTTCTGTGTTGGATTACATTTCTATAACATGGATTTTTATCAAAATGTAACAATACAAATACTGACAGTTTGAACAACAATGTTCACGCACAATTTTAATTCCCCCTCTTTCCCCCTTCAAACTTGGTTTCAATCAACAGATACATTCAGTGAATGGTCAGTTGTGTTTTACTTAAGTCTCAAATAATTTTCATTATCATTTGCTTTTTGTTTATTTAATTTTCTACCTATTATCATGCTAAAACCAAGTGTGTCAGCCAGAAGTAGGGCACACGAATTCAGCAGTGAATGTTTTTTTTGTAAATAATAAAAAATATTTATGTACCGGTACTGTGACAAAAGACTAGAATATACAAGTTAGGACTCGTTGCTAAAACATACAGCCAGTGAAACTCAGAAAACGCTAAGAATAAAAAGACATCAATGAAGCGCCAATTATCTGCTGGAGTGTCCTTTTTACATGCTGAAAAAAGCAAAAGAAGACAAAACAGAGTTAATTTTTGACACTACGGAGGCACTTTTTAGTGCAGGAATTTCTGTGGATAGTTAGATCATCCCAAGATGAGAGGTTGGGCAAATGTATAAAGGGCAGTTGTGACTTGCCTTCTGCAGATAGAATTGAGCAACACTACATACCAATTAATGAGACAAAATGGTGGAAGAGTTGAAACAAATAGAAAAGGACAAAAAATGTTTCATCATGTGCGACAAAACAACTGACAACTCTGGGAACTGCATATTTAATATTCTGTTTCGTCTATTGAGGCCACGGATCAGCAAGGAGTGTTCTTGGCTGCCGGTACTATGCTTGACAAAGCCACCGGTTCAACATGCACTCAAAGTATTGTGGACACTTTAAATAAATATGAAGTTGGATGTGACAATGTGCTAGGGATTATTACCGACTCAGCACGGTAAATGACTTTGTATCAATACTCTAGAAGTTTTAGTGGAGGAGAAACTTGCCCATGTTTCAATGATGAGACCCACAAAATTAAATTGTTGGCCGTCAGATTTAGGTTAATGCAGCCTAAAGATGAAATTGAACATACACTGTTGCTAAAACAAAAGCTAGACATTCTCAAAAAATTACTAGAAAAATGAAGCATATCGTATCTTTACCTTTCCTTCGTCGAGAAATGCTGAGAATGACCCTAGGAAAGTTAAGGCATTTTCCAATGCCAGCCACATAACAAACTAGATGGAACACACGCTTTTGAAGCTCCAAAATATATACATGAATACCTTAATGACATATTGGAATTTAGTGAGCAGCTGGTATAGAAGAAAACAGCGTGAAGTTTCTTAAAGATTGTAAGCTCTCCGAATTATTAGCCAGTTATTAGCTAATAACTGCAACCGAATTTGCTTTTTATATAGTTACCTTCTTGGAACCGCGAGTACAGTTTTCCCACAGCTCATGCTTTTCATCTCCAAATTAAAGGTTATGAGAGAAAATACTTGATTTATTAACAAAAGTATTCTACTCACATCGCCAACTCACAACTTTGTTGGCAAGAGATGACAGCTCTCAGGAATGCCTGTGAAGTGACGTGAAACAGTTAAAAAATACTGCACAAACGAGTCATATGAAGCTGAAAAACGAAAAACTTATTGCGGAAGACCCTTCAAAATTGGTGTTTGCAGGCAGTTAGTAAATTATTTTGACCCCTAAGACTCTTAGTAGTCAAAATTCTCCAGTAGCTGACAGTGATATCGCTGCCAGATGAGCACTGAAGAATTTGTCATATTCAAGCTAGCACACTTGAAGCTTCTAAATTGCCCCATGAAGGCTATAGTCTGATCTCCAAGGCTTTATAAGAAGAAGAGTGCAAAACGACCAGAGTGTATCCATATCAATATTTGCAAAATGATATGCATCCTCGATGGGAAGGGAAGTGCAGTATACAGAGTGTGTCATTAACATCTCTTGAAGCCATCACTGCGTATCATAACTTCAAATGTAGTGCAGACTTAGAAAAATCTCTTTCTCAGTATGGTGTTGTGGTGAGTAATCGAAGGCGGAAATTGAAAACTGAGAATTCAGAGGTACTCACCTTGGTTGCTTTTCTTAAAAGGTAAATTTTGCTTATAAATTAGTTACTATGATAAAAATTGTATTCATTTTAGTTTATTAAAATCTATATCAATTGCCAATCTAAACGTTGACCTAAAACTACTGGATATATCATTCTTATTAGGTTTAAAACACTAAACTAAGGATTGAAAAGTCTCAAATTTACATTTTTTTTATAGTAACACCGCCAAATTCCCAATAACATCGAAATCTTGAAATTTTAAAAGGAATTTTCACTAAAAATGAAACCACTTTCACGTATCTCTGCTTATAAGTAATCTTTACATGAAACAGCGAATAAAAGTGAAGATAGGAGAAGAAATGTCAGAGGGAAGAGATATTTAAAGGGGGATACGGCAAGGATGCCCTCTGTTACCTACTCTTTTCAACATCTACCTGGAAGACCTAATGGAGGTCTGCTTCAGGAGGCAGTAAAATACATCATGTGATAGACAATATTAAAATAAATGGTTTATATGCGAATGCAAAAAGGAAAACTCAGTTAAGGAAAGAGTGGAGAATGCTGATTTTGCAGTGAAAGACCTGCTCTTGGGCAGAACACTATGTATGTATAGTGAAGGGATTGAATTTTGTTGGAACTTAGGTTCAATGGATTTTGGATAGTTGTGACTGTCTGTTTTCCTGATGAAAGCAAATTTAACGTATCTGGTCTTATGGAAGTAGATCAGCCAAGAGACTAGGTAATATGAGACCTACAGTCAGTGAAACATGGTAGATGAAGTGTGACTAAGTAGGGTTGAATATCAGTTGGTGGTGTAAGACAAATGTATGCTTATCAATGTGCTGAAGAATAATTTACAACCCACTGCTCAAAAATTTGACCCAAATACGTGTATCCCATGAAAACCGACCCAAAAACTGCCATGCAAGAACAGTCAGGAATATACCCAATTTATTGTCAAAATTTGCTCAGATCTGTACCTCGTCTTTTGAGGGAAGTCAATCAAATAAATAATTATAATATAAATTATCTATTATTGATTTTACAGTGTTATTCTATTTTGAAGAAATAGCACGTGTCGTTGAATCAATTACATGCATTTAATATAGTGGGTATATGATCTTTATCTAAACCAGACGTAATAAGAACCCTTACGTCTCCTCGTATACTGCGTTGAGCAGTACATGTGGTACGAATGGAAAATCAAGTAAGAGTATGGAAAATTCTTTTAGGAAAACCGGAGAGTAATCGCCCATTAGGTAGACCAAGAATTAAATGAAAGAAGACATTTACTATTATTTGACGAGGGTAAATTATACAGAAATGATTGCAGAACTTTAGCTCAGGATAGGAATGTGTTGGGAACGTATCTCCGCGGCCATGAACCTCCATCTTCGATAGTGCTGGTGAGTTAGCTAGTAGGTATACTGCAAATACAACCAGATTACATTACACTAAATTATCGTCTATCTAGCTCACTTGAATAATTTCACATTGAATGCATTACTAAATGTCACACCATTGAAAGTGTTTATTCTCTTGAATCAATTAAACGAAGTAATTGTCATCACGGAAAATCAATATTTACACATTGCGACATAGCACAAATCGACACTGCTTACAATATATATTATTCAGAACCAGTCTAGGCCATAGTTTAGTTCGCTGCAAGTGCTCTTCACCAACATCGCAATATACTGTTATTTTAAGTAGGCTATACACTGTGTACAAAATAAGCAAATTAACTTGTCTTCAAACCGTCGCTCTTTCGCCGGTCTGCTGTCACCCGGCGTCTGTTGTATCACTTGCATCAGGATGGTAAACTCAAGGATGTTAAAACATCTTGGATCTAGCATCAACGTTTACTCCTAATCATGGGAAAGACAGCAGGTAAAGTACGTTGCTGCCTCCTTACCCTACTCGTAGAATCTTATTTTCTATGCGCGCCACCAATGAAAGAAGTGGAAAAAAAGAACAGGATAAGTGCAATATAAATCCTAGTGACAATATCATATTCGGGCGCTCACGTTATGGTTCTTACGTACACCCTTAGACCAAAAAAAAAAAAAAGAGTCATCCGCAGATTCTATCAATCGATCGGGAAACTTCGTGAGCGCTCGCAGAAGCCGTATTCACATCAACACGTTTTCAGTAATTGTACTGGGTTGTTTGCTAGGTAACGCAGTGCACATTCAAGCAACATGAATTAGAGAGCTCGGCTTAGTGTGTTTCCGTAGTCTAGAGGTTTAACGGACATCATCTGCGTTCATAACCTCACGGGTTCATTCCCGTTCTACTTTTTTTAAAATTGAATGTTAGAATAGGATTTCCCCTGTAATATAATTTCATATTTAATTTTATACTTGAGTTTTATGGCTTTAATGCACATAAATTAAAACCTTATTCTAATAAATAAATGAGAAAAGAAAATAATATATTCTAAAATGATAACTTTAACAAAAACAAAATCAATATCGGGTGTACGAACATTCAGCATCTATTACCGCCCTCAATCTGCGGGGCATTGATACAATCAAATTTCTACAGGCACGTGGATGATCGGCTAGAGCATCCCAGGTGTCTTGAATTTGTGCCCATGAGACATCTTTCGTATTTCGTGCATCTGCTGGCCAATTAAGAGTTCATCTCTATTTTCATCTTACCCCACACATTTTCGATTGGATTCAAATCTGGAGGCCAGTCTATCACTCTGATATGCTGCCTCTCCGAGAACGAGTTTGAAACCGCACGACAAGTGTGGACAGGATGATTATCCAGTACGAATTCAATAATTCCATCAGGAAATGTTATCCTCACAGATGGAATCAAGATGTTCTCTTGTATAGCCTTATATTGCACATTGTTCAGTGTGTCGTCCAGCTTTCACAATACACACAGACCGTCGCGTGATATCCTGCCCCAATATGACAGATAATAATAATAATAATAATAATAATAATAATAATAATAATAATAATAATAATAATAATAATAATAATAATAATACTTTATTTATTCTGGCAGAGTTACGCGACCATGACGAAATTGTCTAGCCACGTATTGTATTACGCATCGTATCGAGACCCCTTTTGACGATAGACAATCACATTGATCTCATGTGTAGAAGATAATGTCACCTCGTCTGAGATTATTATATTATTTCAATCAAGTTTGGCATTTTCCTCTGCAAAGGCGAGCCGAAACAATCTGTGATTGTCTGTCAGGCGTTCCTTCTTTGCTGCTGTCCGTGCAAACAGTCCTGCAGAGCTGTCCGAGCTGATCCAGGGAATTGAGAATTTGCTTTAATTTGAGAAGCAGTCTGGAAAGAGTTCTTATGGGCTTCTGCAATTAAAGCTTCATTCTCTTGGGGAGTGGAAACATGTCTTCTTCCTGAAGCAACACGACGGATTCAATCCCTACCCTGGATAATCTCACCCACCTCTGAGCTGTAGATGCAGTGACTCTCAAACGCTCTCCAGCCTTACTAGCAGAAAAACCTGCAACGTTTACCAGTGCAAGGAGAGATTGTCGTGTGCCTATGTCCTTGTGTGTGCGCTGAGCCGTGGTAAAACTCGATATGATTAATTATAAACAAACTTTTTACAGGCTGTTGTTTTTGCGGAGACGTCTGCGCATCACAATCTATTATATGTAATACATTGAAATTACTTAGAAGAACCCTGAATGTGGTAAATATAATTATTACAATAACGACAATAACATTGATTTAATTCAAATGTTAAATTATATTATTTTTACCTTGTATACTACCGTCTTCCACAACTATTTAAAATTTTCGTTGATTTCACTCTTGGCCGTTCGAAGCATGCTTCATCTTCTAGAGTAGTTGTAGTAGTATTGAATTATCTGCCAATGTCTAGTAGAAGGTTTTGCTCATTAGGCATATTTTCGTTGAGAATATTTGTATTCTTGTCCTCCTTGATAATTTCGATTTCTTCTAAAATGTTAATTTTGTGTCTGTTGTTTTCTCTGTATATAATTGACATTGTTAAAACTGTGGCCGCTTTCTGATATGTGTTTAGCGAAATTTGATTTGCCTTCACCTTCAACAATCAAATAAAATTTCGCTAAATACATTTCAGTAAGCGGCCACAGTTTCAACAATATCGATAACACAATGTCAATTATACGCAGAGAAAACAACAGACACAAAATTAACATTTTAGAAGAAATCGAAATTATCAAGGAGGCAAAGAATACAAACATTCTCAACGAAAATATGCGTAATGAGCAAAACCCTCTTCTAGACATATACAGATAATTCAATACTCCTACAACAACTCCAGAAGATGAAACATGCCTCGAAAGGCCTAGAGTGAAATCAACGAAAATTTTAAATAGTTAAGGAAGGCGGTGGTCTCGAGGTTAGCGTGCTGCCTTGTCACTCAGCGGGCCCGGGTTCGATCCCGGTCGGGACAGTTTTTCTGAGTGAGGTTTTTATCGGGGGTTTTCCTCACCTGTAAGACAAATGACAGGAAAACTTTAAGGCCCAAACGGTCCCCGAAATCATATGGCCATCATCATCATCGTCCTTCACCGGTGTGGAAAGCAACGGGAAGCTATCACACCTACAATTCCCTAGTAAATCTTCAAGCATAACATGAAAATGCTATGATTGCAGTGAAGGACCTGCCTTCGGGCAGAATTACTACGGATGGATATATACAATTCTACATCGTTGTAACCTCAACGGTATAAAAGGTAATTATGAACTTAAAAAGTATAGATTAATTCAAATGTCAAAATAAAATGTATTTAATTCATAAAACTTTTTAATTCAAATATCACGAAAAAAAGAGAACTGCATAATTGACGACGCGAACCTGCGACATTCATTAACAGAAACAGTGACCGCGTGCTTTACCGCTGACCTATCACGACATGTAAGAGTGTCTCCAGTTCATACCACACAACACAGCAGCTCAGGGACTGCACAATTATGACTAGTTTCCTAGTTTGAACCCAGCGCTGTGCCGAGTATGACTTAGAAGAAATGTGCGTTCAAGAGATGACTCTTTTCTTTTTGTCTAAGGGTGTACATGTATTATATTGTATTAAACCAAACTACAGATCAGTAAAATATTTAAATGTTTAGAATGTTTTCGTACAGCTTTCTATGATTTGAGCAACGGGTAACGTATTTTATTTTACGCTCGTATTGTTTGATTGCTGTTTATAGGTATACTTTTTGGGTACTATAAAATACATCTAAAACTTTGCGAAACTGTTAACATAAATAATTCCATGTATACTTTCAGTCACTGTCACTTCCTCATATTATTTCTTCCATTCCTTTACTTTCTTTAGTTATAAATATAAAATCTATAGTAAGGTCTTTAAATTAAGGCAGTAATATATTCCTGTATGCTTTATTTTGTAAGGCAATTAACACATTTTAAAAGACCAATTAACCGATTTGGTTGTTTACGTTTTATATTCGTCAGGTGATACATTATTTGTTACGTTTCTACATCAAATACTATATATTAAACGCAATCCAGGAACTAAACAAGACAGTAGGCCTATTTATTTCAGAGCTAGGTAGAAACAAACAGTGTTGCCGATGCATAAATCACCCACTCCTGTTTATATTATTCCGACTTTTAATTCCCCAGGGTGTGCACTCAGAAACATTAAAACTTATTAAGAGTATGAACAGAAACTCATTGTTTTTATATCAGCAACATTGTTGTGTACATTCATGCTTCCTGGTAGCTCCGAACTAATTACTCTATTTATTTACGACCTGAAGGGCAATATACATGATGTAACAGGACCTCGCCGACAAAATGATAGGCATGATAGGCCATGGAGTCAGGTTCATTTTTTGTGAAGGAACATAGTCGCAAACACGTCGTTTATGAGTTATGTCCAGATGAAGGTGTTCAACCGTAAGGGTCGGAATTGAATACAAACAATTGTACACGTATAATTTTATTGTAAAATACATGTTTTGTAATAAGTGTTCAAACAATAAGTGTTTTGACGACGTAAAAAATAATCCTGCCATGATCGGCCATGCTGGCCGATCGTTGCTGCGACGATATCAAACATGTAATGAGACGCAAGGTCGACTGTTTGAACACTTATTGTAAAAACGTGCCTTTTTTAATAAAATGATGTATACAATTGATTGTATTCAATTCCGGCACTTACTGGTGAACACATTCATCTGCGCATAACTAATAAACGCCGTGTTTGCTACTATGTTCCTTCACAAAAAATTATCCACTCTCCACGGCCTATCATCCCCTATAATTTTGTCGATGAGGTCCTGTTACACCCTGTATACATTGAGCTCTTGCTGAAAATCTGGAAGAAATGCCTACCAATGTATGAAAGTAAGTGAATAAATAAATTTACTATTCGCTGTATCACAAAAAATCCATAGTGTTATTTCAGTCTTGACTTCTGTTTTATTAAATAACTGATTATATGATAAGTATGGACATATTTTTACCTTATTTGAACACTTTTATCACAATGTTAATTGTACAGAACATATTTCTTTAACTGATATATAAAAATGTCCATATTATGTTCTTATTTTTAATGCTAATTTAAATATTGACATTAAGTCATTCAGAATATTTTAAGGTATTGAAGTAATACAAATTTGAATGATAGGCCTATGCTAAATTTATATATAAAAATACAAAAGGTTAAAAATCATCCACTTTTCTGTTATTAAATTTATTTTTCAAAAATAGTTTGTTTATATTATTTGTGTATAGCGAGAAAGGACTGTGCGGAACATTCAATTTATTACACGCTTTATATTACCTTGACCTGTATCTATGTATCTATGTGACGGAATTTTTCAACGCGATTTTCGCCCACTTAAAATCATTGGATTGACTTGAAACTTTGTATACTTGTAAAGGACCTGTGACAATACAAAAATATCATTTTAGTCTAAAATCCTGGTCAGAATCATCAGAAAATCAAAAAACGTGTCTTTGTATCTATGTAACGGAATCTTTGAACACGATTTTCACTCACTTAGAAACATTGGATCGACTTGAACATTTGTGTATTTGAAAAGGACCCCGTGACAATACAATAATTTCATATTTATTTTCTAAAATCCTAATCATAATCATAAAAAAAATAAAGTGTCTTTGTATCTATATAACGGAATATTTGAACACGATTTTCACCCACTTAGGAACATTGGATCGACTTGAAACTTTGTATACTTATAAAGGACCCGCGAAAATACAGTATTTTTATATTTGTTTCTAAATTCCAGGCCAAAATCGTCAGAAAATAAAAAAAAGTGTCTTTGTATCTATGTTACTTAATTTGTGATCATCATTATCACCCACTTACAAACATTGGATCAACTTGAAATTGTGATTACTTGTAAAGGACCCGTGACAATACAATAATTTCATATTTTGTTTCTAAAATCCTGGCCAGATTCATCAGAAAATCAAAAAATGGTATAATGGGTTGCGGACTTGTCGACTTCTTAGTCAATCGTTATAAGAGCTCAGTTGCTAGAGCGGTGAACTGTAGTGGTATAAAATTTCATTAATCCAATGGTCATTGGTTCAAATCCGGCTGGGAGGATTTTTTTAGAAGAGTATTACTTTTAGCTCATACTACAATAGTATCGAATTTAAAGATATTTACATGTTTATCTTATTCTGTAAAATATTAAAACTAAGAAAATAAAAAATAAATAATAGGTTTAAAAAACTAAAACAACACGCTTTATTAGAAAACCGAATTAAAAAAATGAAAATTAATTTTAATTTCCAACACGCTTGGGATAAAATTAAAGTGGTCAACAAAAAAATCATCTCCAACTCATCTATAATGAAACTAGAGTTATAAACAAAAAGAAAATTAATATATTTGATAATAAACAGATATTGGTAAAAGTAAAGTCTCTATGAAGAAAATGTAAAAATCATAAAAGGCACCCCACGCTTTTGATGGTAAAATTATTTTCTTTAGATAACTCTAGTTTTATTCTAGATGTGTTGGAGATGATTTTTTTGTTGACCACTGTAATTTTATCCCAAGAGTGCTGGAAATTAAAATCATTTTTCATTTTTTAGTTCGTTTTTCTAATAAAGCGTGTTGTTTTAGTTTTCTTAAAACCGTTATTTATTTTTTATTTTTTAGTTTTAATATTTTACAGAATAAGATAGAAATGTAAATATATTTTAATCTGATACTATTGTAGTATGTGCTAAAAGTAATATTCTTCTAAAAAAAAAATCTCCGGACCGTATTTGAAACAGCGACCTCTGGATTACTTAAATTATATAGCACTACATTCCACCGCTCTACCAACTGAGCTCGTACAACGATTGACTAAAACGTTGATAAGTCCGCAACCTATTACACCAGTTTTTATTTTTTATTATTTTCTGATGATTCTGGCCAGGAGTTTAGAAACAATTTATGAAATTATTGTATTGTCGTTGGTCCTTTACAAGTATACAAAGTTTCAAGTCGATCCAGTGATTTTAAGTGTGTGAAAATCGTGTTGAAATATTCCGTTACATAGATACAGACACTTTTTTGATGTCCTGTTGATCCTGACCAGGATCTTTAAAAAATTATGAAATTATTGTATTGGCATTGGTCCTTTACTAATATACAAAGTTTCAAATCGATCCAATGATTTTAAGTGGGTGAAAATCGTGTTGAAATATTCCGTTACATAGATACACACACACTTTTATTGATGTCCTGATGATCCTGGCCAAAATCTTAGAAACAAATTATGAAATTATAGTATTGTCATTGGTCCTTTACAAGTATACAAAGTTTCAAGTTGATCCAATTATTTCAAGTGGGTGAAAATCGTGTTGAAAGATTCCGTTAAATAGATAAATACAGGTCAAAGCTAATGTAAAGCGTGTAAAAATTCGTTAGTGGAAGATTATTCGATGGCGAAATAGGCTATTAGTTAATAAATTATAACAATAAATGTAAATACCGCAGAGTGATTAAAAAATAAGAGCAGGAAAAAAAACTAAAATATCTACGTACAAAAGAGGGATGTTTGTTTTGGTTAATGAAATTAGAAAAATACTAGATTTGGTGTGCTAAAAATTTGGCCTCTATAAATGATAACATTTTTAAAAAATCGGAATGAGAATTCAACATGTACTGCATAAATGACACAAAATAATTTATTAAGAGGAAAAGTTAGCTATAGGGATAGAAACATATTTGCGAAACATTATCTGTTTACGTATAAAATGTTTTTTGGGCCATGTCTTTTGATCTTATGATATTGAAGTTAACATTGTGCGAAATTATGGAGAAACATGAATATTCAAGTCATTTCTATAAATAGAACTCCTGTAGTAAAATATGGAGGTAGAGGATCATGATTTCTAAGTATGCAAATTATTGATGAAATAATTAACTTGAACATTTATAATTTCATCCTAAAGAATAATGTGAGTCAATGTTCCCAGAAAATTAGGTTACTAAGAACGTGCTAATAATAACAGGGCAATGATAAAAGCAAACACACAACTCAAATAATGACTGGTGAAATGGAATATTCCGAAATAACTGCCCAATATCCAGATCATAATTCTATCGAGCAATACGGACAATTTTCAATAAAAAGTCCTTAAATACAATATCAAAATAAAGGATTATCTGAAAATAAGAGCTCTATATATTGCAGTTCTATATTGACAAGTAACAAGTCCTAATTTAATGCAAGTAGGTGGCAGCCAGCTGCAAGGGCAAAGTTATTCCTTTAATAATTTGGCTAAGGATTTTGTTTTCAGGTATTTGTTATTTAATTTAATTCACCAGTGTTCGAATGAGATATTCACACTCACTCACTCACTCACTGGCACTATCGAACCCGTAGGTTCATGGCCGCACGGACATAAGCTCTCCATACATCCCTATCCTGAGCTAATACTTTCCAATCATTCCCTGTATAATCTACTTCCCTCAAATCATAGTTAATGTTATTCTCCCACCTCATTCCTGGTCTACCAACTTGGCGTTTTCCCTCTGGCTTTCCTACAAGAAGCTTCCATGCAAGTCTTTCATTCCCCATACGTGCAATATGTCCTGCCCATCGCAGTTTATGAGACTTAACTGTTCTTATTATATCTGGCTTCCTATAAAGACCATGTAGTTCATTGTTATGTAGTCTTCTCCATTCACCTGTCTGTTCATCTCTCTTTGGTCCAAAAATTGTCCTAAGTACTTTATTCTCAAATACTTGTAATCTCCTTACCTCCCTTAAAGTAAGAGTCCATGTTTCGCACCCATATAATATAACTGGTAGAATAATAGTTTTATATATTTTCAGTTTAACGTTCTTTGAAAGGAGTTGGGACATCAAGAGTCACTGCAATGCATAATAGCACGCATTTCCAGAATTGAGCCTATGTTTAATTTCTTTGTGCATCTCATTCCTATTTGTGATTATTGTTCCTAGGTATTTGAATTCAGCCAATTCCTCAAAATTTCCCTCATTTGTCATTAGCTGTCCATTTCCATTATATAATGTATTTCTAAGTGTGACCATATATTTAGTTTTACTGATATTTACTTCCAGTCCTAATTTCTTAGTGTTACTCAATAGTAACACTAAGAAATATTAGCAAAAATATATTATTTTCATATTATATATACAGGGTGATTCTAAATTTCCCTTACAGAGTTTGAGGACTTGTAGTAGGGACCAAGACAATTAAGTTTAGCATAGGAACTCGTGTCCGGAAACGTACCGATTTTCCGCTACACGCAAAATCGCCACACGTGATTTTCGGCGCCACTCACTAAGCTAGTCTTGACTAAAGTAGCCCATGCGTCATTCCCCGCTCACCTGATGTGCCATGTCCACTGCAAGTTAGTTTATGTGCTATTCATTTGAGTTTGTTAACCGCCCAGATACGTTTGTACCTGCACAGTACAGTAGTAATCCTTCACGGCAACACACAGCAGAATTCAAGGTGTACGTATTTCATTGGTACTGTGTTGATGTTATCCATGGCATACACCTTTTCGGAATACGAAGTCATTGTTATTGTACAGTAAAGCTCGGTGCAATTGCAGGCCCGATTGCTTGGCCTGCACGTTCTCCCGATTTGACCCCGCTAAACTTCTACCTGTGAGGTAACATGAAAACCTTAATTTACGAGACCCCTGTAGAATCCGAGGAAGACCTACTAGTACGAGTTATGGTTGCGGCGGATATTGGATGACAAGGGATTGGTGATCGTGTGTTCGAGTACTTGGTACGGATGTACCGCATCTGTATTCAAGATAGTGGTCGTCACATCGAGCCCTTATTATAAGTAGTTCATAGGCAGCAGGAGTCGGAGAGAGCAGCATGTGTTTTAATGATATTTTGTGTGTAACGGAAAAACAGTATGTTTCCGGACATGGGTTCCTATGTTAAATTTGTCTTGGTCCCCTCTATAAGCCCTCATACTCTGTAAGGGGAATTTAGACTCACCCTATATATATAATCAAGCTTAGATTTTTGTAATGCAGACTACACATCGGTTCCTTTTAGATAAATGTAATCCAGTGACGTAGCATTTAGGGGAGACAAAGTACACAGTGTCTATCCAAAAGTTTGAAATTAATTTTTTAGGCTCAATTCTAGGAACGCGTGCTATTATGCATTACAGAGACTTTTGATGACCCAACTCCTTTCGAAAAACGTTAAACTGAAAATATATAAAACTATTATTCTACCAGTTATATTATATGGGTGAGAAACATGGACTCTTACTTTAAGGGAGGAAAGGAGTTTACAAGTATTTGAGAATAAAGTACTTAGGAAAATTTTTGGACCAAAGAGAGATGAACAGACAGGTGAATGGAGAAGACTACATAACAATGAACTACATGGTATTTATAGGAAGCCAGATATAATAAAAACAGTTAAGTCTCGTAGACTGCGATGGGCAGGACATGTTGCACGTATGGGGATTGAAAGACTTGCATGGAAGCTTCTTGTAGGAAAGCCAGAGGGAAAACGCCCAGTTGGTAGACCAAGAATGAGGTGGGAGAATAACATGAACTATGATTTGAGGGAAGTAGATTATACAGGGAATGATTGGAAAACATTAGCTCAGGATAGGGATGTATGGAGAGCTTATGTCCGCGCGGCCATGAACCTACGGGTTCATTAGTGCCAGTGAGTAAGTAAGTAATATTATAAATTTACTAATTTAACTGTTCTCGTCGCGATTTACTCCATGTGCAAAATAGATTTTATGAAATCAATTATCCATAGAGCCCAAGTACATAGCATCTGAAAGAAACCGTATTTACGTCGCCTTACTGACTTGTGTCTTTTCTGGGCCGCGTGTAAAATGTGCGCATCACTACGCTTCTCTGGGAGAAATTTAAAGGTAGATTTTGACATGCAATAGTTGATAGTTCCCTTGTAAGAATACCCTGTGATATAATTACGTAGAATATATCTGCCTGCATTTTTAGGCTCGAAAGAAATATTTATGTCCACATGCAGAGAAAGAACCATCCGAAAAGCTATCCATAGACGCAAGCCACAAGAAAAGAAGTTAATTGGACGTCAAAATAAAATATGGTTTGTGTCCGTAACAAGTCACATGACCTAACACATGACTGAAAAATGACGATAGCCTCCTGCGTGTTTGTTATATATTTGCGTTTATGGAATGGTTTTAACTTTTAGATGCATCGTGTAGTATATCTATAACATAATTTTGAACGATATTTCGTACACTTAATGTGACACTAATAATAATAATAATAATAATAATAATAATAATAATAATAATAATAATAATAATAATAATAATAAGAAATGAAAAATAACTTTTTTGTAATATTTTATTAGAACTTGATAAAATTAATTGGATTGTAATGAATTATATGTTACAATAAAATAATAATAATTTATGGGTAAAGTTTTAGTTACTTAAGAATCCATTAAACAGTTTTGGATTATTATCTACCGGCCGTTGTCGTAATCACTCAATTCCCGACGTGGTAGGGGATTTTAAATTTCCACCTAAGTGTGGGTGTATGATCCTTGTTTTGTGCTGTCATGCGCTGACTTCAGCGGTTGCACTGGTATTCTGCCGACTACAGTTCCAAGGAGACCCGCCGTTATGCACCTATATAATGTGTGGTTCAGAAATTCTGCTTCTTTCCTACAGGCAACCAGTTCAGGGCATATATTTGTAAATCCCAGAAGGATGCAAGTTTTGGAAGAAAATACGGAGGGTAAAAGAATAAAAACAAAAGAGAAAATTATCTAAAAATTAAACTTATAAGCAGAAAGTTTAACCTTAATATACAACACACGTGTAATCGCTAAATGTATTTGTGTCACCACAACGTTGTGCTTTAAGGTGGTATTTAAGAACCAAACTTTCCGCGAAGAGCAACTTTCATCCCGTCTCTCCGTGGTTAATTTTGTGGGTCATGCAGAACCTACTCTAACTGGATCACTCAATTCAACATCATGTGCTAAGAAGATATTTATTTTTAAAAAATCCGGGAACAATTGTGAGATGAGAGCTTTGGCTTACAGAAGTCTGCGTTAGCATGTCCTAGAGAGCTTGGTTCTTGAATACCAGCCTTAATTTCGATTCAGAATTCTAACTATAAATATATTAGTTCCGGGTACTGCGATGTTTAGGTGTTCTAAAATATTATTTAAAGCTCTTAACCATAGATAGGCGCTTGCTGTGTCGCGACTCAATTTGAGTCTCGATATAGATCGAGTTACTGTGCACTGAATGGTCCTGTGCCACTGGTTGCTGTACTTTGAGTCGCAGGGTGCCCAACTCTGCTCTTAAGACTTCAAGAGGGGATAAATGTTAATAAACTATATTTTATTATTGCTTTCTTATTCACAATTGCTATTATTAGTATACTTTTGGCAATTAATTGGAATACCTAAATTGTGTATATCAAACAATGTAGCATTTTCTCTGAGTACAAGAGAAGCCCTCAATGCATCTATCTAGTTAAATAAATAACTAAATCGTGAGGTAAGAACCAGATGGTTCTATCTACACTTTTTTTTCTTGTTTCTCATGCTAAATGGTTAACATGAATTTCTATAATTATTAACATTCATGTTTGGTCCATTATGTTTATAATATCCGAATAATGTCTAGGTAAATCGTTTTTATACGCACCTAATCCTATATTTGGTTCTAAACTAAAAATCGCTCTCTTGAAAAATTTTAAAATGCTATATAAAGCCCAATGGATTGTTAATACTACGGAATGTTAAAACTACATTTATGCTTAGCAGGCAGAAATATTAATTAAAATACTACTGCCATGGGGGGAAAAAAAATAGGAAGCAATAATCTTGTTTTTGTCGTTTGTGATTACTCAAATTTTAATTCAATGCGTGATGTGCAGTTCAGCCATTTTACATGGTATATATTAAATGCATAAGTACTCACGAAGTAAAGCGCACGCTGAGAAACGTCCTGTTCCTGCTGGATTCAACAAGTCATCTGAAACGAAATGCGTTCTTATACACATGCAACAAAACACGCGAGCTTCTCACTATATCGACCGAACCACCATTCTAAGGTTAGGAGGTAGCCAATTCAAATCGAAACACGACATCCCCTCCCCTATCAAACTCAAGTTACGTGCTGTCACCGAGTGATCAAATGAAAAACAATCTTATACAATACAGCTCACAGTCTAATAGATTCGAATTGGATAGCGTCCATAACTGCAACACAGATAACGAAAGTGTGCTGGTCACAAGAACTATTCCGAAATTGAATACACGTGAAGTAGTAGTAGTAGTAGTAGTAGTAGTAGTAGTAGTAGTAGTAGTAGTAGGACTTTATTAGACAAAAGTAAGATATTTACAATATTATTTACAAATATAGGTCGCACGGGCAGTAAGCCGTACGTGCTGTTGACAGTCCGTTACAATAAAGTAATAATTGCTACTAATGTGAAGAAAAATAAACAACAAAAAAAAAAGCAATAACATTACAATTACATAAAGAAAACGCAATAATATTACAATTAAATAACACAATAGCATTATACACTAAAAAAACCATAACATTACAATTACATAAAGAAAACACAGTAATATTACAATTAAATAATAGCACAATAGCATTATACATTAGTTAATTTATATATAATTATTAAGAATTAATGTTATTGCATTTTGATAACATATATTTATTGATGAATGAGTGTTGTTCTTATTTTCCGCGTTTTGTCCAGAAATTTACCCAAGTTTATCCAATTTTCTGGATTTACCAATAACTCGTAGCATGCCAATCTTTCCCGATTTGAATTTAGAAATCTTTCCGGTAATAACTGACGTCTCCAATATTCTAAATCATTACATTGTCCTAATATATGTATCTCATCTTCAAATTTCCCGCACATTGGACATATTCGCATATCGTGATCGTCGCTATTTTTTTTAAATTTCCATGCCCCTAGCCTAAAACAAGCAATATTAGGTGAAGTATTTGATAGGCCATCAAGGCTGTGAATGCATAATATGCTGTACTATCCGATTGCTACCCTATTGTTTTATTTAACGATGCTCTTTAACAGCTAAGATAATTAGGTCGTAATTCTAATCTGAGCGTCAAAATCCCGATAAATTTTGGTCACCGGATTCTTTTTTAAGGTTTGAGTTTATTTTACGACATGGGACCCATTGCTTTAGCTTCCATCCAAAGGAACCCATATTCAGAATGTGTATACCCTGAAAAATCTATTGATCCCAGCCGGGTCTCAACCCGCAAACCCTGGAACAAGAGGAGAGTACCGTAATCACTATCCCTAACTTCAAATGATTTTATCTCCAGAAAATTTACCAGTAATTATAATTCTAAAGAAGCACGGAAAAGTGGAGGGGGGGATTTTCACTCCTCTCTTTCCAGTGTTTTTTTTTTCTCGCTTTTCATTTTCATTATTTGCTGTTTAGTCTTTACATACACGTATATAAACAACATATACATTCACATACACCCAGATCCTAGTGGGGCATGTCGGGCCTCAGCGTAGTTGTTTGAGGGAATACGCTGTAAGCCAGAAGGTAGCGGATTCAAGTCCCAATGGGGACATGAATTTTCAAACTGGCCTAAACATTCTAGCGGCACCATGGGTCTGGGGTCGACTCTAACTGAAAAATGAGTACCAGACGCACGTTCTCGGCGTAAAGGCGGCCGTCAAGCAGGGCTAACAACCCGGCTGACATCTCTTGCCGATTATCTAGAAAGGTAGGAGACCTAACCCCTAATACCCCAATGACATCCGAAGGCCTGTTGTGGGATCACATTACCTGTTCCTAATTGATCGAGAGCATTTCAGAGAAAAAATCACTTATGCCAAGGACGGAAAATGAACATGTGGCATCATCTTTCAAAGACGAAACTTACCACGAGACTTGTCAAGTTCGTAGACAGGTACTTCACCTCTTAAATCACCCAAATTTTAGATCCTTGATCAACCTTAAGAAATTGTATTTTTTAAAACTCTATGAACATATCATCATCATCATCATCATAGTACATTCACGAATTTAGGACATTTGTTGACCTGTTTCGGCCTCAAGAGAAACACCATCCAGAAGTCTTTTGAGTGGACGTCCTGGTCTTCTTCTTCCTGCAAGTTGATATCGTAACATTTGTTTGGGTATCCTGTGATCTTCTATTCGATGAACATGTTGCATCCATCTTGACTTATAATCAGAAATTTTGTTTTCTAAAGGTTCCGTGTGTAATTCTTCTAAGATGTCTTTTTTTTTTTTGTGATCTAGTAGTGTGTATCCTGCAATCCTCCGAAAGTATCTCATTTCAGCAGATCTAAGTCTCTGTATATCCTTCTGTTTCAACGTCCATACTTCGCTACCATACAAAAGAGTTCGAAGAGCTAGTGTTTTATACACTTTTAGTCTTGAATGTTTTTGGACTAACTGTGGCTTGAAGATAGAATTTATTAACCCTAAAATTCTTAAAAATTTAGATATTTTTGCAATTCTATCCTTTTCTTCTTCATATGAGATATTGCATCCTAGATATGTAATATTATTCACCTGCTCCAAAATGTTATTGTTCAGTACAATTTTACTTCTGACAGGATCTACACCTTGAAATGCCATAATTTTTGTTTTCTCTGTAGATATCTTCATTCCATATTCTTCTGTAATTTAAGTTCATACAGACCTTACTGTAGATTATCTTCTGAATATTACATTGAAATTTTATTAAATAAAAACGCTGCCTGCCAGTTCCTACGTCGCTATCATCACCACTATTTCAGAGCGGTCTATGGTATTTTATGCGCTATTTGGCGACAAGCCGGCCGCACATCATCGCTTGTAGTTCCCGGTAATTGGGGTATGTTGTAGTCGCACGCCACGGACAGTCTCCATCGCTCTGTATCTCTGCCTTCTCTTTTCCCCGTCATTCAAAGTTAGTAAACAATATGTGTACTAATATTTATATAGCCGATTCTTGCGGATCCTGTTCACAGGGAACTAAAAGGACTGACAGCGGGCTGACTTGTCGCAGAGTGCCGTAGAGGATGTCGTAGACCGCTAGTTTACTTGTGCATACATGACAATTATTGAAACAAGAACATGGTAAAGTGGATCATAGATGGCATTATTGGCTACTCTCTTCTTTGACAAAATCTCACATGCCTCCTGGGGAGCTCTGTGGCGGGACATTTTAACAAACATGCCTGAGAATGTGAGGAACTTTAAACAAGCCTCGAGAGGATGCTTATATTTATCTCGAAGTAATGCGTCCGTTTAGGTCTTCGATTTTGTTAAAAGTCTATATATTCCGTCTAATGCGTATTTATGTGTACACCCCATATGGCTCTCCTGGAAACAAAAGTCTCGCTGGCGGAAGTTTCTTGACCTAACTAATTTAGTTATGCTCATTTCCTTAAAGATATCAATGAGTGACACTTGGTCAGCTCATCGTCTCAATGATACATCTGGTAGGGAACAAAGGTATTACTTGGATGGGGAATTTAAATTTTGATCAGAGACATTAATTTAGGCTTGAGGTTTCTTATAAGCCCGAAAATCTTTAGATTTAGGCCTCAAAGTTCCGCCCGGAGAAGTTTACTCTTCAATTTTTCAATCCTAAAAGTCCCTTGCCGGGTTTGAACCCGTAACCCTCGGGACAAGAGGCAAAGAAAATAACCACTAGACCACCGCGACCGATCGTCTGATGTGTGGTTATGCAAGATTTATCATAAGTAATGCCACGAGTGATTTCCAATTTATCTAGAAAATTTGGAAATCAAGAGTGGCATTTGTTAGGACTATTTAACGAATAAATTAAGCTGTTTACTCACAAATCATTATTTAAATATAGTTATTTTAAAATATTTATATATTTAATATAAACGGCGATGATTGAAAACAAATGAGAAACGATTGTTATACTTCATTTGTTCCTCACTGCAAGCAGATATTATTATTTATTGCCAAAGGATCGCAATATTGTAAGAATGCACCCTAGTGGAGGAACTTATAATCAGCATTATAGGTTATTAATTAATTTCTGATGTCCTATGATTTAAATATGTCAATTATATTTTTCTGGAACGTAAATTCCTGGTAAATAATACATTTAAGAAAGTGCAAACAGTGGTTTTTATTTGTGGTAAAATCAATTGCTACAAATGTGTTTATATTATATCCCGCAAACACTGTGTGTCTACATTCGTGCACTATATATACAATCTGGTAGCCACATGCAGTCGTTACTCAGAATATTAAAAAAGGGAGGAGCTTGATTATAAAGTGATAAAATTAAATTGATAAAATCGAGGTGAAAAACGACTCTGATTGGTTGTAAATAAAAAATCATTGATATGTGATTGGTCATTGACTCCCATTTGGGGCATGAGTTAAAAAAAAATGTTTTCACGCAGTGCAACTTATTTACTGTAGAAGAAGTATTTTATTTAACAACTGTTTAATATAACATTATCGTCACAATAAAAATGTTGGCGTGGAAAGGGTCAATATATTTTTTCCTCAGAGCCCTCTTATTTCAAGCTTCAAGTTTTTTGTCAATAAATTAACGACTAGTCGCGGCTATTCAAGTGAAGCTAATAAAGCGCATCTTCATCCCTTTTATATTACACTGGTCGACAAGGTTTTCTTTACAAGAAATCTTATTAGTGAATCTAGTGCATTTTTATACTGAATTCAGATATGTAGTCAGAATTGTTCCATCAAGCACAGTTTTTTTTGTGACAGCTACTTTTTAAAAATGATTTTAGCATTCTCTTTGACCTGTCATAGGAACCTTTACCTTATATGTAACGATTTTATTCAAGCTGTATTTAAGGAAATTACATGTAATGTCATGCTGAACCACCAAAAGACAAGACTGCGCAGGTTCATGCGTGTTTTAACGTGCTCAGACCTGTTAAACTGCATTGCACTGTGTCAGTATTGAGCTGACTGTGATCTTGTTAGCACGAATATCACTAGTAAAAATATATTTCCTTTCTTTCTGTTTAGAAGTGTATTGTGTGTGTTGTGTTTTAGAGTTTTCTTCTTTCATCATGCACGAAAGTGTATAAATCATGCAGATAATTTCAGTTATATTTGTGGCGAGTAGTCTCAGAGGCGAAATTTCACACCACTTGTGAAAGAGTGTTATGAACTTTACTTTGGCTGTCAAGTGGGCGATTTTTATAAGAGTTGGGCCCCAAATATATGCTGTGTTTCGTGTGTTAGACTGTTGATTGGGTGGAAACATGGTACACATCGTATGCCATTAGCAATTCCCATGATTTGGAGGGAACCGAAGGATCATCTGACTGATTGTTATTTTTGTTTAACAAATATTAAAGGAATCACATTTAAATCAAAATATACAGTTAAGTATTCGAATTTGCCATCTGCAATGAGGCCTGTCTTGCACAATGAAGAGTTCCCTGCACCAATATATGCAGATATGACCTTAACTCATAATTCTGATTCTGACCTAGCTTAAACTGAAAATGATTCAGATGGAAATAAAAATGATCTTACATATAAAGGCAGTAGCTGTTCATCAGAACCTACTTTCCCAATCAACAAGACCTCAATGACCTGGTTCAGGATTTAAACTTGTCTAAACAGCAAGCTGAAGTTTTAACTTCTGAAATTTCTTATGCTACAAATAATATTGATAATAGATATTTCTTAGTTACGTCCTGTTGTATTACGGTATGTCTTTGGAAGGATCTACATTTTCATGATGATATTTAATATATCGGGCTATTAAAATAGCAATCAATGCTGAACTTAATATGAAAGACACTGTGTTAGATGCCTTCTATTTCAGCCTTTATAACCAAGTTCCGTGAATCTACGACACAGGCCCTGTCGTTTTTCCTCTCTTTCAAAGGAAAAGACACGAAATATTTTATGTCTGAAAAAGAAAACACAGCCAAACAGACGAGTTTGGGAAACTCGATCCAGTAATGATCATGATAGCTCCAGAGTATGGCCGGGTAAATGCTGGAAGTTTTAGATATCAAACAACATTGATTTTAACGTTATCACTAAACCTATCATCATTATTATTATTTGTTTTCGTATCCACGCTTACTCCCTACATTTACAACTTAATAGGTGATCATCAATGTAGATTTAAAAGAAATAGGTCTACAATAGATCCGATTTTTAGTATAAGACAAATTTTAGAAAAGAAATGGCAATACAATACCACTGTTCATCAAATATATGTAGACTTCAAAAAGGCATACGACACAATTAAGAGGGAGAAGTTATATGAGGCGGTTAGAACCAAAGGAGTGTAAGTTCAAGTTTTACAGTATTGAGAAAAAACATAAAAAGTTGAAGTTGCATAGGTCATTGAAAATTATAATAACCATTCTTTGTCTACTCCTAACGCAAGCACTTATATCCCTTTGCTACCAAATAAAATTATGCTTCAAGAATGTAATTATACTCCAAACTGGTATTTTCGAAAAAAAAAAATTACTTCTAACCGCTTCATATAGTATACTGCTGGAATTCGTAATTCCTGAAAATGTGGACTTAGGCCTATTTAAATGTGTCTAAATGGCAAAAAGAGAACGATGCGTGTAGGCAAACAGTTTTCTCTCATGATCTTGTAGAAAATTTCCGAGCTGGTGGCCGTTGTCTTGGGGCTTGTAGTTACCCGACGTTTCGCCAGAGACTGCGTCCGGCATCCTCAAGGGTTGTCTTGAGATTGGCAATTTTGTCAACTACCTGCCCTATTTTTAAATATACGTACAACTTATGCAATGTGAAACGAAAGTAAACAATGCAAGAGAACTAATAGCACACGGACAGATAAACGAGGTTATAACTATAACGAATGACATACTACAAAAAGCCGCCATTCCACTCGCACCGAGAAAATCTCAGCCATGGTTCAATAAAATATGTTATAACGAGAGAAACGAAACCCTGAATGCCTTACATAAAGACAGAACAGAAGGAAGAAAAGAGGACATAAAAACTATGCAGAAAGGAGAAAGTCATACAAACTCCTCCTAAAGAAAAGAAAAATAGAATTCCTGGAGGAAGAATGTAAAAAGATAGCGAAGAAGCAAAGGCTGGCCCTTTTATTGCACTGCAAAATAGAAAAATTAGATCACAAGCGAATACAATCCCAATAACCACGTGGGAAAAACACTTCAGAGAAATCCTCAACTTTGGGAACACAAAATCTCCTTGGCACAAAAACATATAATCCAAACATCTCTAACTTCCAGATAACGACATAAGAGGTACAAAAGGCCGTGAACGAGGCAAAAAATAAGAAAGCCCCTGGTCCTGATAACATATATACAGAACACATCAAAACGGCACTACATCTTCTACTACCACTCATTACCGATCTGTTCAACAAGAGCATACAACTCGGAGTGATACCAGACTGCTGGAGAATGGCAATAATGAAAATATTATACAAAGGCAAAGAGGATACAAACAATCCTAACTCTTATAGAGGTATAGCCTTAGAAAACAACATATTCAAGATATTCACGAGAATACTGACAGCCAGGCTAATGGAAAAAGTAGAATCCTATATTCCTGAACAGCAGTTTTGGTTTAGAAGAGGAAGAAGTACCGAACAAGCAATAAAATTCCTGATGGAAGAAATAGAAAAGGCGCTAGAGAGACCGAAAGGAAAGTACTATGTTGTTTTCATAGATTATAAAAACGCATTCGACATGATCACCCGAGAACAACTAATCAAGAATCTTAAAAACATAATAGGAGAAACCCACCCTCTCAGCATAACGATAAAAAATATCTTGGCATATAACACCATTGAAATTGATGACGGAGTCTCCACATCAATCCCAATACAGCAAACAAATGGAGTGCTACAAGGGGACACGATTAGTCCGATATTGTTCGGTGTCTTCACATCTGATATAACGAAGATACTGAAGCCCTCGAATGAAACAGTGCTGATAATGTATGCCGACGATATGACCCTAGGAAGCACAAACAAAAGCGATATCCAGGACATTCTATATGACCTAAAAAGTGGGTTGATGAGAACAACCTCACAATAAATACTGATAAAACAGTCCAGATGACTTTTAGGAGAGGAGGAAGAGCTACAACAGAGGACAATCTGACGTTAGGAACAACACCCCTGAGAACAGTAAATAAATTCAAATATCTAGGACTGACCCTACAGACTACAGCGAAATCCTTCAGCCAACATGTACATGACAAAACAATAGCTGCCATCAAAGCAATCTACAGCATCAGGAACTTAGCGAGACTATCCCTGCCGACAGCTATGATTCTATTCGAAACCACGATTTCGCCTATTATCACTTATGGAATAGATCTGATATGGTAAAAACTGACTCTCACCGACCTTAGGAAGATAGAAAACGTGAAAGTCCGCTTCCTAAAAACAGCAGTGAGAGTGGAGAAAACTGCACCCTCACGACTCATCTATGAACTCACAAATAAAACTTACTACATAGAAGATCTACGACTAAGAATGCTACTTGCCCTTACCAAGAACTTTTAAACAACAGGAGAGAAAAACAGAGAATGATAGGTGCTGATTTCTACATTTGAGGAGCTATGCTGGGAAGAAACTGGACGAAAACCAACCAAGAGCTAAGACGTGTTGTAACACGATATACGATACACGGCTTTCTATCATAAGGTGTGCAGAATCAAGAAATATCACGAACCTAGTGAGAAGTGCGTGTGTGAATTGTGTGGCGGACAGTGCGACCGATATCATATACCGAAATGCCCAAGAAACACGAAATCGCTGAATGACTACAGCAAAGACTAATGAACAATCAATGCCCATTAGGGTGAACCTTTCTTCTTATTATTATTAATACATGTCATGAATAACTAAATTCCAAGAAACAGTTTAAAAATTAACTAAATACGGAGTGGGAAAAAGGTCGAACCCAGGACAAAGACATTACTACCATGAACAGACCTAAATAATTGGATATCCCAAAGAGGATGGACTAGCAAATCAGGAGTGTCCTTAATGATAATTAACCAATAAGTTTAATTGTAATAAATACGATTAACCAATTGTTAAAGCGACGCGACGCTGGAACAAACTTAGGATTGAAGGGATAGATCGAATTTTCCTCTGTAGTGATGAAAGCTGAAATTATTAATCTCGCTCTAACCTGGATTGAAAAAAGTCTCTCGCTCTAACCTGGATTGTAATTCATACTTCTCGTTCTAACTCCGATTTTAAGTATCTGGCGATCAAGAAAGCGTGTCCGTGTTAATTTAGAGACAATTCTTACATCCGTCGAGTAAAAAGGACTTAGAATTTATTTTTAGTTGGAACGTTTCTCGCTTATAAATGTTTTAAAGATATTAATTAAACTTATAACTATTACACGAGTTGAATAGATAAACATTTTCACCTTAATATTGATCCACCAACGTCTTCGTCTATCTAAATGTAAGTGATCAGTGCTGTTCTAATTTAATAAACTGTGTAAAATACTAACGGCTTTCATTCGACGAGTTACAGTAGTTAGAAATTCAACGCGAACCCTGAGATCCATGCTTCTGTCCCCGACCTAACCGCCACAGTAACCACATTGGTATGATCACGATTTAGATTTTTATTAGCAATAGTGAAGATAATCGTGCCGTAAATTTATGTTAATGCTGCACTTATGCTAGAAGGAGATGAGGGAGATATAATTCCATCTCTGTCACTCATTATGCGGCGTCAAATCGCAACAGCGTTCCCATAAGAGCAATACTAATTTTATAGACATGAAAAACCTTATTTTACATAGTAAATAAGGTTATTTTATGTTACTTTGGGTTCAAATTTTCACTTCATTTCAAGGCATTTCCCACTTTTCTTGGAGAAAAATCAACAAATATATTTTCCTCAGGTAATTATTCACATATTATATAAATTGTGTCGCTTCCATTTTTTATTTTTGTATGTGGCACGGTTATCATAAAATTTTTCCCACGTTGTTAATTCTATAATTTTCGTTTGTTTCCACAACCAGAGAATTAAAACTTATAATTATGAAACATGAAGTTGGAGAAGTGTTTGCAGTTTAAAGCTAGGTGTTCGAATGGATCGTATTATTCTGGATACGTTGTTTGTTATTGTATAGTGATATGTTAGTTTTTTTTTAAGTTACTCAAGTACCAATAACGCTTCTTATGTTTATAAAGAATTACTTAAAACTTTTCGATTGCTGTAACTTTATGAGTAACTGATGCCGAGGTCTTTTAATATCAGTTTGAATTTCGTCGGTTGATTTTCCTTCTGCATATACTGGTCGTAGGGCAACCTCCTTTGTTGCATTTCCATCCAATGAGCGTCTTTTTTATATAAGTATGTATATATTGTATTTAGTGTTACTATATATGCTTACATTGGTTGTAATCCACAATGGACGTGGTGAAACGATAGATTAAAATACGGTATTTAAAATTATAAAATCGTAGGTAATTATTCAAATATGGCCATCATTTCACATAAGTGGTTACGGCGCAGAAAGTGGACATCCGAATTTCGATGTAATTTTTGTTGTAAAATGAAGCTTAGGACCACCAAAGATGAAAACACAAAAAAAAATTGCGGTCCATCCAGAAACAAAATAACATTTTATAAGAACTACAAAATACACATTTCACTAGTTTACTATACGAGACATTCCCATTTCGATGTAATTTTGGTATTAAAATGAAGCTTATGATCACTAAAGATGAAAACTCGAAGAAAATCTGCGGACCTTCACTAAATAAACTAGTAAAATAATATTTTTTGAATAACGTCTTTTTTTAGCACTACACAATACACGTCTAATTTACTGTACGGGACGTTACAATTTCGATATTATTTTGGATTTAAAATGAAGCTTCTGTTCACCAAAGATGAAAACAGGGGGGGGGGGAAATGCAGAACATAAATAAACAAACCTGTAAAATGACATTCTTTTAAGCACTACACGATCCACATCCCATTAATTTACTATAAGTTTCATCGAATTCCTTGCTACAATATCACGACAAGCAACTTTCCTTTTTCTTTTTTTTCGGATGAATACATAGTGTTCAATATAACACGAAGCGGTGAATTTAGATAAGTGCTTCTCTGACGGTAACAAAGATTTATGTCCGGATTTAACTGCGTAAAACAAAAATAAATGCCGTTTGAACAAAGATGTATGTACATATTTACTACTATTTATTACTTTTACAGGTTAGAGTAATTGAATTAGGTTAGGTTAGCTTTTAGGTCCCTATACATGTAGTAAGCTATACTTTCTTTAAATTCCTGTAATTTATTATTGTCTAAATGTCATTATTTTCATTACTTGTACAGGTTAGAGTAATTAAATTAGGTTAACTTTTAGGTTCTTGTACGTGTAGTATAATTTTTTATATTCCCGTAATTTATTGCGTAAATGTGATTCCATTCGTTACTTTTACAGGTTAGAGTAATTGAATTAGATTAGGTTAGCTTTTAGGTTCCTATACATGTAGTATACTTACTTTATATTCCTGCAATTTATTATTGCCTAAATGACATTCGTTTCATTACTTTTACAGGTTAGAGTAATTAAATTTGGTTAGGTTAGCTTTTAGAGTAATTAAATTTGGTTAGGTTAGCTTTTAGGTTCTTATACATGTAGTATAATTTGTTTAGATTCCCTTAATTTATTGTGTAAATGTCAT
The DNA here is from genome assembly GCA_030220185.1 of Diploptera punctata. NCBI lineage: Eukaryota > Metazoa > Arthropoda > Insecta > Blattodea > Blaberidae > Diploptera > Diploptera punctata. The sequence continues at coordinate 288,295 of JASPKZ010008595.1, forward strand.
TCCATTCGTTACTTTTACATGTTAGAATAATTGAATTAGGTTAGGTTAGCTTAGCTTTTAGTTTCTTATAATAATAATAATAATAATAATAATAATAATAATAAATGTGCACTCAGGTTGAGCATTAGTGGTGGTTTAGTCTTTGCTGTAGTCTGTAATGGGTTTTGTCCTTTTCGCACATGTTATGATGTGGTATTTGCCGCATCTCTGTCCACACAACACACACTTGCATTCTTCGGTCGGCTCGTGGAATTTCTTGTTTGTACATATCTTGTTGTGAAATCCGTGTACTGCGAGTCGTGTTGTGACGTGTCTCTGGGGGTTGCACTCTCTGGTCCATCTGTCGTCCAGCATGGCAGTTGTGGTGTAGAAATCTATGTCTATTTCCTTCTTCTTCCTATTTCTGATGCTTATGAATTTCTGGTATGGTTCTGTGGATTGTAGATAGAATTGGGTTCTTATGTCCTCTATGAAGTAGGTCTCTCTCATGAGTTCATAAGCAAAACGAGATGGCGCTGTTTTTCCTATTCTCAGGATCCGTTTCATGAACATTGCTTTCACTTTTTCGATTCTTATCAGATCTCCGATCTTAAGTTTTTCCCAAATTATCTCTATTCCATATGTAATAACTGGTGCCACTTAGTTTCTTATACAGATAGTATAATTTATTTACATTCCTGTAATTTAATATTGTCCAAATTACAATATTTTCATTACTTTTAGAGGTTGGAGTAATTGAATTAGGTTAGATTAGCTTTTAGGTTCTTATATAGATAGTATAATTTATTTATATCCCTAAATTTAATATTGTTAAAATGCCATTCTATGTATTACTTTTACAGATTAGAGTAATTGAAATAAGTTAGATTTAGGTTATTATACATGTTACCATGCACATATATTACAAATTTCGAAGATTGTGACAAATAAGTGGCATCTATTTATTGAATATTTTGTAAGAGCTAATTTACCGTTGTTCATTTTCGAGAAATACGTACGATGACGTATTGATTATTATCGGCAATCGATTCAAATTAACCCATTTTTTTTCTTAAGAAACTATAATGAAAGATGTGATTTTTTTATTAAATTTCAAACTCTTTGGGTATATAATTTTGAAAATCGAGCAATGCAACTTTTTATTTAACCAATAAAATATGTATTCTATTTTTAACCTCTCTATTGAAGAAAACATGTTTTCACACCAACGCCGGGAACTAACAACTGAATATCGAATCTGAGGGCGTCCCCGACTACAATGCCAGCCACGTCCTTCAGGTAAGATTGAAAATAATGTTTTATAAATTATCATTTTCCTGTTTTCATTTTCGACGTTCCTAAGCTTAATTTTAAAACCAAAATTATCTCGAAATTCGGATGTCCACTTTTTGCGCCGTACCCTAAATAAGTCACAAATGAACAATAGACGAAGAGCAGATGGAGGTTTGAATATTTAAAACTATAAGCGAAACCACTTCACTACATGACATGTTAGACCATCAGCTGACATCAGTACGAACACCTGAATAAAAGTAGTGCACAGATTATCGTAATCTGGTAGTGTACTGTAAGCGTGTATAATACACTGCTCAAAAAAATTAGGGGATATTGTAGAATAACCTATTAAGACTATGTTTTTTGGAATAGTATTAGATGCAATCACTTTCTATTATTCCAAGATAATGTAAATAAGAGTTTGAAGTTGTTACGTAACCTCGGTACCACACCAGAGGGCAGTGTCTGTACTGTTGATGTGAAAGGGTGGTGTGGGGGTGAATGTTTTGTTGCTGTTTTTAAATCCAGTCCAGTTTTCAGTTAGTGAATGACTTGCCTTAGGGACAGTGATGCCTCGACAACGTGATTTACCTGAACCAATGGCTTGGAGGGCCATAGGCAGGATGGAAGCTGGACAGACACAACAAGAGGTGGCACAAGCCATTGGGGTGTCTCAAAGCGTGATTTCCAGTCTTTGCAATCATTTTCAAAGAACATACTGTTCACAGAAGAGCTGGACAAGGTCGAACAAGGGCAACAACAGCAAGGGATGACCGTTACCTCTTGTTAACAGCCCGTCGGAATAGACAGCAGAATGCAACTCAACTGCGAAATACACTTCAAACAGCAACAGGAGGCAGGGTGTCAACTCAAACTGTCCCTAATCGACTACATGGAAGTGGTCTCTATGCCCGTAGGCCCATGGTGTGTACCAGGTTAACTCCACAACACCGTAGAGATCGCAGAAACTGGGCGGAGGAACATCGTGGGTGGAGGCATGCTGAATGGAGATCAGTTCTTTTTTCTGATGAGTCGCGATTCAACATGGAATGTGATAGTCGGCGTGTATTCATCTGGAGAGAAAAAGGGACACGAAACAATCCAGCTTTTTTACGTGAAAGATCCCCATATGGTGGCGGTGGATTGATGGTGTAGGAAGGAGTCAGTAGTGGTGGACGTACGGATCTCTACGTTATCCAAGGTGGTACTTTGACTGCGGTAAAGTATAGATATGAGGTTCTCCGACCTTTTGTCGTGCCTTATGCTGATGCCATAGGTGATTCTTTTCTTTTTATGGACGATAATGCACGACGCCACAGAGCTGGAAGTGGAGGGTATCGAGCGTATGCAATGGCCAGCTTCCTCCCCGGACTTAAATCCGATTGAGCATGTGTGGGATGCATTAGGCAGGTGCATTGCAGGCAGACCAGCACCTCCCACAACTGTTCCAGAGCTGCACATGTCTCTTATGGAAAGTGGCCACGTATCCCCCAAGAACTCATTGCTAACCTCATTGCATCAATGCCATACAGGTGTGAGGCAGTGCTGGCCGTTCGAGGAGACCATACACCATACTAAAGAAACATTTTCACCCATGTTAATGTTGCTTTGTTTGTTTGCCATATTCCTAATCAGGATCTCTTTGACATCTGGTGTGGTACAGAGGTTACGTAATGACTTCAAACTCTTGTTGACATTCTTTTGGAGTAATAGAAAGTGATTGCATCTAATACTGTTCCTAAAAACATAGTCTTAATAGGTTATTCTACAATATCCCCTAATTTTTTTGAGCAGTGTATGTAAAAAAAAAACGCTAATCGAGAGGGAAGTGATAGGGCGCGTTCATTAAAAAATGCTGAGCGACGCTTGCAACCATTGGCATAATTTTTACTCTCCTAAAATTACAGTACCAAGGAAATCATTTATGACATATTCCTTTTAGTATGTTGAAAAATGCATTTTTTCTTTATTTATTTATTTAAGCTGATGGAGGTAAGTTATTCAAAAGTCATTGTTAATAGTTAAAAAAGAGTGGTCATGATGAGAAATGAAAACGCCGTTATCGCCGGACTATGGTGGGCGAAGTTAGCTTTTAGGGGGGGAGAGGAACATGTGAAATTAGATATGAGAGAAAGAATATTGATAAATTTTTTGTTCCATACTTACACTGATGTTGCACTCCGCATCATTTTAGCCGTGAGGTCTCGCCTTTGTGATTTCCTCTAGTGTATTTGCGAAAATATTCTCGCTATAAATTTGACAAAAAAAAAGTAAAAAAAATCCCCGACTTTATCTTATACTATAAAACTTGATAGGATAATTCGATATATTTAAATATAACTAAAGATAAATCTACCGTATATTTTACACTTAAACACACGAAAGTTTAAACGATAATCAAACGGGGCCAAATATTCTGCTTTGTATTTCAGATCTGGACACATATTTTAGCAAATCTTTCAAGTTCTATCGAATTTTAGAAGTCATTATGATTGTGACATAATTGAAAGTAAATGCGCACAATGTGCAAATTGTTAGTACATTTAGTCTAAGCAAAACTTGTTAGGCGATAATTGTCTTTCCGCACGCTTCTCGACGTGATATCGTTCACATGGATTGTTGCACAGTTCGCATATGCATTCTTGGTTTGGCTCGTGGAATCTCTTTGTGCTGCAAACCTTGTGGTGAAAGCCATGGATTGCATACCATGTTAGGATGTGCCTCATCTCGTAGTTTGGTCGTGTCCATTCTCTCGTACACATAGCCTCTGTTGTGTAGAATTCGCTGCAGATATCATTCCTCTTCTCCTGTAGTCCTTGCATTGTTGTCTCATATGCGCAGGTGTTCGGTAGGAATAGCTGCCGTCTAATGTCTTCAATGAAGATGATTTCTTTCATTAATACGTACGTCATTTTTTGAAGGTGCTGTTTTTCTAACTCCCAGAACTCTTTTCATGAAGCGTGCTTTTACTGTTTCTATTTGTGTCAAGTCTCTGTTTGTGTGTTTGTCCCATATTATGTTAATTCCATATGTTGTTATGGGAGTTATGACTGTCTTGAAGAGCGTCATTGCTGTTTCTGTTTATAATTGGTGGAGATTTTTGATGCTGTATATCGTTCTTATTGCAGCTGAAACCTTCTGTTGCATATGCATTCTGTAGGATTTAATGGTTGTTTGTAGGGTGATGCCTAGGTAGGTGAATTGCGATACAACATCTAGTGGCTCACCAAGGAGCATTAGCCTGTCATTTTCAGTAGGTTTTCCTCCTTTTCTGAAGGTCCTCTGTTTAGTTTTCTGATGGTTTATTTGCAGGCAGTTTTCATTTGCCCATTTTTCGAGTCTATTTACATGTGCATTGTAGTTCATCTTTGTTTGATGATCCCAATACCATGTCATCAGCGTACATTATGATCGATGTCGCACTATCTTTGGTGATATCCACAATATCAGCTGTCATGATGTTGAAGAGGCAGTGGGCTGATGGGGTTCCCCTTGCAGTACCCCATTTGTTTGCTTTATTTTCTTTGATAGTGCGACCTCGTCGTACAGTTGAACATAGTTGTGATCCAGGATGCTTGTCACAATCGTTGTTAATGGGCTCGAGTCTTCTAATATCCGCCTGAGTTTTTGAAGGAGTACATCTCTGTTGATGAGGTCGAACGCTTTCTTGTAATCAATTAACACTGCGAAATACTTGGTTTTCCATTATGTCTTAATGTGTCTTCAATTGAGTCTATGAGGTAGTTCACCGCTTGTAATGTGCCTCTGCCCTTTCTGAAGCCAAATTGGCATTCCGGAATGTGTCTATCCGCTATGTTCGTGATCCTGGTTGTTAAGATTTTTGAGACAATTTTGAACGCAGAGTTTTCAAGAGCAATGCCGCGGTATGAGTCTGGGTTGTTGGTGTCCCCTTTCCCTTTATGCATGATCTTTATTACTGATGTTCTCCAGGCTTCTGGGATTTTTCCTATGTTTATACAGTTGTTGTATAAGTTGTGCCATACGTCTTCCATTAGATGCAAGGAGTCTTTCAGATGTTCAGCATAGATGCCGTCGGGACCCGCTGCTTTCTTGTTCGTAGCCGAAATTATGGCGTGGTTTATCTCTTCTTTAGTTATGTGTTCTGGGTGTTCAGTGATTGTTCTGGTACGTGTTTCTTGTGATATAGTTCTTTGTTGGTGGTTTAAAAGACATTGGAAGTGATTTTCCCAATCTTCCATGGATAATTCACTCGCGGTCATTCGTCTTGATTTCCTGAGAACTATGTAAGGATCTTTTCTTGCTTCTTCGGTTATTCGCTTTGCCTCTTCTTCAATGTGGTTGGTCCTTGTTTCTTTTATTAGCTTCTTGTATTCTTTTCTATGCTTCGCGTACCTATTAAGTCTTCATTTTTTTTGTGTGGTTCTTGCTCGATGTAGTGCTGTGATCGTTTCTTTCCGTTTGTCATAGTAGGGTTTGTTGAACCATGGCTGTGATTTCCTTTTCTTGTTTTCGCTACTGCATGCTTGTAAGATTTCTGTGATTTGTGCGACACTCTTGTCCATCTCTTCCTGATTTATTAATTTATTTACTTCTATTTTTTCATTGTTCGTTCTAGTTTTTCCGAGTCTAGCTTCCTTGAATGTTTGTGTCGTATTGATATGGGAGTTGTTGGAATTTGATGCAGTATTGCTGTTGTTACTATTGGTATGTGTTTTCTTATCGGAGCCATTGCTGATGTCCATAATCCTTCTTGGTTAGTTATGGTCATGTTTCTACCTTTGTATAGTACAAGATCGATGGAGCTGGAACCATTAGGTGCTATATATGTTTTCATTGCGGGCTTGTTTACTAGTGTGAGACCTTTATCTGTTAATGTTTCCATTATGAGATTAGTTTTGCATTTGGTTTATCTATTCTACAGTTCATATCACCAGCAAGGATTATTCTTTCATCGCTATTTGTATGCGTGAAGGCTTCTTCTATTTTCTCGACTGCGTCAGTTGTTGTAGTCTGAGGGTTGATTTATATTCCTATGATTGTGATGATTGGGGTTTTTACTATCAGCATATTTTACTCTTTGATTACTTGCTTTATCATTCCTAGGGTTGGTTTCATAAATATAGAAACCCCGCCCGCTGGTCTTCCTGCTGTAGGTTTTGCTAATGTGTGAATTCCATAGTAACCTTGTAAGTGGTAATTTTCGGTTAGAAATGTTTCGGTGGTTATTATAGCGTTATATTTTGCTATTGTTTCCAAATGTATGTATGTTTCTTAGACCTTCTATGTTCCACAGAAGGAAATTTACGTGTTTATTCAAGGTCAACTCCTTCATCTCGGTAGGTTTTTCGAAATCGAAATCTCCTTACCCTTATTCTCATGGGCCAGAAATCAGGCTGTTCTGTCTCCTTCAGTTGGTGGAGTGGGAAGCTTACCTTGAAGGCTTTCGTATCACCTAGTGTGTTCAGTTCTTCGCAAGTTATTTCCCCTTGAATTCCATTTCTTTCAAGATATCTTGTGAGCGATTCTGTTGTTATGTCCTTTCTGAGCTTTCCTACGTACAGCCAGGCTTTCCTATCAGCTGCTTGCAGTTCGTCATCCGTTTTTCTGGATCCAACAGCGATATTCCAGTCTAGTCGCTGTCTTCTTGGTTTTACTACTTCCCATTCTGCATTTCCCCCTTGTTCTGGTAACTCTTCTCTGATTCCTTGTTTCTGTCTTTCTTCAGGGAGGGGAGCGTTTGATCTTCTTTCCGGAGTGATAAGTCGGCTATTTATACTGTTTTGTATATTTTCCTCAATGATTGAGGCCAGTTTATTAGATATAAAATCCATGATGTAATCTACTTTTGCTTTTATTCCCACTGAGTCATCGTTGTCGGTGCTATTCCGTTCCTGTCCTTTGGGTGCTTCGAACTGCTTTTCATCTCTGTACGAAGATTCTTGAATCTCCCCGCCAGATGTCGTTAGCTGCTGGTTGCCTCTTTCTGCTTCGAGTGCAGAGCCGATAGATTGCGCTACTTGTCCCGCAGAGGAGCTGTCTCCTTCCCCTTCCTTTGCGTCTGCTTGCTTACCATTAACCCCATTGTTAGATGTTTCCATTTCAACATTATTATCAACTAGATTGAATTTCATTGAGGCAAAGCAGTTTCTAATATCACATACCGCTGGATATTTTCCTTCATGTCTTTGCTCAGGTATCCCGTCGTTCCTGTGTTATTTTTTATGGTTCTAAGAGCACTTTCTAGTCGTTCTTCAACAGCATAGAGAACCGAAGTTCAACAGTGTCCGCCATCTTATATTATAACTATGTGACATAATGATACATGATCCAATATCTCTTCTTCAGACATTGCAGATTTCAGATAGGTCTTAAGTCTTCGGAGAGCGCTGAGTCTCCTTTCTGCTCCATACGATGAACTAGGCAAAAAAATGTACTTCTAATGATGATCTCTTTATTTTTAGGTAGTCATCAACCTTATGTCATTTTTCTCTAGATATAAGCCTTCTTTCAAGTTCTGGATGCTTCCTGACTCCAAGTTGGTCGAGCTTGTCCTTATTTTGACATACTTCAAAATCAATGGCATCGAAATAATCTGTTCTGTAGAGTTATTTAACAGATATCGGAAGGTGGGTTTCTGCGTATCCTGAAAATTATATCGGTGGTTTTTTTCTTTTGGTCTTCAACATGAGAGAGGCTGTGGTTGGAGATCTCCTATTTTTCGTGTATCATGAGAAAATGCTCTATGGAAGTTTTCATCCTGCTGCATTTCAATGAGAGTCTATATTAACATGTCAACCATCTCCAACATACCTCCTAATGCTTTTATTTTACCTTGGAATGTTTAATTCAGTATTTCAGACCTTTCAATTACTTACCCAGCCAGAAGAAAATAAAACCCTAGAAAGTTTACCCATTCTGAAACATAAATGAGAGTCCATGCCATTCATCTGATAAAGTTTCCTATATAAGATAATAGTTTTCAACAATTCCATTTATTTGTAATTTCTTTTGTATCCAGCGAGTAGAGCACAAACATATTATGTTGCTTATGTTGTTCACAAGACCATCGGTATTTTAATATACAACATTAGTAAACATTGTCCTTGCCTTTGCTGATCTACTAACCATTGAAACTTTTACTGTTTGCGATGCATTACAAATATCCTTCACAACAAAGTTTATGCAATGGGCACCACAATGGACAAATGACCCCATCAGCTCCTTTTCTGTTAGCTATCCTAGAATACCTCATGTTTTCAGCCCCCATCGTATGTCTGTACACGAAAGTGAGAGAAGGGTAATATAAGTCTCCACAAAAGTCTTATATTAGCGATAGCCTCGCCATTGGTGGGTGATGCAGCATAAAATCCAAGGAAGCTTTCTTTATGCTCAAAGTTTCCACTTCCCAACGGACACAAATACTTTACTGTTCTATTCATGAAATATCCCTTGCAACATCACATATCATAGAATACATCAAACGCTTAATTGACAATTTTGACCCATAAGATTGTCATTTCTGATTCAAATTTTACAGAATCTCAATTCTGTACCTCTCAACTTGTCATCCTGCATCGATCTTTCTTAAGCCAGTCAGTCATATGCTAAATATCAAGACTTCTTGCTTTAAGTAGTTCTATTAGATTGCTTTCCAAGTGTGAGTGGTTTCTCGCTGCGAGACCCTGCTTAGCAAGCAATTTCATAGAACTTAATTATAAATAACAAACATTTAGCAACATTTTCAGCTGAGATTCTTCCTGTGTTGATAACTGACTAATAATGGGTGTTTTCATTAGCTGCGCATTGAGAACAGGTTGACAAATTGATTTCTCATGTGTTTTAAAGTTTTAAATAAGTTTTGTTTTAAACTTTTTCATGTAAAGGGATCATCTAAATACTCTTTTGAGCACAATACTGGGAAGCGATGATAAAATAACAGAAAATGATATTCATCAGCCTAATGGGGGTTATCTAAAGTACTAGTGCCAACTAGTTTGAAATTTAATTCTACGGTCATTTAATTCCAGCACTGTAAAATCTGCAAGTAAAATTTCTGGCTACGTGGACGTGGTCTGTGACTGGTATTTCTTCCAGGCGTTTCTCCCTCGACTGCGGAGGGCATCTTTAATGGCGAGTGCTTCTAGGTGATGTTACCTTGTCGTAGACTCGTTTGTAAATTGTCTCCACAATGTTGCGCACTCGTATTTATGTTCGTAATGACATCTGGATAGCTGGGCGGAGTCGTAGACGTCGTCATCAAACTGGCTTCTGATTGGTTCGGAGCGGTCTCCTTGTTATTGATTAGTTTTAACAGTCTATTGTCTAATGTGTCATACCAGGCTTTGGCCAGTTTTATTCCTTCTTCTTTCCTATTGAAATTGTTCTTGTGTTTGTAGATTTCTATGGCCTCTCTGTGTAATCTGGGGAAATAATATGGTTTGTGGCTAAAACCTGTGTTTCATCGTACAGAATCAGATGTCCGTTTTCCGTAATGAAGTGTTCTGCTACGGCCGATTTTTCTATTTGCCCTAGTCTGCAGGTTCTTCTGTGATTAATTAAACGGGTGGCTATGCTTCTTTTTGTGGTTGCTATGTATGATCCTCTACATGAACATGGAAGCCGGTATACGCCCCAAGTGGAGAGTGGTGGTCGAGGATCCTTTGCTTTGTCTCCGAGGCTCAACCACCACGACTCTACGGTCTTTGCAAAGTTAACAAAAATGGCATTCCACTCCGGCAGATACCTAGTGCCATTGGCTCTCCGATCTACACACTCGCAAAGCATCTTACAGCACTTTTACAACCATTCATTGGGAAATCGGACAGCTACATCAGAGACTCGATGCACTTCATTGAGAAACTACGAAACATAAACATTACATCTAACGACATACTGGTTAGCTCTGATGTAGTTTCCCCTGTTTACTATGGTGCCTGTCTACGAAACCATGACCTACATTGGACAGATCTTCACAGAAGACATCTCAAAACTATTCAGACACGTATTAACAACTACATATTTCCAATGGGACAACAGCTACTATGAACAAGTCGACGGAGTAGTAATGGGTAATTCTCTAATCTGATAGTAGCTAACTTTTTCATGGAAAATTTCGAAGAGGAAGCACTAAGAACAGCTTCAAAGTCCCCAGAATATTGGTTTCGCTATGTAGATGATACGTTTGTAGTATGAAGACATGGTAATGAAGAATTAGAGCAATTTCTTCAACATCTCAACGGCAGACACAGCAAAATACAGTTCACCATGGAGAAAGAAAACAATGGAACTCCCGTTCCTGGATTTAGAGATAACAAGAAAAGACAACGGAGAAATCCAACACACAGTCATAGAAAATCCACACACACGGACAGGTATCTATATAAGAATTCTAATCACCACCCTAGACAAAAGCGAGGCGTCGTAAAGACACTGCTTGACAGAGCGAAGAAGTTATGCCAACCACAACATTTTAACCAAGAGCAGCGCCATCTTTTAAACTGTTTCAGGAAAATGGTTATACATCTAAGGAAATAAAACAATCCATAAATCTACGTTCACACCAACGCAGGACGGACAATACATCCACAGTCAGCACAGCTTTCTTGCCATATTCAGGTGTATCAAAAAGGATTGAGCAAACTTACATGGTTGAACGTACACGATAATAGAAGCGACAATGTCCCAGTAAACATGGGACCGCAAACGAGCCGTTTGCCAGGTAATTACGAATGTATGGATACAAGCCGCCATTGACTTCGTTGTAAACATCGCCCTCGTTAGTACAAATTAATTTGAATTTAGATATTACTATTAATTTTTCATTTCATTTAGTTCACATTTCACAGTTCACTTCATTCATGGGTTACCTGTTAAAGGAGGTGTTCGAAGTGTCTTCCTTGCATCTGGATGCAATACTGTGCTCGTCTCTGAAATGAATGTCGAATTCTTTTGAAAACCCTTGGGTCATTTCTGAATTCTTGACAAGCATGTACAACTATCTGATCCAGTTCTTCAACCGTGTTAACGGGTATGCTGTATACTTCGCTTTTGAGGTGAACCCAGACACAAAAATCCAAAGGATTTAGATCAGGTGATCATGGAGGCCAAGGTACAGATCCGCCTCGACCTATCCATCTTTGTCCGTATCTGCGCGTTAGATGTCTCACAGCAGCAACAAAATGTGCCGGAGCTCCATCATGCATGTACCACAAACTCCGACGTTGCTGAAGGGGAACATCCTCAAGCAATCCTGGAAGATGACGCCGCAGAAATCTAAGGTACACCCTTAGACAAAAAAATGAGTCATCTCTTGATTCTATTTTTTTCCCAAAACGCTTGGGACAAAATTAAAGTGGTCAACAAAAAAAATATATCCAACACATCTAAAATAAAACTAGAGTTATCTACAAAAAACAATTTTAATATCAAAAGCGTGGGGTGCTCTATATTAATTAATATATTTGATAATAAACAGATAAAGTAAAGTATCTAAGAAGAAAACGTAAAAAACATAAAAAGCACCCCACGGTTTTGATGGTATTTTTTTTGTAGATAACTTTAGTTTTATTCTAGATGTGTTGGAGATGATTTTTTTGTTGACCACTTTAATTTTTTCCCCAAGCGTGTTGGAAATTAAAATAATTATTTTCAATTTTTTAGTTCGGTTTTCTAATAAAGCGTGTTGTTTTAGTTTTTTAAACTATTATTTGTTTTTTTTATTTTTAGTTTGGTTTTCTAATAAGGTGTGTTGTTTCAGTTTTTTAAATTATTATTTATTTTTTTAATGTTTAGTTTAATTGATTGTCATAAACCGGAATCCCATGAAAATTTAATAGCTTAATACTTTTCTAAAAAAACCCTCCGGCCCGGATTTCAACCAGCGACCTATTGATTGCTGAAATTATATACCACTATAGCCCACCGCTCCACTAAATGAGCTTTTACAACGATTGGCTAAAAAATCCATAAGTCCGCAACCTATTACACCGGTTTTAATTTTTTTGATTTTCCGATGATTCTGGCCAGGATTTTAGAAAACAAGTTATGAAATTATTGTATTGTCATGGGTCCTTTACAATTATACAAAATTTCAAGTCGATCCAATGTATTTAAGTGGATGAAAATCGTGTTCAAAAGTTCCGTTACATAGATACAGGTCCGTTACATAGACAGATACAGGCCAAGCTAATATAAAGCGTGTAAAAATATATAATTTAACATTGTTATATCCTCAACGGTACAAAAAATTATGAACTTAAAAAGTATAGATTAATTCAAATGTCCAAATAAAATGTATTTAATTCATAAAACGTTTTAATACAAATATCACGAAAAAAAACCGTAATTGTAGACGCGAACCTGCGATCTTCGTTAACTGAAACAGTGACCGCATACTTTACCGCTGAGCTATCGGGACACGTAGAAGAGTCTTGAGTTCATATCACATAACACAGTAGCTCAGGGACTGCACAATTATGACTAGTTTTCTAGTTTGAATCCAGCGCTGTGCCGAGTATGACTTAGAAGAAATGTGCGTTCAAGTGATAACTCATTTTTTGTCGAAGGATGTACCTCCGTCCATTAAGTTTTCGTGGAAGAATGTGTGACCTAATGAGATGATCACCTAGTACCCCTAACCACACATTCAGTGAGAAATGGTACTGAAGTGGTAAACAGCATGTGGGTTTATTTCACACCACAAATGTGTATTATGATAATTTAAAACACCATCGCGTGTGAATCCTGTTTCGTCTGTAAATAAAATGTTACATGCGAAACGAGGGTTGACTACACTCTGTTGTTGCATCCACTGACAAAACACCACTCTAGGAACAAAGTCCGCATCATTGAGACATTCAACTCGTTGGAGGTGGTAAGGGTACAGTAAATTGCGCTGTAAAATTCTCCATGCACTACTGTGGCTTAGTAAGGCATTTGTGTGGCAATTCTTCTCGTCGAGGTTCCTGGAGAGAGCTGTACTGCTTCCAACACCATATCCTCAACCTCAGGCGTAACGCGAGCAGGCCTACCTATTGCTCTGTCATGTGCAAAACCCCCCATTTTCTCTCAGGTGCTGATGAACCCTTGTAAATGTACGACTTTCGGGGTGTCTTCGATCAGGATATGTTTCTTAGTACAAGCGTGCAGCCTCCCGTGCATTGCCATTAGCCCTACCGTATATGAAATGCATATCCGCATACTCTTCGTTACTGTAAGGTTCCATTGTAACTACAACACAGCACAAGTGGCACTCCTCAGACGAGACTGATACCCTTTGAGGCTGTGTAGTCTATCCGTCCTCTACGTTCTGCATGTATGGTTTGATTACAACTCCACCTTTCGGCAATGTTCAGTTTTGTAAACAAAGAACATAGGACTGCTTCAAGTGCGCAAGGAGTAAACCGCACGATGTTACAAACAATGACGTCAGTGGCGGCTTGTAACCATACATTCGTAATTATCTCACAAACGGCTCGTTTGCGGACCCATGTTTACTGCGACATTGTTGCTTCTATTATCGTGTACTTTCAACCATGTTAGTTTGCGCCATCCTTTTTTATACACCCTGTATATACATAGTCACGGACAGTATCGGAAAGATACTACAAAAACATAATATTAAAACCATTTATAGACCTACAAGGAAAATAGAAAATTACCTTCCCTCAGCATAGGATCTTCGACCACCACTCTCCACTTGCGGCGTATACCGGCTTCCATGTTCATGTGGAAGATCATACATAGCAACCACAAAAAGAAGCATAGCCACCCATCTAACTAAACACAGAAGAAACTGCAGACTAGGGCAAATAGAAAAATCGGCCGTAGCAGAACACTTCATTACGGAAAACGGACATCTGATTCTGTACGATGAAACGTAGGTTTTAGCCACACACCATATTATTTCCTCAGGTTATACAGAGAGGCTATAGAAATCTACAAACACAAGAACAATTTCAATAGGAAAGAAGAAGGAATAAAACTGGCCAAAGTCTGGTATGACACATTAGACAATAGACGGTTCCATCCATAGTAATTCTGCCGAAGGCAGGTCTTTCACTGCAATCATAGCATTTTCATGCTACGCTTTGCAGCTTTACTTGGGAATTATAGGTGAGATAGCTTCCCGTTGCTTTCCACACCGATGAAGAATGATGATGATTGACGGCCGGATGATTTTCGGGGGCCGTTGGGCCCTAAGCTTCCTGACATTTGTCTTACAGATGAGAAAAACCCGAAAGAACCTCACCCAGGAGCCTGTCCCGACCGGGAATCGAACCCGGGCCTACTGCAAGACAAGGCAGCACGCTACCTCGGGACCACAGCGGTGAACTATAGACGGTTAAAACTATTAAATAACAAGGAGACCGCTCCGAACCAATAAGAAACCAGTTTGATGATGACGTTTACGACTCCGCTCAGCTATCCGGATGTCAGCACGAGCATAAATACGAGTACCCAACATTCTGAAGATCAGGCCGCTAGCCCACGATCTTCGTCAGGGCGACTCCTTACAGGTTTTGAAACATCTCCAAACCGCCAAGGACCCTCCAACATGCCAAGACGTGGCAATAAATCAGGCGATCCCCAAGCGATGTCCCCAATCGCGGCCCGAACGCGTAACAACATCAAAACCTCGGCTTTATATACGACAGCAGCGGCTGCCGATAAAACAGGTTCCGATCTCTCTACCACCGGAGGACTCACAACGTAATAGTAGAGGGATCCCCGGTGTTCCTGAGACGGAGAACCAGCACCCAAGCGTAAAACCTCCTTCCCTGCAGATTCGACGGGAATACTCGTCGCAAAAGACAGCTGTGGACGGTGAGTTCAAAGACGAGTCTATCGCATTCATTTGCGAATTAACTAGGCTCGGTACAAGGGTTAGGCCGACTTCAATCGACCTATAATAAATACAAACAACTGCTGCTGCAGCTTAAAATTCCTCATTGCGAAGGAACAAATAAAAGCCAAACAGGCACCAATAAATTTGTCATTAAAGGCATCGACCCTTCCGTGGATTCATCAGTGATTCAGGAGGACCTAACAGGTCTCGGGTTTGAGGCACTGAAAGTGGTCAACATGTTCTTGGCAGTCTTGGTGGATGGAGGTTCCTAAATCTCAAAAAGCTTTATTATTACAAAGTAAAAATAGAAATCTATAGACGTGCAGCGAAAGCGGCGTCTAAACAGTCTCAAGCGGTCCCACTTGAGCCCACTCCTGCTGACTTGAGTCAAAATATTCCAGACAGAGTCGAGTCAGCCGCTCCTCTATCTGAAGTCCCAAATCATACCCTGATTGTGACAAACATCTCAGCTGGAGTTGAGTCATCTGCTCCACTGCCTGAAATTAAAACCTCTATCAGGACAACAAAGAAAAAATCCGGGCCACGTAGGACACGGAAAACAAAGGTCTCGCTAATCGAGGACCTGTGCGGGTTCGAACCCCGACACGAAAATAAATACGCTCACACCAGCACTCAGACTGCTGCGCAAGCGATCTCAGAAGCTAACGTCAGCACTCAGACTGCTGCGATAGCGAACACAAAAACGAGAAGAGTTCAAACCTCTTACGCTCACCCAGCAAGGAAAATCTTTGATATTATGATGAACTTTCTGATAACTGAATGCCCATAAATGGCGTTTGGCCTTAATATTGACTACGTAAGAAAACAAAGTAGTATACAGTGATTACACTCCAAAGCCAACTAGAGAAAAATTCATATTCTCCTAGACCAGAATTCTCCAAACGGTGATTTCGCCGGCTATACACATAAGAACCGAAGAAGCTGATACTTTCAATATTAACTTCATTAACTTACAACTTTTCCAATTTTTTATTCTAAAATTATTTATAAATTTTAATTAAACTATACATTTCATAAACTCAAGCCACTCTGCTATGGTTTTCGGTGGTTTCTCTTGGCGCTAAGACAAATGTCGGAGTGGTTCCCTAGTTCCCACCAGTAAACTATAAAATCACATAATCAATATTTAACTGAATTCGAATTTTTCAAAATTACTCGCGAAACTACTATCAGCTTAACCTGAGAAGGGTCGTTTCTTATAGGAGGGGGATCCCCGAGGGCGTGGGGGGCTTCCTCGCCTCATTGGGGCTCCGGCTTCGTCCGCGGCGGCGACGGTCTTCCTCTTGGCATCATCATCATCGCAGAACGACGAGAGAAGCACTAGCACCGCGCATTCCTTTCTTTGACATTGTCATGGAACCTGAACTGACATTTCACCATGATATTCTACTTTGAGCTTAAGTGCCATAATTAAACGACAACTCTATTTAAATTTCTCGAAATAATTATACTTACTCGGGCTGAAGAGGACATCCATAAGTCCCTAAAACAGCTTGAAAGTGGCGGATTCTCTGCGTAAGGGAAATTTCTGCGCTTCCAATTACACACATCTGCAGATCATTCACAGTCGAGTCTACGACAAGGTAACATCACCTAGAAGCACTCGCCACTGAAGATGCCCTCCGTAGTAGAGGGAGAACTACCAGTTATAGACCACGGCCACATAGTCCGGAATCTTTTAACATTATGACTACCGGCCGTGAAAGCCTGCATTCCACAAAATTTCTGGCAGTAAGGACATCAGATGTTTATTATGGGAAGAAATAAATTGAGATGCATTACAAGAAATTGCTATTAGATATATCTTATTCGGAGGACAGGCAGGATTTTGATTTGTGATAGCGGTTGCAGATCACGAGGAGGGGAGCAATAACAACGGCTCATTTGTTACTCGTTGATACGCTTATTTCTACGTAGACCTATAACAAATCTGTCAATGTTGCTATTGAATTAAATATAACAAAATTTATCATTAAACTACCTCTAGCACTACTGACACAAAATTAAATGGGGAGACGATTGGTGTAAACTCTAAATCATTAGATACAATTTTTCTCGTCCTAATTTTACCAAAATATATAAGTTTAACTATTTACCATTTTTTTCAGTATAACATTGTAACAATGAAAAATGTGAGTTCTAATTTTAAATTATTTTTATATTATTAAGGCTAATTTAATCACTCAAACACACTCTGCTTACTATAAAAATGCAGAATAAATCCTAAACATACAGTAAAATTTAAGACTCAAGGATAAAAAAGGAATCGGTTTTGGTTCAAACAAAAATCTTCTCTTGAATAAAGATTTTAAAATGATTAATAATGATACATCAGTGGCGGTTGGTGGATAAAAAATAGGTTAAGTGATGATATGATAACATATTTAAATATAGTATAGTCCTAATTACTAGCCTCAAGATTTGTGGATTCACAGAAGCACATACTTTAAATCGAAGAGTACACAGTCTTGTATATTCCCTTAGACCATCTGCGATTGTATTACGATTTTTTCAAAAGTTTTCAATAGCAAATGTCACTTCAAATGCTCCTCAGAACCTTGATGCTTATTTAAAGCATGCGTCACATTTTGAAAGTTACAAAACCCTTGTTTATTCCAGACACCAAATTTATTACTAAACAAAACACATGGCCAACAAAAGAGTTTTTGTAATGTCACACTACATCATAACCATGTGTATTGTTCAAACCATGAATTTCTTTAATGAAGATTGTGTGACTTGGCAGTACCATTGAACGAGTCTGGTGTAATGAGAAGTGATATGCTATTTGTGCTTTAAGAAATCAAAGTAATTTAGGTACAAATTATATTTGAAGACAAAAATATATGCTCAGACTGAGGGTTGAACCCAGGAGCTTTGTCTTTCTATGCTGCAGGGCTACAAAAATGCTCAGCATTGAGTCAAACTAAAGCAAAATCTGAAATGTAGATATTGTGGTGCCAATTGAAGGAAACGTACTAAACTAAAACACCCTTATTGTCCAACACAGATCCAATTTCAGCGCTGACATGTTTCCCTTAAATGTACACCACTTATTCACCCCCAGTCAAAATTTTAGAAGTCTAGAACCGGTTCTCTATGGTCTGGATATCCTTAATATCTGTTGACATTACGTTTGCCATAGCAACCGTGACATGGCAAAAATGTTTTTTTCCAAAGTGTCAAAGATATAATCCATTAAAGTTTAGATCCGTGGTAGGAACTCTCTAGCAGACACAATGTGAACTATTAGCAGCCACTGTTCTTAAGAAGCTGACGTAAAATAGACATTCTTTTTGTCAGAGGAAGATATTAATAAATAATAAAATTAAATAAAATAATTTTACTGTTATATGATTAGAATATAGGTGAAGTGGCACTTCGCTCACTTCACCTGAAAAGCTGCTACTGTGATACATTCATGCATTATTTATTTATAACTAATATGGTTATTGCCGCAATAAAACTATGTAACTGATTGAGGAAAAAATGAAGAAGAAATAACAGAGAAACAGGGAATTTTATTTATTTATTTAGCCTGGTGGAATTAAGGCCATGTGGCCTTCTCTTCCACTCACCAGGACAAACATATATTACATCAGAATATAACAATCACAATTAACTCTAATATTAAATACTAATGCAGATTTGATCAATAAGATGATATATATTATATTACGATCTGTAATACAACCACGTTAATGATAGTTAAGATTAAGTCAAAAACTAATAATAAAATGTATAAAATCAAGATAAATTAAATTGTTGATCGACTGTCCCTGTCTAATGTATATAAAATACAAAGAAAAATATAGAGATATAGAAAACTAATTTTACAATTATTTAATATTTAAAACAATACAAACAAAAATATTTCTTAATCATGATATTATTTTTGTAAATAATTTAACTGATTAATTATTAAAAGAATACTATCAGTGAAGTGCATAAGTTAATTTGTTATTAAATAATGTTTAGAATATGTGAGAGAAATATGTAGAAGAGCAATATGAGACAAGAAATCGCCCGGCTAACTTGGATATAGAAAATGAAGAAAACGTATCAGAAGATGAAAATGATTTTCATTTCTGAAGGATGAAGTTTAACTAGTAATTAAGGAAATGAAAAATGGGAAAGCAACAGGAGTAGATGGAATCCCCATTGAATTGGTTAAATGCTTGGGTGAAGGAAAGAAGGAAATTCTGTTTTTATGCAACAAAATTTACAAAGAAGGTGAATGACCCGAAGAATTGACTGAGACAGTTTACGAGTAATACCAATACCAAATAAAAATAATGCGAAGAAATGTAAGGAGTTCAGGACTATCAGCTTAATATCACACTCTGCAAAGATTTGCTGTGAATACTGAATTGATATTTACATTCTACGATGGAAAGTGAATTGGAAGAAGAACAGTTTGACTTCAGGAAGGGAAAGAGTAAGAGAGATGCATTTGGATTGATTCGAACAACAGGAGAAAGATATATAGAAAAAAGTTAAATAATTTATGCAGTATTTGTTGACCTGGAAAAGGCCTTTGGCAGATTGGATTGGAAAAAATTCATGAGGATCTTGAAGAAAATTGGCGTGAACTAGAAGGAGAGGAGGCTCATAAGTAATCTTTATATGAAACAGCAAATAAAAGTGAAGATAGGAGAAGAAATGTCAGAGGAAAAACCTAATGTAGAACTACTTCAGTAATATGGGAGGCGTAAACATGGGAGGAAGAAGAATTAAGTGCATAAGATTTGTTGATGATATGGCTTTGTTAGCAGAAGATGCAATGACACTGAGGAACATGCTGATGGAGCTAAATGATAAGTTCGAGGATTATGGGATAAAGATAAATATAAATAAGACAAAGGTCATGATTATAGGAAGGAAACCAAGGAAGATAGACATGAGGATTAAAGATGAGGCCATTGAGCAAGTGTAGAGCTTCAAATACTTGGGTATACTATCAGTAGTAACATGAACTGCTGTCAAGAAGTAAAGCACAGGATAGCAATGGCAAAATAAGCTTTTAACAAGAGGAGAAGCATTTTCTGTGGACATTTGGCAAAAGAATTACGGAAGAGGCTAGAGAAGTGCTTTGTGTGGAGTTGTAACATTGTTAGGTGCAGGGACGTGTACGTCAAGAAGGAATGAAGAAAAGCAACTGGAAGCTTTTGAGATGTGGATATGGAGAAGGATGGAGCATATAAAATGGACAGACAAAATAAAAAATAAAAGATATGCAAGACAGAGTAGGTGAATGAAGAACAATGCTGGAATTCATAAAGAACAGGAAAAGAAATTTGATTGGCCACTGGCCAAGAAGGACTGACTACCTGCTGATGTATGCCCTAGAAGGAATGGTCAACGGAAAGAAGGTTAGAGGCAGAAAAAGACATCAGATGATGGACAATATTAAAATAAATGGTTTGTATGTAGATACAAAAAGGAAGGCTGAGTTAAGTAAAGACTGGAGAATGCTGAGCTTGCAGTGAAAGATGTGCTCTTGGGCAGAACACTGTGTACGTATAGTTATTGCTATTATATTTATATTGATCTAAAGTATACATATCCTTCTTCTAAAAACATCAGAACATCACTCTTAAAGATCCATATAAAAGAGAGATGAAATAAAAATAATGAGGATAGAGAGGTATTATATTAAAATTGTGATAATAAAATAACGTAAAACTGTTTTCTCCAACATTTAATTGCATACATTTTTATCCACATAATTATGAGGTATATTGCATAAAAATAGTCAGCCCTTATTTAGCTGTTTTGTCCAGGATGGATCTGCAGTTGATACATGATCAGGACGTCCTTCCAGATGCCGATACTCCCACTCAGCTGCTCCCCAACCTCTCACACCATTCACTGTAAACTGTGCCAATTGCTCCACCACCCGTGCTTCCCATTCCCAACCCATGAAGAATTCAGGAACATCCTTAACATTCACTTGTACATAATAATTCTTCCCTCCTAAAAAAATTGAAGAAAAATCATCTCAAGTCATTCATTCAGGGTTCTAATTAATTAGCACAATTAATTAAGGAACCCGTATATTCAATCCCGCATTCATTAATTCTTTCCTATCCACAGCCTAATGAAAGAACAGAGTATAGGAGAGCTAGTTTTTCTTAGTATAGAGGCAGATCCTTTGATATTTTAAGGTTTAATGGTGTTGAGGAGCTAATGATTGTTAGCACTGGGGAGATATGGGGAAGTAAGATTTATTGGCATTATAAGATATAAAGTTTTTGTTAGTATATGGAAGATAGAGTAAGTCAGTATAGGGGAGATAAATGTTTATATTGGGTAACTCCCATGGGGTACCTTGTAACCCCTATCACGAGCATTCCCGGTGTGGCGGATGGGGTATCCCACCAGTTATTGTGGGGTGGTCCGAATAGCTAAGGTAAAAAGGACCCATGGACCAACAAGGAGCACAGTTCCTGGGGGCTTAAGAATGCTGGAACACTCTCTCTCCAGGGGTTATAAATATGAAGGGCCAATACCTGGGGTAACAAAGGTGAAGACTCCAACGGACAAGACAGAGCAGAAGGAGGGTCCCTTCATGTAGGGCTAATATATATATGATGGCTAAATGGTTTAAGCCATAAGACAGCAGCTGTGCCACCATTAATTCCACTAGAGGCTGGTAAACTCTTTGGTGTAATAATTACTCAAAGTATTGACAATAAACAGACAGACAGATCTAGTGGACAACGACCAAAGCGCAAAAAGGATAAACGGTTAGGAATAGCAGGTACATTAAATGTAGTAACATGGAAATAAGTAAAGAGTACAATATTAAAATATGTATCGAGCAGATAACTAATGGCCTTTTTAGAAAAGTCACCCATAAAGTCAAAATTATAATAGAATATTTTCACAAGCATTAAATTTTAATTATCTAGCTTGTGAATTGTCTTCTGGATATGGAACAAAAAATGATATAGTCAATAAATTACCAAAATTTAAAATATGTGGCACCATTCATAGAACACTAAAACATAAAACAAGGAAGGATACAAGATTGAAGTTATATGAAGTGAATTAGAAATGTATGATAGAATTCAACAATACCGTGTCGGCTGGGAAGAGCATGTTCAGAGAATGGAAGAAACAAGATTGCTCAAGATAACATATCATTATAAATCAACGGGATTAAGGGATGTAGGAAGACCTAGGAAGAGATGGAAGGAATCATTGTGAATTCAGAACAGGCAAATCGCCTAAACCTTGAAGTGATGATGATGATGATGATGATGATAGGGTAGCTAGTGTTTGTTAGTATAAGGTTGGTAGGGTATGTTGGTTCAGGGGAGATGAGATTTATTGATATATGGGAGCTAGTGTATGTTGGTATAGGGGAGGAAGGGGATAATGGTATAGTGGAAGCAAGATTTATTGTACAGAGTAGTTAATGTTTGTTACTATAGGGGAAAGTAGGGTATGTTGGTACAGGTGAGCTAGTGTTTGTTAGCATAGGGGAAGTAGGGTATATTGGTACAAGGGAAGCAAGGTTTATTTGTACAGTGGAGTATCTGTAGCCAAGTGGCAGCTCTACTAGCCGTCTACTGGTCTCACATCTACATGTTTTAATAACAGAGGTAGACGATTATCCTCCCAGTGTAGGGATGACATGTGGTCAGAATGTCCTCCAGCTGTTATATATGATTTTCTCAACCTTGAGCCACTACTTATTGTAGCTACCCAAATTGCTCACGATGCTGGGTGGGCACCGGTCCCATATTGGCCGAAATTCCATGAAAAAATTTCTTCCCCTATGGAGACTCGAACCAGCGCAAGTCCCGTAGTTCTATGCCAAGGCTTCTTCCATAACCACTTGGCTATGGTGCGGGATATTTAGAGGAACTAGTATTTATTATTATAGTGTAAGTAGTGTTTGATAGTATGGGTGAGGTAGAGTTTATTAGTGTATGGGAAGTGGGTTTCGTGATAAAAGGAAGGGAAGGCATACTGATGTAGGATGTATTTTTAAGGAAGACATAGGTTTTAATTTTTATAGGGGAGATAGGTTTTAATGCTAAATAGGTGTACTGTTGTTAGTATATGAGAGATATATTATGGTGTTACAGGGGAAGTAGGGTTTATTAGTATAAGGTAGATATTGTGGGATAGCAATGGGGAGGTAGGTTTTTTTCGTAAGATGGAGCTTGTTCAGTGGTATAGATAAGACAAGTTCAGAAGGTATAGGGAATATAGATTTTTTTATATTGAGAAGGTACCGGTAGGTGTTGATAAACTAGGTAATGTAGGGTTTATGGTATTTTGAAATGGTGATTGTAAGTCCCACAACATATCCGAGTGATTTAAGGTATCATGCTTTGGTGCAGAGCTACTCAGGATTAAATCCCCAGGGAAGAATACATTTTCTCGTGGAAATTCAGCCAATATGAGTCCAGTACCCATCAGCATTATGAGGAATTTCGATACCTAAAATAAGTAGTGGTTCCTAGTTGAGAAAACCAGCTAAAGTGGCTGAGGGAATCAACATGCTGACCACGTGTCACCCCTATATTGGCTGGATGATCATCCACCTCTGTGATTTACACATCTGGATGTGAGGCCAGCAGCCACCTGGTAGGTTCTCTAGGTCTGTCAGGCCACAGAGTTTTGTTTTAGTTTAGAGGTAAATGTGAAGTAGTAATTTGTATTATTTAGTTTGTGGGGTCATGTTAGTTCGGTGGGTTTTATTAGTCCCTTTGATATAGATTCATTGATTTAGAGGAAGAGCAATTTATGTTTTAATAGATGTAAAATTTAATCTTATAAGAATAGTTTGAGTTTATTTTCAAAAGTAATATATAGTATTGGTCAAGGGGAATTAGTATCTATGAACGCATTTGACCGTAAAAGTCGTTCTCAGCATGTACTATGCTGAGAAAGTTGCATCCAAAGACTTTTTGCATACTCAAGAATCTGTTCATGCGATAATAATTGTCGAAATTCCTAAGCTACCTGGCAAGGTGACTTTGCAGAGAAT
The DNA here is from genome assembly GCA_030220185.1 of Diploptera punctata. Classification (NCBI taxonomy): domain Eukaryota; kingdom Metazoa; phylum Arthropoda; class Insecta; order Blattodea; family Blaberidae; genus Diploptera; species Diploptera punctata. The sequence goes on from JASPKZ010008595.1 coordinate 312,426, forward strand.
GAATCGTGATCAACCCAATGGGAACCGATGTACTTGAAACCTTGCAGCTTTATCCAAATGTCGGTTCTCTTATGTTGAAGACTTTGCGTTTTCAAGCGTGAAATTATGACTGCTTCAATGTATATTTTTTTTTCTTAATTTCGTAAAATATTTATGTCATTGTCTCTTACGACTTATATGTCTCTTATTTTAAATAAATAATTTGTTAATATCATTTGTTTCTTCAAATATATCGTAAACATTTTGAGGTTGGGCCTAATAATACGTATGAAACTTGGTTAAAAATAATCTTTAATAATTAAGTGAATGAATGATTTTTCTATTATTTTATACATAATAATAGTAAGTTATACATGGGTTTAAGCCTTATTAGTGCTTTTGTTTGTTTAAATAAATAATAATGAATTACATAACAGCATTTTTTATTTAGTTTTTAATGGTGCGATAATACAAATAATAAAGCAATTAATAATTCATTTTTAAAATAAATCAGTATAAAACGGAAGTCTAAAATAATGATTTTTCTATTATTTTGTATGTAATTATAGTAAGTAACACATGAGTTTAGGCTTTATGACACTTTTGTTGTCAAATTATTAAAAATGAAGAGTACATAACAGCAGTTTTACTTAGGTTTTAATGGGCAATAATACAAATATGTAATATTTTTTATTAAAATAAATAGGTATCAATCTGTAGTCTAAACTAACAATTTTGCTTATCAAGATAACAAAATTTATTTATAACGAGGATGGTACTCTGTGAAAATAATTTAACATATTTAAGAAATATTACGAGAAATTAGTTTATGTCTATTTTTCAATTTTTTTAGAGACTTTCATAATACGAGTATGCGAGTACTTTTCACAAAATGATCTATGGTAATTAATTTTTATAAAGAATTGTCGTTCATGGGTTAATGATTGATAGGGGTATTTCATTATATCCCAGTATAAAATCATCGCAACATTACTAAAAAATCTGTCTCATAATCTAATATTTGCTATCATAGAGAGCCTAAACTTTTTTCTCCATTGCATTATAACTCTGTCAAATATTGCAATAAGGTATATATATATATATATATATATATATTTTTAAATTTACACAAGTTAGTAGATAAACTCAGTATGATTTTTTTTTTTCAGCAGACATAAAAATCTTTGGAAATACTGCATTTATGTAACACTGGGTTAATATCCCTATCAAACAACAGTACAGTATATTTGCTCATACAATTAATCCAGATATTTGGTATCTACTATCTTCAATTCCATGGCATGAGAGGTTTAGAAGGCCCTTGACCTATCTGCTGTCTTCACATCCACATATGTAAATCACAGAGGTGAATGATCATCTAGCCAATATTAGGGTGAGATATAGTCAGCATATCTGATCCCCAGTCATTATAGCTGGTTTTCTCAACCTGGAACTGCTACTTATTGTAGCTACCCAAATTCCAACAATATTGGGTGGGCAACGGTCCCATATTGGACAAAGATAATTGAAAAAATCTCTGCTCTTTGAATATGCACCAATGCATCATGTGTTAAACTGCTTGACTATACGCAGAACTACTCACTTAATCTTGTCAATACACTTCTTATATGTGGTTTTAATAACTCAAAAAAAAAAAAATACTATTCCATAAGGTTTTAAACTCAGATCTGCAGATCAACAGGCAGGTGTGTTACCATCTGACCTAACATAAGAGTATTTGGTTAATGCAAATATATACAATTAAACAGTGTTACTAACTTGCAGTGTGCCACATTACGCCTTTGTTAAACTACAGCATAATTATACTTCTTCTTTTCTGCATATGATAGACCTAGGGGTCTGTTACGTTCTCAATCCAACGTTTGAAGGGTCTGCCCAAAGATAATAATTATACAAACAGAGCAAATCTGCTTCAGATACATCATTTTCAAATTCATAACATTTGCATACAGGAAAGAGGCTGATAATCTAGCACTCAGTAAATCTCATTTGTCATAAAATACTTTTTTTTAAGTTCTGTGATAAACAGTTTATTAAATTTTAACATCCATTTGTGACTGAAGGCATAACTGTAGTAGATTCTAGTATTATCAATATCTATATTTTATTTCTAAAAAAATAACAAATAGAAACTCTTTATCTAATGGTTTAAGGCAAGCCGATGCTGTGTCTCCTCTGTTATTCAATTTGTGCTAGAGCAGGTAATCAAATCTCTTAGATGATAAGAGAAGAGGTATAATTAAAATAGTATTAATACATCCATCCATCCATAGTAATTCTGCCAAAAGGCAGGTCCTTCACTGCAATCACAGCATTTCATGCTATGCCTGCAGCTTTACTAGGGAATTGTGCAGGTGTGGCAGCTTCCCGTTGCTTTCCACACCGGTGAATGATGATAGTGATGATGATGGTGACCATATGATTTCGGGAACCGTTTGGGCCTTAAAGTTTTCCTGACATTTGTCTTACAGGTGAGGAAAAACCCCGATAATAACCTCACCCAGAAAAACTGCCCCGGCCGGGGATCGAACCCGGGCCCGCAGCGTGACAAGGCAGCACGCTACCTCGAGACCACAGCGGTGGACTATTAATACATTGTTGGTATATATTGATGATGCATTATTATCAGGTGATCTGATAATAAAAATTTTAAATCAAAAAGAGATGAACAGACAGGTGAATGGAGAAGACTACTTAGCAGAAAGCTACACATAATATTTATTGGAAACCAAATGTAATGACTATGAGAATGGTTACGTTTCATACACTGTGATATGCAGGACTTGGGGGAATGAAATAGGAGTATGGAAACTAATAACAGTAACCATGATTTGAGAGAGGTGAATTACATAAGGAATGACAGGAAACCATATATAACTGAAGGTATAAGTGTATTTTTAATCGATTAGGCCTATTTATTAACCAAATTTCCTGTGTAGGCCTAACCTAAAATTATAAAAATTTTGTTAAATATTTCAATAGCCTTACAATATAAAACTATTTACTTAGATTTATTTTCAGTTCAGGCATAAACCTCACACGGAATAACAATAATAATAGTAATAATCAAACATAAAAGACATAATGTAATTTCGTCTCTTAATTCTGAGACAACGGTAAGCATTTCAATTTGAGGATCTCCACGGATGTATAAAATTATTATAATTGAAATAATCGTTAGAAAAAAGTAAAAATCATTGTAAAGGGTGGGAAGTAATTTGAAAAATGAAACCCTAAGAATAACATTTTATACGAGTTTATGAAAGAATTAAAAAAGTCGCGTCACAGGTTGTAGAGAGTAGCCTAATTTATTACAGAGATATCTATAGGCCTACGTAATTGAGGGTGTCCACATTCAGTAAAAATTTGCTCGTTATTTATTTTTAGTTATTGTATCTTACTTTGTAACCATGTAATTACAGGTATTTTTGTTTTTAAATTCTTATTTTAGAAACGAATAATATATCCATAATACAGCAGCTGTATGCTATAATATGCCTCAGGCAAGTTGGAAGTTGGAAACATAGAGAACGAACTTTGGAAGACATTTTTAGCAGGTATTTAGTACTCTTGTCCCTGCTCTTGTTCTCTATGTTTAGTACCAACATTATCGGAAAAAAGAGATTCATGCTTGGCACAGGGTTTCTTGGCCAATGAGTCTCATGTTATATCGACATATTGATATTTTATTGTCAAAAAGACAATGCTTCGTCCGACATAGAAGATAGGGGAGTGGAGCGGGGTGATTTGTAATGTTTATTAATATTTTGAAGATATTTTTTGTGTTTTTTTAGTAATGTCTTTTAAACATCAGCAGTATCCCGTTTATCATATGACTAAAGTGATATTTCTGTTGCAAGAGCAAGTTCATCGCGAGAGAATTCCTGCTTAAGTGAACATTTCTTTTATTCCAGCCTCTTCGAAAGTTATTTTCGGTCTTTTAATTCCATAAGCAGATTGAACAGAATTTTCCAACGACTGTCATTGTTCTAAATTAATTCTTCATAACGGGAAAGTTAACATCCACTCCTAGCCAATCAGAATATTTCATTAGAATTCTTTTCTCGCGCACAACTTCGTACGTTTGAGAAAATCGCTTTTCAGAAAAAAATATTGATTTTTAATATAATTTAAAACATTCTGCTAACATCCCCCTACCCCTAATTTGTTTACTAAATGATAATAACCTATTGCCTCTATCTAACATTTTTTTTTTTTCCATATTAAATCAAACAATTACTCTGAGCGCAATGCTACCTCCTGTAATGAGAAAGCTAATTAAAAAACTCAATAATTTGCACACATGTTATTGTGCGGGAATTAAAGTCCGTAAATCACACTATAACTAAAATTTGGGCTCAACTGCACTTCTACTAGCGCATAATTTTTCTGTTATATTGTTGTAAACTATAGCTTTTGTTCTGTACTTACCATCATTTTCTAATATTTTAAAACGTTTTAAAACAATTTTTATAACATTATTAGACAATTTTAAAGTATTTATTTAAATACGCAAATTGCAATATTATGAGACTGTTAGACTGTTGACGCTAACTGCTATTTTCACCACAGAGTATATTACTTAGTCTATGATTTTTCTATTGCTGTTTTGGGTTATCGCTTGTTGGATCAGCGTTAGGGAGTGATAAGTAAGTGTACACCCATTTTTAATAAATGTTTGGTAACTCACTATGATGTTTGTTTGTTATCATTCAATGATAACGTTTGGTAACTCACTATGATGTTTGTGTGTTATCATTCAATGATAACGTTATCGCTGCTACTTCTAACTGCTACCGTGTATTTGCAGTTCTTTGCAGTTTTGAGATAGTGTAAGTGCAGTTTTTCCAAAATTTGTACTACTGTTCAGAACTGTTTTCTTTGTAGCTCAATTTAAAATAATATGATTGTGTAAATTTTCTAGTGCGTGGAAGGTATGATTCCACATGCATTTAACATAATATTTGGTTATACAGAAAATCATTAAATATATGAATAAAATTACAAACCTTGAGGTTCCATGTAGAATAGCTCACTGAACTTGAACACCCAACGCTAATATCACAACTGGGATATAGACCAGATGAGTTCTTAACTATCGGCAACTTCCGATGTTTATATTGTCTTCATAAAGATTAGAATTGTACCCTCCTTTGCAGATAAGTTAAGAACCGTCATATAACAATTATATTAGAGTAAAAAAAAAGATAAATTGATGAGGGTGAGTGTTTTTTCCCAGCTAGATTTCATTTCTGGCCCAGTGTGCACTGGTCCCATACTGGCGGAAATTCCTTGAGCAAAATTTCTTCCCCCATGGGGACTCGAACCAAGCATAAATCCCATAGTTTCGCACCAAGACTTCATGCCTTAACCACTCGGCTACGGCGCAGGACTCTTGGTATTAATGAAAGATAAAAATGGTTATTGTGAGTTATCCGTAAGAGATAAACATATGCTGTCGTGAACTTTTTTGTAGAGCTGTTTGAGATATTCAATTCTGTGTATATTAATTTTGTGTATTTCTTATGGTTTACGCAGTCATTTAAGAGTCCAAAGAGCTACTTTTTTCACGTTTTCCACTACAAAGGGCGATTTTTAAGGGTGTATGAGTTGAGTATCACAACTCTCTTGTAGCCTATGTTCATCCCGGGAATCTCCTAAACATTTTGCAAAAAAACCCCATCACAATCGGATCAACGGTATGGCCGTGCATAAAGTACGAACAAACAAACAGACAAACATTAATTTGTATATATAGGATAGTATTAACAAACTCGGTTATATCCAGTGGCGTGTATTCAATAGACGCAAGGTAAGCATTGCTTACCCAGGACTAAAAAATAAAATAATGAGAAACATCATATAAATAATCAGTATTCATTAACATAAAATTTCAATTCAATTTAAAAATAATATTAGTGACCTGGTCATTATTTGCATAGTCGATTTGTTCCATCCATCTCCCCACATATAAACCATTCTTGCTCTACACGATAAGCTAGAAGTTGCTCGGATGTGATTGTGTGTCGTCGTAAGTTTTCGTTATATGTGGTCCTGCAGTTTCAAATGTGCGGGACTTGACTAGTAGCAGAAACTTATTTTAAATCATAAGTATTATATTTTTAATTAAGCTTGTGGTTCTACATTCTCAATAGTAATTGTCATGTCTATATTGAAGTATTGGTACATTAAGATAATATTATTATGGTAAAATATATTAACTTCATTTTAATAATGGAATGTACATATGCGTAATGGCTGGAAGGTAAGCACTTCTGCTTCTTGTGTACAGCAGTGTTGAAAATGTGGAAGCTCACCATCAGTCGGGGCAAGACAGTGGGCAAAGCTCATTGTGACTGTATAATATGTGCTATCCTAAAAGTAAATTTGCCTGGAGCGCTTTCAAAGATGAGGAACGAGTAATTCAAAGTGGTAGACTTACTCCTGAATTAAATATCACAACTAAGGTGTAAGGCGTTTCAAGTTGCAAATTTACAATAGTAACAAGTGATTCAAATGGTGTCCTCATGCACAAAAACTGTATTGTTGGACATGTTTTCTGTTTAATAACGAAAGATCTCTATTGAACAGTGTGAGTTATTGCGACATGGGAAACATACATAAAGCCATTAAAAAGCATAGTGTTTCTAAAAATAATTTGATCTCCATTATAAATGAAAAATCTTCGGTAAGTCGAGAATTGAACATATGTTGGACAATCAGAAAAAAAAAATCTGGGATTTGCAATTCAATCTTGTAAGAAAAAATAGTCACAGTTAACGCTTCGATGTACGTTTTTTTTTTTTTGTCAGAGTAGAGATATGACGCGACTCTATCAATAAATACAATTACGTTGAACTTGTGAAATTACTCGGTGAATATGACGAGAAACTAAAGCACCATTTAGAACACTCTACGACATTTACAGGAATGTCAAATTTAATCCAGAATGATCTAATCCCTCCATACCAAACGTATTAATGGACAGATCAAAGAGAGTGATCAATGAATCAAATTTTATTTGCATTGTTTTAGATGAGGCAACAGACATAAGTAATTTCTCTCAGCTATTTCCTGTATTTCGGTACGTCATCGGCGGTGGCCAAGTACATGAACGATTTTTAGGATCCATTAACGTTTCTGATAATAGAACAGTCGATGCAATATACAAGATAGTGGTTCAACTGATTCATGATTTCGGATGTGACAAGGAACTTATTGCACAAAGTTATGATGGAGAGCATCTGTCATGACAAGTCAGTTGAATGGACTGCAATCGAAAGTGAAAAACACTTTACCAAATGCAATTTTCATTCATTTAGTATTATTCTAATCCGTGACCATCATTAAATAATACATTTTATTCCTTACTTTGAATGGACTAGTTGCATTCTTTTCAAAATCAACCAAAAGAACAGGGTTTGTGATGAAGACATAAAAAAACGGTTGGCAAGAGTGTTTTTGACGTGGTAAAATTACGGTTCTAGTTTGGTTGGAATAGTACATGAGTATGTGCTAATTTCTGTCTTAGAAAAAATTACGAATCCAGACGAGAATATTGGGATCAAGAATCCTATATTTCTGCACATCAAGTTTTAATCACACTGCAAGATTTGATTTCAATTTTATATTGAATACGTTTGTTAATATTTTCATTGTAACTGACAGATTATTTGATATACTGCAAGCAAAATTTCACGATATTGATTACTTGCATAAATAGATTAAAAGAATAAAATAATCTTAGAAAACAAACGGGAAGAATTGGAACAAAAAAAGAAAAACTTCAGGTGAAACTTTTGACACCAAAACAAAATACAGATAAATGAACGTACAAATTTTTGACACTATACTATGTCAAATAAATGATAGATTCAGTAATTTAGACTTACTATTTAACTCATGCCACAAATGCTAGTCAATGACCAATCACGTTTCAATGAATGTTGTTTTACAACCAATAACTGTTCTGTTTCACCTAACTTCTTTACTGATTTATCGTTATCAGCTCCTGCTTTTGTGATTAAAGAAAAAGCTACTCCTTTTTAATGTTCTGAAAGCTGAACAGGGTCAAAGCATTATTTTTCTCCAACAAATTACATTGAATATAGCAAATAATGGAAAACTATTCCGAGATTTTACTGAGTTGTTTACTAAAAAATCAATGAAGAACTCGTAATGGGGATTATGATATATAGTTTGATGTCGTTTTAATTAGTTCTCAAATTGGGTGCACTGTTTACAATATTGCGATCTTATTTGGCAATAAATAATATGATCAAGCAGCAGTGAATGAACATTACCTCTCATTTCTGATTTGTTTTCAAACATCGCGGTTTACATTAAACATATAAATATTTTAAAATAACTATAGTTAAACAATGATTTGTGAATAACAGCTTAATTTTATTCGTTAAATAGTCCTAACAAATGCCACTCTTGATTTGCAAATTCTCTAGATAAATTCACCCCTCACTTCATGAGTTGTGGCATTACTTACGATTATTATTTTTGGAACATTTGAATGTGAAAAATTTTGACGAGTAAATTCTCTGTTTCCGATAATTCCATTTCATTCACTAAAATACAGCTATGTAATATATATATATATATTAATTAAACTGTTAGATGGAATTAAATTGAAAAGGGAGTAAATGTCAAAATCCAAAAGAAACTCATTTCCTCTCCATGGAAAATACGATATTTCCGTTGAAAAAAAGTCTGGCATTTACTCCCAAATTGCTTATCCTAAAAAAATATCCAATACACGCCACTGGTTATAACCACAACATGAAGATCATACATATAGATATCAACTCAGATCACTGGAACCATTGAAATGAATTTTGCTGGTATTATTTAAATAGAATTTGGTAATTAAACTGAAAAAATATAATTTTATCAAGATGTTAAAATTGTTTAATTTTATGACTTCTCATGATACGCTTAATAGAAGTTTATGTATTTTGTAGTCCTCTCATTCTTACATTAATTACAAAGAGACAATCAGATCAAAAAATTGATTGCCACTGATCGAGGCATCTGATTGTGTAAATGTTTTTACTTCATTTTAATTAATTCCCTATCTTCTTCCTGATGTTGGACAATGATTTAATACAAATAAGGGAAGGAAACTCGTTTAAAAAATCCAAAAAGAGGGACTTCCATGTTGGACAACATCCTAATAACACATTGGGAACAGAAATAAGTGCAATACCACTGGAATTTTATCTAAAAGACTATAAAATTATGTAAATAAGAAATTTTATACTCTTACCTGCTTCGAAGGAGAAACTATAGTCCAGAGGAGGAGTTCCATGCTCACCGTGCTCTTCCAATTTTAAATCACAATTTTCTATTGCATGAAGAGAACCATCAGGTTTGTACATGTAGCCTAAAATTAGCCTACAACAGTAAACATTCAGTGACAACACAAATACCAATATTACTTAAATAATTCAGTGACATCTCGTCCTTTGTGCTTGTGAGGCTTAGTCCCAAAAGAAAACAAATTATCCATCAAATAAATATAACAATCATAAAACTCTAATATACTATAGTGTGTTATTGATGTTATTTGCATTTTTCTACAAAGAAAAAAGTTTAGTATAATAGTTGCTATAGGCTGTTTCATCAAGGAAGAAGTATGACCTACAAAACTTGCACAGGTAAACGTAGGGTCTGAGGCTTGTCTGTATCTGCAAAATTATAGCTACTAGTTGTAATGAAGACATTAACCCTGAATAGGACATGATTATCATAACTATGTACCACATGAAATTCCTTAAGGGCACCCGGTACTAATTTTCTTGCAATTTTGTTTAAAAATGCGACATACAAAAATAATTTTTTTCAGTGTGTAGCAGGCCCAGCTTCGATTCCCGGTCAGGACAGACTCCTGGGTGAGGTTTTTTTTGGGGTTTTTCCTCACCTGTAAGACAAATGTCAGGAAGCTTAGGGCCCAACGGTCCCCAAAAATCATCCAGCCATCATCCTTATCATTACCATCATCATCATCATCATCCTTCACCGGCATGGAAAGCAATGGGATACTACCACACCTATAATTCCCTAGTAAAGCTGCAAAGCATAACATGGAAATGCTATGATTGCAGTGAAGGACCTGCCTTTGGGGAGAATTACTATTGATGCTCCTTAAGTTAATGTATGAAAATTATGTCACTAATTAAACAAGTTTTCCTGAACATAATGACACTTCGATTAACTTTTTAGACATATTTCTTTGAGTAATTTAAAATACAAAAAAAATTAAAATAAAAAATCAATTTTCTTAAAAGTATTGTCAATTTTCTCACAAACTACTTTCCAATTGTTTCCAAAATTTAGTATATTATTGGTTCATTTGACAATAATAAGATTTGCTTGTATTCAGATATGGATTGTTATTTATTTTTAAAAATTCAAAGGCCAATTTTTTTGTTAAAATTTTTCAAATTCATAAAAGAACCTCAAGTCTGAATAAAATGTTTCTGTGCAACATTTATTAACCCTTCATCCATCCAGTAATACCTTAGTTGCCTATTAGATGTTCCATTGAGGGGATGTGCTAACCTCGTATCACTTGTTGACATGTGTGGGTAACTAAGCATATCTAAATTAGCTTGATTAAGAAACTCGATAGAGAGCAGCCCTGTACCCACGCAGGACGTATGGGGTATATACATACAATAATGCCATAAAGTTAAAGATGATTAAAGTTAAACCTAAGAAAAAATATATATAGCCTACACAAGAACAGCTCCAATCTACTGTACATAAAAAAAGACAGAGAAAGTAAAAAGATATTAGGTAGAAATACTGATAAATCATAATACTATTTTTATTACACGCTTTATATTAGCTTGACCTGTATCTATGTAACTGAATTTTTAACGCGATTTTCACCCGCTTAAAATCATTGGATCGACTTGAAACTTTGCATACTTGTAAAAGACCCGTGACAATATAATAATTTCATATTTTGTTTCTAAAATCATGGCCAGAATCATCAGAAAATCAAAAGAAGTGTCATTGTATCTATGTAACGGAATTTTTGAACACGATTTTCACCCACATAGAAACATTGGATCGACTTGAAACTTTGTGTACTTGTAAAGGACTCATGACAATACAATAATTTCATGTTTTGTTTCTAGAATCCTGGCCAGAATCATCAGAAAATCAAAGAAATGAAAACTGGTATAATAGGTTGCGGACTTGTCGACTTTTTAGTGAATCGTTGTAAGAGATCAGATGGTAAAGCAATACACTCTAGTGGTATATAATTTCTGTAATCCATAGGTCGCTGGTTCAAATCCGACTGGGAGTTTTTTTTAGTAGAGTATTACTTTCAACTCATACTACAATAGAATCGAATTTAAAGATATTTACATTTTTATCTTATTTTATAAAATATTAAAAATAAAAAATAGTTTTAAAAAAACTAAAACAACACGCTTCATTAGAAAACCGAACTAAAAAAAATATAAATAATTTTAATTTCCAACATGCTTGGGATAAATAATTTTACCATCAAAAGCGTGGGGTGCTTTTTATGATTTTTACATTTTCTTCTTAGAGACTTTACTTTTACCAATATCTGTTTATTATCAAATATATTAATTGATAAAGAGCACCCCACGCTTTTGATGGTAAAATTATTTATCCCATGCATGTTGGAAATTAAAATTATTTTTCATCTTTTTAATTCGGTTTTCTAATAAAGCATGTTGTTTTAGTTTTTTAAAACTATTATTTATTAAATAAATGAATAACAAATTGTTAATTGTTAAAAAATACTATTAGTGAGTGTTTTAGTCAGTTAGTTAATAAAGAAAATCAAGTTTTGTTTCTGAAAGAAGTTATAGTTTCTCAGTCTCTGATATAGGTGGAAGAGAATTCCATGTTCTAGCAAGATAAACTATAAAAGATTTTGAGGTAATAGGTAGTGTGATGAAGACAATATGCTGAAGGGATCGTATGCCTAATTTATGTGTTTCACAGAGTCCAAAGAAATTATGTGTGTGCTAGTTTATAGAGAAGAAATAGGGGTTGGACTGTTCTACGATCTTGTAGATATGAGAAATCTTCCACTAAACACCACAATATAACATCACCTTATTTTTAAAACCATGTAAGTCTAATTTAACAAAATTTTCAAAAAAAGCATAAAGCATTACTGATAATTTTGTAACTATGTTTTTAATGTCATATTTTGAATGTTTAAATTCAAAATAAGATATTATTTTATTTTTATACAGATTTTCATCCACTCCATGTTCTCCAGTCCTCTTGCTCTTATTTCTTAACATAATTACAAAGTAATAAGCAATGTCAAAATAGTTTTTATGCTCTCTTGAAAGATTAATTAAATTAGACTTACGAGGTTTTTAGATATAATGTGACGAAAACTAATATCTTTTGGACTGACATTACACTATTTTGGAGTTGAATGTGTATGCCTGTACCGTTAGACTACCCACAGACAAGGGGATGAAACTGGTCTTCTGCGCATCTGAGGCCATGCTTCAACCTTGATGAAACGGCCTCTATCTTTCTAACCAGGGTTAGTCATCTGAAGAGGCATGGTTCTGCAGCATTGTCATGGTAACTGAGAAATAAACTACACTACTGTCTGTAAAAAAAGTGCAACATCATGAAGATAGGCATGTAAAATTATACTAAATATTATTCAGGATATGACAAGCAAGTAAATAGAATTTCAAAATGATTTTGCATTCCTGAACCCAATAGCGTCCTCTGAACTGACATCTTAGGTAGTTGTGGAGCCAGACGAAGAGTGTATTAGACTTAATAGGCAGTAAATCCATGTTTAAGAGTCACTGTGTATCCTCATGCTAAACAGTATAAACAAATAACAGAATTTGAACAGGGATGAGTGATTGGCATGAATAAAGATGCATTTTTGTATCACGGTTTTGCTTCTCGGGTGGGATATCATGATACTACTGTGATATGGGTATAGAACCAGTGATCAAAGAGAATCAGGCACATAAAAAATCTGGGAGTGGTTTATGATCTGTGACAAGATCACAAGATGTCAGATATAATTTCCGAATGGTAGTGATTGATCTTTCAGCTTCATCACAAGTGTAGGCAGAGAAGTGTAGCATTGTCTGCTTCCATTGATTGACAATATCTGATTTACAGAGAGCTGGTTTCACACATTCCTTTGAGGTAGATTCCCTTGACCCAAGATCATTGATGTCCAAACTAAAATGGGCTTCCGAAATACAGAGAGGCATGCAGACTGGAAATGCGTGGTGTTTCTGGATAAATCTTGTTTCAATTTGGATTATAACGATGGTCATATAATGTATAAGACGATATTGTGGTGAGCAGTATCATCTGCATTGTCTGGCATCATACTGGCCAAACATCAGGCATGATTGTGTGGGGTATCATTGGATATCATTCATGATCTCGGTTGCTACTATTGAGGGTAGACTCAACAGCAACTACTAAATCAAGGATATTGTAAGTAAAGTGATCCCACAACAGACCCGGAGGCCCTTGGGGTAGTAGGAGGTTAAGGCTCCCACTTTTTCTAGACAATCGGCACTTTTATGTCAGCCGGGTTGTCAGCCCTGCGTGACGGCCGCCTTTACCCCAGAACAAGCGTCTGGTACTCATTTCCATTAGAGGCTGAGTCGACCCCAGGGCCATAGTGCCGCCAGAGGGTTTGGGTCAGTTTAAAAATCCTGACCCCAATGGGACTTGAACCCTCGACCCTCCGGCTTGTAGCTCAGTGCCTTAACCCCTTAACTGGGGACCTAGCTAGTGCAGTTCTACAGCTCTGTGGGGAGCCTTTTCTTCCTTTAATTTAAAATATTATAAAAAATACAGGGAGTAAACATTTGTAACATATCCATCAAATATTATACAAAACAACCATTCTCTTTCATATGGTCATATTTTTTAATCAAAATTTCATATTTTTATTTTTTTCAACTTTAGTACAAAAACGGCACAAGTGTCTTCTCATGTTCAATTTAAAAGTAATTTGGAAAACATTATTTATATTACATGTAATGAATATTAAAAAGTATGCAAATCTCTTAAATGCAATAAATGTTAACTCTGGCCTTACATGGTGTCTGTCATCAGTGGCGTTATTTCAAGTCTTACATCGATATAAACTAAGCATTTAGAATATATGTATAAATTAATTAATTCATTTATATTGGCAATTTACTCCGAAGTTTATAATGTAAATATACAATCTCTTTTAACACTGTGTAAATATTAAAATTTTACGACACATATGACAAGTGGCGTTACTAAATACTGTCAGTTTTCAGTTATTACAAATAATCACAATTTTTTTTATTTTTAGAACTTTAATATACCGTAAAAATATATATCTGTACAATTAGTAGTTTTTATTGTAGTAATAGTGATTATTGACGTCATCAGATATTATCAGTGGCATTATTCAACACTGGTGTGTTGAGAAGTCACTGGTTATTATTGTTGTTAGTATTATGAATGCTACATAACTTCATTTTAGAAAACACTCATATTTTCAGTAAATTGTAAGTAGCTTATAAAAAAATATGATGAAGTGAAAAAAAAAACTAGAAGCGAAATAAGACGTTTGGACTAGTTACTTCAAGACTGGAGAATGGAGGGTAAAAGCTAGCAACCCCAATTGAATGTTTGTTCAATATTTTTCTAATGTGATAAAAGACAGACCTCTCATTTAAACGTGTGAATGAGAAGTTACAAGAAACTGTACCAGAGTTATTATTTTTTCATTAACTTAGACCGTTCTTTCATTAAGGTTTAAGGCTAATCTGAGTTGAGAGATATATTATGTTGAGCAAACAGATGGTGCCTGTTTTTTTTTCTGAACACGTCTAGTGAATAATATTTTATCATGAATGTTATATAGCTGGCCAGTTACCGATATACGTTAGTCCGTTCTTGCGCGCATACATGATATGTGATTTTAACTCTCGTAATAAGAAACTGTTAAGAGACCGGTCAAAGGGGGTTGAAAAAAATCACACTAGATGTCATACCCATACAGAACAGATCTTCAAAATTTTGTGTCCCTATATCGCCAAATAACTTAGAAAAAAAAAATATATATCTCGTTGGATATATCCGTAACTCCCACCGAGTGAAGGCTTTTTTGAGACGGATATTCACGGAACGCCCACCCAACGGGTTAACCACTACACTACGGCATGCCCCTCAAGGATATTGTAGAGGCTGAAATTATACCCTTCCTTCATTGAACTCCTGATGTTAAATTCCAGCAAGATAATACTCGACCACACGTTGCCAGGAATGTTCAAGCTTTCTTTAACACACAGCACATTTGGCCTTTTCAGTGGCGTGCCCATTCAACAGGGATATCACCTATGGAACATGTATGGAAAATTTAAGGTCGACAACTTCCAGCTCCAGCAATGAACTATGAGCACCTATACAAGCAGTCTGGTAGGCCATTATCCAGGAATAATTACAAGGCCTCCTTGATTTAATGCTACAATGTACAGAAGCTCTTACTGCAACTCAAGGTTTCATAAAATACTCATATACTCATGCATATTTATGTGTATTGTTCTGAAATATTAATCAAATGAGTACCATCAATATTAGTAATATGTACAATTAATTTTATTCAGTTCTCATGTTGATCCAATTTTCACAGAAAGTAGTGTAAATATATACTATAAAGGTTTTTATTAATTTTATCATGTTGAATCTAAACATGAAATAAAGTAGCCAATAGTAGGCTACCAAGAATAAATGAACCATAATATATAAAAATATTATAATTTGGGAATTATTTTTAATATACAAACTTCTGATAACCTCTTCATTTTTTACACACATGAATATTAAAAATTTTGTCATACATTTGTATAATTATGATAGAATATTATAACATCATACATCACCATATTTACACATTTAATGTTTTTTTTTTAATAGTAAAATTTGAACTGGGTTTTTCTCAAATTAATTCAAATTTATGCAACCCTATGTAACATTTTATGCACCACTCAATGTTTCATACAGGTTTAATCTAGGAGAATTACCTTGAAAACACAAGTGGTATGGATACAACTCCAATGTTCATCCTTGCTCCATTCTCTAATGTAATAAAGTGAAGAGCATAACGATGAAAATCACTCCACTCACGTTTATAGCCATAGCTATGATCTCTAACACCGTCTAGTAGTAGACGATATGTTTTATCATCTATTTTAACTTCTCCCTTAAAGGAGCCATGTTGTTCATAGTGTGTCTGATGAAAACTGTAAAAGAAAAAAAATGCCTAAAATCACAAAGTTTCAGTAATTTAATTTCACTAGATATATAATACCTAACTTATTTCTTACCACACAAAGTAAATGTTAAAAATTTAATTAACAGAATAATTTTGAAATAATCTTAACATATTTTAGACTATATTATTCTACAACACTTATGCAAGGACATCAACATAAAGTTCTCTATTTGATGTCACATCCCATTGATTATTCACAAAAGTACCACAATGAATTTTGAAACTGCTAAAAAGTTAATAAAATAAAACTTATAACACAATCAAATATTGCTGTTATAGCTACACTTATGTTTCATTTGTGTTCAGACTATGTGACTGATCAGATTCCTTGTCTGTCATCATATAAATGCATAAGCCAAGTCTTCTCCTCCTATTGAAAGGTCGATAGTACTACTTATTATAATTGTAATTTTATTTTTGTTTCTCATTCGTATTCTATTGGCTATTGGGGCACCTGATAAGTAATTATTACCAATTTATAGCATATACAGAATGATCCAAAATATGTGATTCAGCTATTGATATGCGAGTAAGAGACCAATGATGCTAAACTGTCAGTTATAGACATCCAGATGTTCTTTCAATTGAGGGATGAGTTAAAGGACAACATGGAGTTCGTGGAAATGTATACATCTCTCTTTATTGATGAAACACATCTTTCTTTATTGATGAAACACATCTTTCTTTATTGATGAAACACAAGATTTGGATGTGGAAGATGAGCAGAAAAATTATGGTGACATGGAAGACAAACCAATGGTGCGAAGCAAAAAAGATACCCAAAGAAAAATGGAGGAAGTTAAAGAGATGGAGTCATTGTCACAAACCAGCACATCTTCTTATACTTCCTCTCCTAAAAGAATAAGAAATATTATCGACGACTATTACAAGCAGATAGCACTCGACTGTGTGAACAATAGTCAGCAGAAACAGACGATCCTTCATCTCTGTAAAAAAAATTAATTCTGTCTCATCACACAGAAGATGCTTAATGATTATGATGCAAAAATCAAGACAAAGAAAACTGCAATGGTTGACAATGTCATGGTTCTGCAGAATTTTAAAGAAATGTCGGATACGGATGCAATCATTCATGATAAAACTATGTATCAAGCTCTAAGGGCTACAGGTGAAGTCTCAGATTGATCCTAATAGCCATCCTAACTTCAGAGTTTCTGACTCATGGATATGGAATTTCAAGCAATGGAACTGTAGCATTTCTCGTTCTGTGGTGCATAAAGTGAATAGGAACTTCATAACAAAGGGGTCAGAGATGAAGCAGTTGTTTATGTATTGTGGCTTCATTCCTTACCAGATCCTCAACATTGATCGAAGTTGATTTTAATAAATAATAGTTTTAAAAAACTAAAACAACATGCTTTATTAGAAAACCGAACTAAAAAATGAAAAACAATTTTAATTTCCAACACGCTTGGGATAAAATTAAAGTAGTCAACAAAAAATCATCTCCAACACATATAGAATAAAACTAGAGTTATCAACAAAAAGAAAATCATTTTACCATCAAAAGCGTGGGGTGATCTATATAATTTAATATATTTGATAATAAACAGATATTGGTAAAAATAAAGTCTCTAAGGAGAAAATGTAAAAATCATAAAAAACATCCCATGCTTTTGATGGTAATATTATTTTCTTTTTGTTGATAACTCTAGTTTTATTCTATATGTGTTGGAGATGATTCTTTTGTTGACCACTTTAAGTGTATCCCAAGCATGTTGGAAATTAAAATTATTTTTCATTTTTTAATTCGGTTTTCTAATAAAGCATGTTTTAGTTTTTTAATAATATTATTTATTTGAGAAAAATTGATGGACAAGATACACTGGTTGCTTAGTATGATTTGGGAAAAAGAAGCTCTTCCAGATGAATGGAAGGAATCAATTATCGTACCAATTTATAAGAAAGGAGATAAAACTGATTGCAACAACTACAGGGGCATCTCATTACTTTCAACTTCGTACAAAATTCTAACAAATATATTAGTAAGTAGACTTACTCCCTATATTGATGACATTGTAGGAGATCATCAATGTGCATTTAGAAGAAACAGGTCTACAACAGATCAGATTTTTAGTATAAGACAGATTTTAGAAAAGAAATGGGAATATAATGGTATTGTACATCAACTGTATGTAGACTTCAAAAAAGCATATGATTCAATTAAGAGGGAGAAGTTATATAGTATCCTGCTGGAGTTCGGAATTCCTAAAAAGTTAGTTAGACTTATACGAATGTGTCTAAATGGCACAAAGAGTAGGGTGCGTGTAGGCAAACAGTTTTCGGACACTTTGAAATCCAGAATGGGTTGAAGCAAGGAGATGCACTATCTCCTCTACTATTTAATTTTGTACTAGAGCATGCCATTAAATCTTTAGAGAATGAGGATGGCTTACAACTCAATGGTATTAATAAGCTGTTAGTTTATGCTGATGATGTAGTATTGTTGGCCGATAGCGAGGAGATACTAAAGGACAACACGCACACACTATTGAGTAACACTAAGAAATTAGGACTGGAAGTAAATATCAATAAAACTAAATATATGGTCACACATAGAAATCCATTAAATAATGGAAATGGAGAGCTAATGACAAATGAGGGAAATTTTGAGGAAGTGCCTGAATTCAAATACCTAGGAACAATAATCACAAATAGGAATGAGATGCACAAAGAAATTAAACATAGGCTCAATTCTGGAAATGCATGCTATTAAGCATTGCAGAGACTCTTGATGTCCCAACTCCTTTCAAAAAACATTAAACTGAAAATATATAAAACAATTATTCTACCAGTTATATTATATGGGTGCGAAACATGGACTCTTACTTTAAGAGAGGAAAGGAGATTACAAGTATTTGAGAATAAAGTACTTAGGAAAATTTTTGGACCAAAGAGAGATGAACAGACAGGTGAATGGAGAAGACTACATAACAATGAACTACGTGGTCTTTACAGGAAGCCAGATATAATAAGAACAGTTAAGTCTCGTAGACTGCGATGGGCAGGACATGTTGCACGTATGGGGAATGAAAGACTTGCATGGAAGCTTCTTGTAGGAAAGCCAGAGGGAAAACGCCCAGTTGGTAGACCAAGAATGAGGTGGGAGAATAACATTAACTATGATTTGAGGGAAGTAGATTATACAGGGAATGATTGGAAAGCATTAGCTCAGGATAGGAATGTATGGAGAGCTTATGTCCGTGCGGCCATGAACCTACGGGTTCGATAGTGCCAGTGAGTAAGTAAGTAAGTATTATATATTTTTTATATTTTAGTTTTAATATTTTACAGAATAAGATAAAAATGTAAATATCTTTAAATTCGATACTATTGTAGTATGAGCTAAAAGTAATACCCTTCTAAAAAAAATCCTCCCAGCCAGATTTGAACCAGCGACCTATGGATTACTGAAATTATATACCACTGGAGTTCACTGCTCTACCAACTGAGCTCTTACAACGATTTACTAAAAAGTCAACAAGTCCGCAACCTATTATACCAATTTTCATCTTTTTGATTTTTCTGATGATTCTGGCCAGGATTTTAGAAAGAAAATATGAATTGATTGTATTGTCATTGGTCCTTTACAAGTATACGAAGTTTCAAGTCGATCCAATGTTTCTAAGTGGGTGAAAATCATGTTCAAAGATTCTGTTACATAGATACAAAGATACTTTTTAATTTTCTGACGTTTCTGGCCAGGATTTTAGAAAATAAATATGAAATGATTGTATTGTCATGGGTCCTTTACAAGTAAACAAAGTTTCAAGTCGATCCAATGATTTCAAGTGGGTGAAAATCGCGTTGAAAGATTCCATTACATATATAGATAGATACAGGTCAAGCCAAAATAAAGTGTGTAAAAAGAGATTCACTGCATTTCAATAGAGGGAAGAAAATTTATTCCATAATAAGATAAATGCACTCCTACAGGATTATGCCCATCATTTCCACGGACAGTGTGGACAGACAAATCTTCTCCCCAATGTATCTTCTGTCAGTTGGATCACAGAAAAAGTTTTATGAAAATAAACGTGCTGACCCATATAATAAAGTAAAAGTAAAGTGATCCCACAACAGGCCCGGAGGCCCTTCGGGTAGTGGGAGGTTAAGGCTCCCACTTTTTCTAGACAATCGGCACTTTATGTCAGCCGGGTTGTCAGCCCTGCGTGACGGCCGCCTTTAACCCCAGAACAAGCATCTGGTACTCATTTCCATTAGAGGCTGAGTCGACCCCAGGGCCATAGTGCCGCCAGAGGGTTTGGGTCAGTTTAAAAATCCTGACCCCAATGGGACTTGAACCTTTGACCCTCCAGCTTGTAGCTCAGTGCCTTAACCACTACGCTACGGCGTGCCCCGACCCATATAATATGAAATCATAAGCTTGTAATTCACCAAATATGAAAAAGGCGGATATGAAGGATATGTTCTCGCAAATATTTTTGCCCAGCATTTCTTCCTTGCTTGAAGATGCTATCCTCATGGTAAGCACACAAGGATGAGACCCTACACAAATCATCAATTCCTGACTCAATTATAATGTTTGAATGACATTTGCTCCTCCCTGGTTGCACTGGCTTTTTCTATACAAAAGGTTTGTTGAGTATATCATGGATGACATTATAATGATGATGACTTCAACATTTTCCACTGAGACAATCTCATTCAATTGCAGTTTTTGCTCTGTATCAGTTCTCTGCCTCTTTGATTAAGAAGTTGATTCAGTATGTCTGGTATACACCTGGCTTCTTGGACAATGAGCCATAGCCATTTCAGATGCCAAGTCAATACTGATTTGACTCTATAGAAGGTCATAAGTGTAGCGCTTGTACTTCTTTTGCTTTCATATGGTGTGCACATTGCACTAAATGTTACAGTTTACATCATTCTCTGATCGATGTCCATAATATTTACAATTCAAATGCACAATTCCTGTCTGACTTTGAAAACAACTTAATTTAACCTTTAAGTCACTACCCACAGAGGCTGTCACATTAAATTTAAAGTCCTCTAACATTGTTGCTATAAAGCTCAGGCAGAAATATTTCATCTGATGACTTATTTTTGCCTCCTCTTTAAAAAAAATTATATAATGCATTACTTCCTTTTCAATTCACCATGAAAGAAGGTTCCCTTGTAATTGGTCCAGCCAGTAGAGGTGTGGATATTTCTTCACTTGTTCATATTCTGAAATGCCCTAAGATATACTCATCCTCCTTCAATATATATTCTAGATCTATCCTAAAGATAATGCTACTGTACTTCCCTCTTGTGCCATAGATTGAGAATATGTGGATTCTTCCATCCACATCTGCCACGGACCATCATGACCTATTAATGGGTAAAAAGTAATCCCAATACAGATTATAGGAGGACCTTGGGTAGTAGGAGGTTAAGGCTCCCATTTTTTCTAGACAATCAGCACTTGATGTCAGCCCTGCGTGGCGGCTGTCTTTACCACCAGAACAAGTGTCTGGTACTCATTTATGTTAGAGGATTATTCGACTCCAGGGCCATAGTGCTGCCAGGTTTGGGTTAGCTTAAAAATTGTGACCCCACTGGAACTCAAACCCTCGACCTTCCGGCTTGTAGATTATTGCCTTAATCACTACGCTATGGTATACCCCACCTATTAATGGGTATTTTATCTTAATATCTGTATTCACGCTCTCTACATACAATCTTATCGTTCCTTTACAGATAAGCAACTTAACAAATACTTTAATATAAAATATTTTTGATTATTTAACATTTATTCATTCACATATAACAGTTAGTAAATAACTAGTTGATGGCTAATGTGTTACAAACATTTTGAATTTTAATATTTTGATTGTACAGTAACATCTCTCTTAAAGATCACATCTCTCAATTGGACACCTCCTTTAATGACTGATTTTCCTAGGAACATTTTTTATTGTGTTCTTCCCTAGGACAGGTCGTTCACTGCAATCATAGCATTTTCATGCTAAGCTTTGCAGCTTTACTAGGGAATTATACTAGTGTGGTAGCTTTCTGTTGCTTTCCACACCAGGGATGAGGATAATGATGATGATGATGATAACGATGGCCAGATGATGTTCGGGAACTGTTTGGGCCTCATATCTTCCTGACATTTGTCTTACAGGTGAGGAAAAACCCCGAAGAAACCTCACCCTGGAAGCTGATCCTGACCGGAAATCGAACCTGCATCTGCTGCATGACAAATCAGCACGCTACCTCGAGACCACAGCGGTGGACTCTAGGAACAATAAACATCCAGAAAGAGTGATTCCACCACAGGCTTAAGAATATCTTATGACAATAGTAGGTTAAGGCACCCACCTTTCTAGACAATCAACATGCTGGGTTGTCAGCCCTGAATGACTGCCTCTTTATCACCAAAACAAGCTCTTGGTACTCACTTCCATTAGAGGCTGAGTATATTCCAGGCCCTTGGTGGCCCCAGAATGTTTGGGCTACTTTAAAAATCCTGATCGCACTGGGAATCGAACTATCAATGTTTCAATTTATAGTATATTGCCTTAACCAACTGCATCAGGTGTGTCCAACTCACGGCCCTCGATCCCATTACATGCGGCCTGCAATGATATTTGCTCTATCACATCGTATTCGGCCCGCAGTAATATTTGTAAGTTATAGTGTAATATAATTTATGAAATAAGTAATTCTATTTGATATGAGATAAACTTGAAAGAGCAAGACTTTTTCTCTTTCCAACACATGTGTTTGCGAAAGTTCATCCTACTCATCCTCTTACTCAAAATATGGAGAAATCACATCCATTTTAAAAAACACCCAGCCCACATTTTTATTAATGATCCTATCTACCGCGCATCGCTTTGAAGTCTCCGTGTATTGTCAACCGCACAATTACCACTTTCAAAGGTTAGTGTATGCCAGATGTTTGATTATCATTACATTTTTGTACATTTCAACTTAGTTTCTAGTTTGCAGTTGTTTACTCACATTGTTGTGTCAGTGTTAGTGAGAGGCTTGAAGAATGTAATTAATTCTGTGAGTTTTATAAGTGTTAATCATGGCTTCTAAGTGTAGAGGCAAGAAAAGAAAATTTTCAGATGAAGGTACATCATTTCAAATAAAGTGGACAAATCAGTATTTCTTTACTGAAGTAAACAAGAAAGCAGTGTGTTTAATTTGCAGTGAAACAGTTTGTGTCTAAGGTGTATAACATAAAATGAATGACATTACAAGACAAAACATGCATCTTCATATGATAAACTTGAGGGTCAATTTCGTGAAGATAAGTTATCCAAACTTAAAATTAAACTTTCGGGACAGCAGTTAATTTTAGAGAATGTGTCACTTCAAACTCAATCTCTGGTAAAAGTGAGTTATGCAGTAGCAGAAATTATTACAAAGAATCTAAAACATTTTCAGATGGTGTTTGTTAAAGAGTGCATTAAGAGTGTTGCTGTTATTATATGCTCTGACAATAAAGCGCAGTTTGTAAAATTAAGCTTGTCACTACAGACTGTAGCTCGCCATATTGAAGAATTAGCGTCCAATATAGAGAGAACATTAAAATACTGAGCCACAAATTTCCAGTTCTATTCTCTGGCACTTGATGAGAATAGTGATGCTAGCGATACTGCCCAATTAGCAAAAGGGAAGTTGATAAAGATTTTAATATTACAGAAGAATTAACTGCTCTTGTCCCTCTTAAAGGCACCACTAAAGCCAATTATTTAATGGGGGGTGTCACTGAAACCTTGAATCAGCTTGGCTTGAAATGTACAAATCTATGTGGTGTAACAACAGACAGAGCTCCTCCATTTGCAGGAAAAAGAGAAGGGTTAGTTAAATTACTGCAAGCAGAGGCAGCTAAAGGAGGAAACATTTCTGTAATGCAATATCACTGCTTAATACGCCAAGAAAACTTTTGTGCTAAATCCCTAAATTTAGATAGTGTTTTGAAAGTCGTTGTAGATGTAGTGAATTTCATTCGTTGATATGGTTTGTGACATAGATCATTTCAAAATGCTTTCCAAAATCTTGATTCAGAATTAAAAGATATTGTTTATTATACTGAAATAAAATGGCCGAGCCCTGGCAAAATGTTGAAGGGATCTCAAAAACGAAATACAAACATTTATGGAGGAGAAGGGCAAGCCTATTGTTGAATTTAAAGATGCAGAATGGATTTTGCATTTTTGGTAGATATAACAACACAACGAAATGAACTTAATTCACGTCTCCAAAGTAAAGACCAATTGATCACTACTATGTTTGTAACGCGCAATTTGTTTCTTAATTCTGATATAATTTCTGCATACTTTTGAGAATATTGATTATTACACTTTTGTAGGGCTGGGAAATTCACGAAGTTGTTTGTGATTTGTGATTCACCAAACATGTGAAGGCCTTTGAAACAAAATTGCGACTTTGGGAATCACAAATAAAAACAACTTTGTGCATTCCCCAGCCCTACAAAAGTGTAATAATCAATATTCTCAAAAGTATGCAGAAATTATATCAGAATTAAGAAACGAATTGTGCGTTACATTTTAAGACTTTAAGGAGAATGTTATAAGTTTCAATCTGTTTTCTTCCCCTTTTTACATTAAAATAGACGAGATCCCCGAGGATCTGCAAATGGAGTGCGTTGATTTTCAATGTGCGTCAGACCTAAAGAATAAGTTTAAGAATGTCCCATTACTACAATTCTATCGTGACTACTTTTCCAGAGAATAATATCTGGGCATAAATAGACTTGCACTTTGTTTCACATCACTTTTTGACAGCACATACATATGCGAACAAGTGTTCTCCAGGATGAAACATGTGAAGTGTGCAACGAGAACGCGAATCACCGACAGTCTTCTGGAGTTCGCTTCGAGTTCCTACATCATCATTCAAACCAGATATCGGATGCCTTGTTTGTGAAAAGCAGTTCCAGGTGTTGCATTGACAGATAAAAAATTAATTATTTTAATATAACAATTTTATATTAAATTTGGGAATTTTTAACATTATGAGGTTCAATTAATAATAATTAAATGAATCGTGATTTCTTCCTACCTCATACTTCTATGTTTCTTTAAACACAGCACTGCAGTATCGGCGACACGTTGTCGTCATCATCAGCTGTTTTCACGACTGTCAATTTTTTTCCCTTTTGCCGGTAATTCTCTAGACTGCCATCTGGTGTTCTTTTGAAAGAATTACTCTTCAAACTGCCATCTGGTGTTATTTTGAATGAATCATTTTCTAAACTGCTATCTGTTGTATTTTTGAAGAACTTTGTAATCAAGCTCGGTTCGTCCGGAATCTCAAAGTTCATAGTTCTAGTATGGTTTTTTTGAATATATATTTTTTCCCAAACTGTTAAATCCAAAGGTTTAGATAGATGTTTTAAAAGTTTTGCTTCTTTTTCAATCCTATGATGCTCTAATAAACTATGTGCTGCTATAGCTGATTTTTCAATTTCTCCATTCTTTGTTTCTGAAGTGCTCTTTTTTACGAGTTTCCAAGTTCCTTTTTGTTTTTCCTATATATATCCTGTTGCAATCTTTGCAATCAATTTGATAAATTCCAGATTTTTTGTTGTCTGGGGTATTACATTTATTATTAGTTAACAGAAGATTACCCAGGCTGAATTTGTTAATTGGAGCTAATGTTATATTAAATTTTCTGAAAATTTTTTGAAACTTATTATGAACTTCAGGATGGTAAGTGAATTTCTTGAATTTTACATCTTTCTTGGGACCATGATGCAATGTGGTGTATTCCTGTAACCTTTTTTTGTTGTTTAAATTTCTTTAATTCATTCTTTATAATGTCTTCATCGAAACCATTTATTTTAGCAACATGAACAATATGATTATATTCCTTGTCAAAATCTTCTACATTAAGTGGAATATTTAACAATCTGTGTAATAGACTATTGAAAATTGCATGTTTTGTGTGTCAAATGATTAAAACCTGAAGATTTTATGTAGTTGTCAGTATGTGTGTCTTTTCTGTAAATGTTAAATTCAATTTTTTGCTGTTGTTCATTTCTTATTAAGTATAAGTCTAAAAAAGGGATTTTATTTTGTTCCATTTCAATAGTGAATTTCACTGACTCATCTTGAAGATTAAGCAATTTCAATGCATCTTGAATGTATTTTTTATCAATTACAGCAATAATATCATCTACATATCTATACCAACACTTGAAAATCAAAGGATAAGCATTGGTGATATGTGATTCAAGATACCCCATGTTACAATTTAGCTAAGTGGCTGGCCAAAAAGTTTAATGAACTACCACAATTTGAAAATAAGACTATTGAAAATTCAATTAAAGTGGTTGAAAAATTGAATAACATCACATTGGCTCAGAATGATAGACTTGTTTCTTTTGATGTGATCTCTTTGTTTCCTAGCATTCCTGTTAACAAATTGCTCACATTTTTGAGAAAATGGTTATACTCACAAAAATTAAAGGCAGAAATCATAGAAGAGTATCTAATATTAACTAAAATTTGTATCGATAATAACTTTTTCACATTCAATGGAAAATTTTATAGACAAATTTCAGGATTGGCAATGGGAAATCCACTTTCTCCATTTGTAGCCAATTTATTTATGGGGTATCTTGAATCACATATCACCAATGCTTATCCTTTGATTTTCAAGTGTTGGTATAGATATGTAGATGATATTATCACTGTAATTGATAAAAAATACATTCAAGATGCATTGAAATTGCTTAATCTTCAAAATGAGTCAGTGAAATTCACTATTGAAATGGAACAAAATAACAAGATCCCTTTTTTAGACTTATACTTAATAAGAAATGAACAACAGCAAAAAATTGAATTTAACATTTACAGAAAAGACACACATACTGGCAACTACATAAAATCTTCAGGTTTTAATCATTTGACACACAAACATGCAATTTTCAATAGTCTATTACACAGATTGTTAAATATTCCACTTAATGTAGAAGATTTTGACAAGGAATATAATCATATTGTTCATGTTGCTAAAATAAATGGTTTCGATGAAGACATTATAAAGAATAAATTAAAGAAATTCAAACAACAAAAAAGGTTACAGGAATACACCACATTACATCATGGTCCCAAGAAAGATGTAAAATTCAAGAAATTCACTTACATCCTGAAGTTCATAATAAGTTTCAAAAAATTTTCAGAAAATTTAATTTAACATCAGCTCTAATTAACAAATTCAGCCTGGGTATCTTCTGTTAACTAATAATAAATGTAATACCCCAGACAACAAAAAATCTGGAATTTATCAAATTGATTGCAAAGATTGCAACAGGATATATATAGGAAAAACAAAAAGGAACTTGGAAACTCATAAAAAAAGAGCACTTCAGAAACATAAAGAATGGAGAAATTGAAAAATCAGCTATAGCAGCACATAGTTATTAGAGCATCATAGGATTGAAAAAGAAGCAAAACTTTTAAAACATCTATCTAAACCTTTGGATTTAACAGTTTGGGAAAAATATATATTCAAAAAACCATACTAGAACTATGAACTTTGAGATTCCAGACGAACCGAGCTTGATTACAAAGTTCTTCAAAAATACAACAGATAGCAGTTTAGAAAATGATTCATTCAAAATAACACCAGATGGCAGTTTGAAGAGTAATTCCTTCAAAAGAACACCAGATGGCAGTCTAGAGAATTACCGGCAAAAGGGAAAAAATTGACAGTCGTGAAAACAGCTGATGATGACGACAACGTGTCGCCGATACTGCAGTGCTGTGTTTAAAGAAACATAGAAGTATGAGGTAGGAAGAAATCACGATTCATTTAATTATTAATAACAATTTTATTTAAATTTTAAGATAGAATTTATATTAAACATACTTTATTTATATTGTTCGATTTAGATTATAGAATTAGATTATACTTGAAAAAAATACTTAATTTAATTTTAAAAATAACTTAACTAGAATAAGATTAATATTTTAATAAAAGTAACCTAACAGTATATTAGCTATTTTATATTTAAATTAATTGGTTTATCTTAGATCCTATTTAATAGTTTTAAAAAATCGGATCATGTGGCCTGCAAACAAATTCACCTTAATGACAATGGCCCTTTGCAAAAAAGGTTGGACACACCTGAACTACACTATGACATGTCCTGAAAACCCAATAAACCTCATAACGGTACATAATTAAAAAGATATTGACCAGATTTTAGCAGTTTATCTTATTACATTTAACTCTTATTTAGCATCCAAATTGGCAAATGCACAACACAACATATTCATATATTAGATATAAGAACATTATTGGAGCCCAGTGGACACTATTCATACACTGTACCTGGTAGAATCACTACCAGTGATAAATGTGAATATCATCTCACTCAATTAAGTTACAAATATGCTTTTCATTTTCTCTTCTGTAGAAACACTACAAGTTTCTTTTTTTCAACAATGTAGAGCCTTTGAAATAATTGATGGTGCACAGGTAATTTATAAGTAACAGTACAAAGCCACTGTATCCCGTGCCATAGCTGAGTGGTTAAGGCAACAAGCCTTGGCACAGAGCTACTGGACTTGCTCTGGTTCGAGTCCCCATGGGGAAAGAAATTCTCTCATGGAATTTCAGCCAGTATGGGACCGGTGCCCACCCACCATCATGAGGCATTTGGGTAGTTACAATAAGTAGTGACTCCAGGTTGAGAAGACCAACTATAACGGCTGGGGGACCCGACATGCTGACCACATGTTGCCCCTACACTGGCTAGATGATAGTCTACCTCTGTGATCAACACATTTGGATGTGAGGCCAGCAGCCGGATGGTAGGCCAAGGAACTTCTAGGCCTGTTGCACTTGGAGTATCAGTAACAAAGCCATTGTGCATGATCATAGGTCAGCTACTTGGTTCACAAGTGCACAACTATTTGAGAAAAGTCCGTTCTATTTTGTTGTGTGTCATGCAAGGGAAAATAATTTTGCATAAATTAGAAGTGCAGTAAATGCTGTAAAAAAAAAGAAAAGGCAAAAAGAAATAAAAGGAAACAAATGAAATAAATTGAAATAAGGACAAGAGAAAGAGAGAGAGAGAGAAAAAAAACTTGACAGCAGGAACGAACATGCATCCTCATGCATGGGAAACAGAAGTTCCCTCAACTATACCACAACCGTTACTGCTAGAAACAGTCTGTATGAGCAATGCAATACTTCAGGACTTACTTGTATGTTGAGATTAGATATTAACTTGATTTAAATTAACCATACATATTTTGCATTAATTGTGGAAATAAACAATCATGTTATGCCTTGTGTTTTGTAAACGAAGTAATGAGACGTTACAATTGTTATTCATTTTCTATTTATATGACCTGTTTCCTTTAATTAATATATTTCCCTATATATACAGGCCGATAGCGAGGAGATACTAAAGGACAACACGCACACACTACTGAGTAACACTAAGAAATTAGGACTGGAAGTAAATATCATCATCATCATCATGAACAAATTTGTTTTAGGCCATGTGGCTTGTATGGTAAACCTAGCAAAGATGGTCTTGATCTTTCGACCGATGTTTTGGTTTTCCTTGGTCCCTATGTCCAGTTGGGGTATATTGGAATGCCAATTATGGAAGTCTATTTCTTGCCATTCTCCTCAGATGATTTTTTCAAAGTAAATATCAATAAAAATAAATATATGGTCACACGTAGAAATTCATTATATAATGGAAATGGACAGCTAATGACAAATGAGGGAAATTTTGAGGAAGTGGGTGAATTCAAATACCTAGGAACAATAATCACAAATAGGAATGAGATGCACAAAGAAATTTTAAACATAGGCTCAATTCTGGAAATGCGTGCTATTATGCATTGCAGAGACTCTTGATGTCCCAACTCCTTTCAAAGAACGTTAAACTGAAAATATAAAAAACTATTATTCTACCAGTTATATTATATGGGTGCGAAACATGGGCTCTTACTTTAAGGGAGGAAAGGAGATTACAAGTATTTGAGAATAAAGTACTTAGGAAAATTTTTGGACCAAAGAGAGATGAACAGACAGGTGAATGGAGAAGACTACATAACAATGAACTACATGGTCTTTATAGGAAGCCAGATATAATAAGAACAGTTAAGTCTCATAAACTGCGATGGGCAGGACATATTGCACGTATGGGGAATGAAAGACTTGCATGGAAGCTTCTTGTAGGAAAGCCAGAGGGAAACCGCCCAGTGGTAGACCAAGAATGAGGTGGGAGAATAACATTAACTATGATTTGAGGGAAGTAGATTATACAGGGAATGATTGGAAAGCATTAGCTTAGGATAGGGATGTATGGAGAGCTTATGTCCGCGCGGCCATGAACCTACGGGTTCGATAGTGCCAGTGAGTAAGTAAGTAAGTAATACAAATTTATTTACTTAATGAAGCCAGGTAACATACAGGCATTATGAAAATTAACAAAGTTATTAAAAAAAATCTTCTGAGTAGCATTGAACCTGGGCCCACTTTGTCATAAGAAAGCATCTTATCAACTGCTCCACTGAAGCAAATGATACAAATACTCCATGAATACAGACTTGCACCATCTGATTTTAATTCAAAGGAGACAACACATATAACAAATTACTGGTGTGAACCATCCTTCAAAACTTTAACTTTCCATCATCAAGAGTTGCACCATCTATTTTTTTAAAGGCTGTACATTATGATTATGATGCTAGAGAGGATGCATGTGACATGCTGACTTTTGAAACCAGATAAGAAATTGATCCATCATACCTGTATGGCTACAGAACATATTGAAAGAGATAGAATACCATTTCAAAATTCTTCTTGCCATGAGAGGTGCACATATGGAGATGTAATGAAACCTGGTAAGTTTTCCTAACACAAAATCAAAGTCCACTTACACTGTCACTATTAGTAGGTCTATAGGAAACATTCATATTTTTTATAGGTACTGGTATTGATTCTGCGAGACACAGTGTACATTGACATAATGATGGAACCATTTAAATCAACATATGAGAATTCCCATTGTTGCTCGTACAAGTATAATTCTTAGTGTAGATGCTTATTCAATGATCTTCAATATTATTTTAATGTTAATGCATTTTCTCCAATGATAATTTACAGTGAATACATTTTTTTTTTAAATATACAATACAGACTTACTATTCCCCTATTAAATGACAATTTTTCCTTGGAAAATATTGATATTTTATTAGAAGTGTTACTGTATAGTATGTTACCTTTGTAAAGCTTGAAAATATTCCCTGCTCCAGGGTTCTCGAGCCATGGCCACAGCTACAGGGCTTTCTTTCATATCTGTATCAAAGTCAAAATATGGCAATGAAGAAGTAAATTCCAACTTAAGTGCAACAGTGAACACTTTATCCGGTTGATCATGCAATCTAAGAAATAAAAAAAATACAATGAGAGCACTGTTATGATATAAAGACATAAACATTTTAAATATTGGTATTAAGACACTTTTCTTTTTTCAAATTGTAACTGAGGGATAAGATATAAAATACAGTTTCCTTCAGGCATTATGATCCAAAGATTTCTAGATTTACATTCTACCTCCTTGTGGATATGTGTTTTTTTTGTCTAGCCAATGCATTTCATCAGTGGAGACCTCAAGCTGCTGGGTCATCATCAGCAGCACAACAGTCAATTTAAATCTTGGCTTTCTTTAGAATATTCTTCCTAGCTCCTCTATCCCTGACAACCAATCATTATCCTTTAATTCCCAACTTCCTCAAATCCTCTTGTTTTCCATCAGTTCATCCAACTATTACAATCTTGTTCAACCTACACCCCTTTTAACTTCAGATTTACTCTCTCCATAACTTTTCAAAGTACCTCATGTTCAGTCATACTTTGCAGATGCTTGCCCATTGCAATCTTGAAACATGACCGAGTAATGGTGGTATAACCACATCATCAGAAATAGAGGAAATGCTATTTTAACACTTATGCTGACATGCCACGGCGTAGAAATGGTCCACAAATGGTGCTTGTGGGAATGGTCGGTGGGTTAAAATATATAGATCCTCCCGGCAAGGTCCGATGGACCCATTAACCAACGGCGTGTGTGGCTCTCCAGTCATGCTGGGGGTTTATGTGAGTGGGTGATGTAACCACCATTACAAATAAAAAATTGGTGCCCTCTTAAAAAACGGTTACATTTATGCTGAACAATGGCAAATCCTTCAGAAAAATTTTCTGGAGGTAAAACAGTCCCTTCGGATCTCCGGGTGGGGATATCTGCAGGACGTCATATACAGAACATCTTTAAAATTCTCCATCGAATCCAAATTGTCCTCTATGCAATAAAGGCGAAGAAATGAATGAAGAACACCTACAAACCTGTGAAGTATTACCTGTTGGATCCACCATAGAGAAATATTGGAGAGCAAGAACACTAATGGCTTCGGTGCCAAGGCCCAGCATTTGAAAACAACAACAACAACATCTTGAAACATCAATTAATGTTCCAAAATCAACTGCTAGATAAGTCAGATAAATAATATTATTAATGTTACTGTTTGAAAGCTTTCAGTGAATACACAATTTTATACTATTTGCTATTATTTTATTCAATAATGTACTTTAACAGCTAAGGTCATTAGAGTTCCTATTCTAATATAGGTTTGAAAGGGCTGACAAATTTAGATGAGAGGGCTACTTTATCAGGATTAAGGTTCTTTCTCTTGCTGTAAATCTGCAACATAGGACCACAATTTTACTTCCCTTCCAAAGGAATCCATACTCAGGAATTGTATGCCCTGAAAAATCATCTATCCCCACAGGTTTGAACTTGCTAACCTTGGAACCAGAGGAGAGCACTAGTCCACAAGGACTGAACTGAACCAGATACTATTTAATAAAGTATGCACATATGTTTTTTAGAACAGTAGGAAATACAAAATTGTCACAAACATGCTTTCCATTGATACTATCTTTTAAAGTATAAGATTTGAAAGGGCTGACAAATTTAGATGCGAGGACTCTTTTACCAGGATTAAAGTTCTTTTACTTTCTGTAAATCTGCAACATAGGACACAGCTTTAGTTCCTTTCCAAAGGAATCTATACTCCATGTAGTCAGCATGTCAGTTCCCCCATCTATTACAGCTAGTTTTCTAACCTGATTCTTATATTAACTTTACATAATATTTAAGAAATTTAAACTTACTTCATCTTTCCATTATACTGTATCTTCCAGCATTTCATTGGCTTCACTGGAGTGAGTTTAATTCCCTCTGCGCCATAACTTTTTTCATCCTCTCCTGTTCTAAATATCAGAGTGTCTGGAAGTTTCAGAGTCTCTAGTATTCCTATCTCAGGAACCTGTATAACATATTTTATTAGTTTGATAACAGATAATTTTATGGAAATATGTGAAAAAATGCAAGCTATTAATTAGGAGATTATATTTGTTTTCTCTCTACTTTATCAATTTTTATATTTGTACAAATAGGTAGCCATCAACATTAGTAATAGTATATATTCAAGCTGCATCACTGTTTTCACAGTCTAGAGAGGATTTTTTTTTCTTTTGCTAGTGGATTAACTTTGTCTATTTCTGTCATAAGACTAATCCTACAGCTCCTACATCTGGAACCTGTTTTTCCTATCCAATGTTTCTTTAGTATGTTGCACATATATATGTGACATGAGGCAATTGAATTTTAACTTCACATCCAAAAAAGTAGCAAACTTGATTTTTCCTTGTCCAAAAAATTCTATTGGACTTGGACACAATATACTTTCACTCTAACGTCCCTAGACAGATACACTATACTGAGTCTATAAAAATCAACGCAAATTTTAAAATACACTTACTACAGATTCAAAATGAAGCACATTGACTTCACAGTATACCTGAAGTAGGTCCTATATTAATTTTCAGCTTGAACCCTAATAAGAGATATGAGGAAGATGTACTGCAATCTAGGTCAGCTCTTTAAGACAAGTATACAGCTTTCATTTTATTACATCAAAAATAACAAAATAACTTTCATATTCTGTTCAAGAAACATGTTTAGTATTTGAAAATATTCCTCGAGAAAGGATATAACCATAAATTTGGGAAAGTGGTTTTAAACTGTTAAAATGAATACAATATGCATTGTTATATATGTAATCATCCAAATTACTAGTGACTAGTTCACATACTGCTAAGTTTTTTATCCAGTGCCAACAAGGATTTAAATTTGAGGGTTAGCCATTTTCCTACATGCTTCCTAATACAGCTTTGCTTTTATAGTGAGTTGTGTTTCACTTTCTCTGATGATCAGGACATCTTCTATGGCTTAGCATTTAGTTACCGGTAGGTGGGCCACATCCAGCTTTGCTTCTTCACAAAGTGGGCAGATTGGGGTGCTGGCAATGCCTATCTTGTATATATCTTTCTGTAGGTAATCGTGTTCAGTAATCATTCACAAGTTGGCAGTTACGATTTTATGTGGAAGAGATTTGCATACTGTTAAGGACACAGAATTCTTTGCAATAATTAATTGTATTGATATGTTGTTCTTTTATAATGATAAGTACAGGAATTTATGTTAACTTTAGACATTTATTTCTCATCATACTTTTACAGGATAATACCGAACATACATTAATGTGGTAATACCAGACAAACATTAACATTCATAAAGGGTAATACCAATAATCCTGCTTGGAGATAATACAGGAGAAACTCCTGTGAAAAGAAATTCTGAATTGTTCAGTTTAATAGAATGTATTTCAAGAAAAATTGTATTTTCATTTTGTGAAATTCTGGTAGTGAACATAATCTATAAACTCAGTTTATATACACATCTACTCTTCTGTATATACCAACATATAAAATACATATACACTAAAGGTTATAACAACTTATTGTATACGCACTACAAAGAAACTTCAATGATTACAAAAATAAACAATTGTTCAGAAAATAAAAGTAAATGAAGAAATTAGAGGATCATGAGTTTTACAGAGTCAATTAGGAATGTCTTCCAACCTAATGACCTTTCCCTTCTCTCTTAGAATTGTGGCAATTGTCTCCTGACTGAACTTACTTACATGGTTCTGGATGAAAGATTCGGTACAACTCTTCCCTAGTTCCTCTTGTGAAGTTTAGCTGGTTGAACTTTCTCAGGACTTTTTGTCAGTCTAAAGGATGAAGCCCACATGCTCTGTCTGAATCCTGAGAGAATGTTCTTCTTAGCATTATCACTGTATTGGTTAGGGCCTCACTGAACAAAGAAGGGAAATCAGTCTTCATCAAAGATTGTCTGTGCTTCATTTTCCTTTTGACAGAACTTGATGCCATGCTCTCTTCATAGGGTGAAAGAATGACACATCTAATGTTAGCAATATATGTGTTAAGTCGGAAGGCAGTAGAACAAATCTAATGACTTTTTGTCTGCATAAATATATGACATTTGCTGATATGTAGCTACACAAGTTGGTCATCCACTAGAAACTTCAGTTCTTCCAGTCCTCTTAGATGGGGAAGGCATATTGATTCAAATCAGCTTTCAAAAATCTTCATATCAAACCACTCAGATCCAGTCTTGTATGCAGTCCCTGCTAGTCCATTTTCAATCTATGTAGGATACAGATATTCTCTTTTATAAAGCACATAGGTTGACAGTATTTTTCCACTTCCTGTCACTGCATCATTACCTCGGTGTTTGTCTTCAAAGCATCCAGTATTCTTTCTGGAATGTGTAAATCTCCTCTTTATAAATGTAATTTCATTACCAGGGTCATCAGTAAAGTTGACCCCATCACAGTCAACATTATTTTGGGATGGAACGTCCTTAAATTATATTTTGAAGTTATTGAAATATTTATTGACTATACATTCATTAATGATTGACGTAGCTCCTATGATGTTTTTTGACATTCTAATGCTGACTTCCAGATGTCTTTTCAATAAAGATTTGACAAAGTCAGCTCTTGGCATGTTGTTATTGATTTTTTTTCTCTTCCCTTCTATAAAAAAAAACCTTTACCACTAATCTTAAAACATAATGTTGCAATGGAAAACCCCATTCCCCACAAGCAAAGAGTCCTTATATGAGTTGTTTCTCTTTACTTTTACTTAGCACAGTCAGTCTTCCAAGTTTATTACTCTTTCATTTTCAATTCACAGTGTCATGGAGTGTACATTTTGTTACATCATATTTTTTGCAAGCTTAATTTAGGTCAAAATCAAGCATCTGACCTCTACCACTACTTTTTCCATAGCCTTCCCATAATAGTTTTGTCTGCTTGTGGATGCTATTTTCTTTTTAGATCCTTGCCATTGTTTGGAATTGCCAACTAAAAGTAAATTTGAATTAAGGTTTAAGAGAAATTAAACAATATTAATTGAATAAGGAAGTAAGTGTAATAATTCATCATTATTGTCAATCTTTACAAAAAGGGCTTAGTAAATATCTTACCTTGCACTTCATTGAATTGGCTTCCAACAATGTTTGTTTCTATTCTGAAGTATACCCCAAATGCACTAGTAATATTTTCTGTATTTATTGCTTACTTAACCAGTCCATACAAAGCACTGAACACCTTACTCACATGCAGTGCATAAAACTAATTGTGCTGATGTTATGAGTAAGTAAACAACAGCATTGCCCTCTCCAACATTCTGCTGTTTGGTGTTATTCAACCTTTGGTATCACCCCAGTTTAAGGTAGTTATTCCGAATTTAAGGGGTCTGGTATATATGGTAGTTCACCCCCAAAAACATATTTTTCTTAGTTATATTTGTCCATTATAGTATGGGCTTAACAATATCACATGAGGATCATCATTGAAGATCATGTTATGTGTAAAAAGTAAAATTTTACAAGAAAGACAAAAAACAAATTACTCCTAAATCAAGAGAGCTACTCCAAAAAGGAGAATCAAAAATCTTTGAGCTTTATATCCTGAATGCAATTATATTAAGAGTGAAATCACTTCAAAATTAGGTTACTCAATTTTAGGACAAAAGTTTTGGACTTGATGTGATTTGGTCCATTCACGATTAAATTTGTTTTTAATGGTGAATAAAATTTGCTTTAAACACACAAACAAGATAATTTAATAATTAATTAATATAAAATTATACAGGATTGAAGGGATTTAATAATTAATTAGTAATTAATCCAGTAGTTAAATGGATGTATATACAAGTTAATAGTTTTGAAAAAAGAAAGAAATAATTCACACTTCATAAGAATTATCTAACATGTAAAAATGAATGTTTGTTTGTTTGTTCGTACTTATGCGTTAATCCAATTGTGGTTGGGCTTTTTGCAAAATCTACACCCTTAAAAATCGTCCTTTGTAGTGGAAAACATGAAAAAAGTGGCTCTTTTGAGGCTTAATGACTTATACTGCCTAAACCATAACAAATATACAAAATTAATGTACACAGAATTTAATATCTCAAAAAGTTCAACAAAAAAGTCTGCGACAGCATATGTTTATCTCTTATGGATAACTCACAATAACCATTCTTGTCTTTCATTGATGCCAAGAAGATTGAGACAAATATGTAGATTCCTGTGCAAGCATAGCAGCACACGGCAGGTATTTTTTATGGATAACTGACAATAATGAATTTTGTCTTTTGGCTCATTTAAGCCAAGAAGATTGAGATAAGTAGATTCCCATGCAACACCAGGTAATCAGCATGAGGAATCTTAAAATAATTATGATATACATTTATAATTATTTTTCATTTTACTTATTCATCTAATCATAAGAAGTACATTAATTTTTGTCTTTCAGCTCATTTATGCCAAGAAGATCGGGATGAGTAGATTCCCAGACAATGCCACATAAACAGCATGGGGTATCTAAACATAAGTACGATATAAATTTTTCCCTTCATTTATTTAACTAAACATAAAACACATGAATTTTTGTATTTCAGCTCATTTATGTCAAGAAGATCAGGATAAGTAGATTACCAGACAAT
Source organism: Diploptera punctata (assembly GCA_030220185.1). Lineage (NCBI taxonomy): Eukaryota > Metazoa > Arthropoda > Insecta > Blattodea > Blaberidae > Diploptera > Diploptera punctata. The sequence continues at coordinate 350,731 of JASPKZ010008595.1, forward strand.
GCCGGGTAATCAGCACAGGGTATCTAAAAAATATAAATTTATAATTATTTTTCCCTTTACTTATTCAACTAAACATGAAAGTATATTAATTTTCATTTATTTAGGCATAGCAGCGCACGCCAGGTATTAGCTAGTTACTATTAAAAATTAGTGATTCTATTTTGCAACTAGAGTTAATTAACTTCTTTTATACAACATATGTGACTTATGACAAGAGCTGTCGAAGTATAAAAACCCTCTCTTCGTGAAGTCAACTTCCCACTTTAAAATGATTATCTTATGAATCAACAGTATGCTACAAGACCTACTGATATTTCTAACAAAACTTTGACTTGAAAAACATAATATTTTGGAATAGTTAGAAGAATTAAATTTTATATATCTCATATATAAAAATTAATTAAATAAAAATAAAACGTAGTTTTATTTGATTTTCATATTTATTATATAATTCAGTGACAGCTGTTTCGGTACACTGTACCTTCTTCAGACATGTTAACAAATTAATTTGTTAATTAATTAATAAATTAATAAATATGGATTTTCATCAAGTAAACACCAACTCAATTTTTTTTTTTTCATAGCATTTGGTGGACGGGAATTACAATGTATATAGAGAAAGATTTGCATTTAGATCGGTACTTGCTCAGGTAGCTCAGTTGGTAGAGCACTTGGTCTAGAGAACCAAGGGTCCCGGGTTCAAGTCCCGGTCTGAGCGTATAATTTTTCTCTTCAAATATGACCAACTCAATTGATTATATAAAAATTAATGTTTGTTTGTTCATACTTTATGCGCGGCCATACCATTGATTCGATTGTGATGGTGTTTTTTGCAAAATGTTCAGGAGATTCCCAGGATGAACATAGGCTATAAGAGAGTTGTGATACTCAACTCCTACACCCTTAAAAGTCGCTCTTTGTAGTGGAAAACGTAAAAAATGTAGCTCTTTGGACTCTTAAACGGCTTATGCTGCCTAAACCATAAGAAATACATGAAATTATTGTACACAGAATTGAATATCTCAAAAAGCTCTACAAAAAAGTCCACAACAGCATATGTTTACCTCTTATGGATAACTCAAAATAACCATTTTTGTCTTTCATTGATACCAAGAGAATAATAAGTATGAGGTGAGTCAAGAAACAACTCAACAAATTTAGAATAATATCCATTCGGGTGAAACTTTCATCTTTATTATTGATACCAAGAGCCCGCGCCTTAGCCGAGTGGTTAAAGCAAGAAGTCTTGGTGCATAACTATGGGACTTACACTGGTTCGAGTCTCCATGGGGGAAAAATTATTTTCTCATTGAATTTTGGCCAGTATGGGACCAGTGCACAATAGGCCAGAAGTGAAATCTAGCTGGAAGAATACTATTTTCACTCACCCTCATCAATTTCTCTTTTTTTTTTTTTCACTCTAATATAATTGTTATGTGACTGTTCTTAACTTATCTGCAAAGGAGGGTACAATTCTAATGTGAAATAAGTAGCTCTTTGGATGCTTAAATGGCTTACACTGCCTAAACCATAAGAAATACACAATATTAATGTACACAGAATTTAATATCTCAAAAAGCTCTACAAAAAAGTCTGTGACAGCATGTTTATCTCTTACGGATAACTCACAATAACCATTTTTATCTTTCATTCATACCAAGAGTCCTGCGCCGTACCCAAGTGTTAAGGCAAGCAAGTCTTGGTGCAAAATTATGGGACTTACGCTGGTTCGAGTCTCCATGGGGGAAGAAATTTTTCTCATGGAATTTTGGCCAGTAAGGGACTGGTGCACACTGGGCCAGAAATTAAATCTAGCTGGAAAAAAACTATCTTCACTCACCCTTATCAATTTATCTTTTTTTTTTCACTCTAATATAATTGTTATATGGCGGTTCTTAACTTATCTGCAAAGGAGGGTACAATTCTAATCTTTATGAAGACCATATAAACATCGGAATTTGCTGATGGTTAAGAACTCATCTGGTCTATATCCCAGTTGTGTTATTAGTGTTGTGTTTTCAAGTTCAGTGAGCAATTCTTCTGATTCTACATGGATACCTCACCTGAAGGTTTGTAATTTTATTGATATGTTTAATGTTTTTCTATATAACCAGGTGTTATGTTAAATATATGTGGAATCATAACTTCCATGCACTAACAAAATGTACACAATCATCTTATTTTAAATTGAGCTACAAAGAAAACAGTTCTGAAAAGTAGTACAAATTTTAGTTATAATATAGAGTGATTTATGGACTTTAATTCCCGCACAATAGTATGTGTGAAAATTATTGCGTTTTTTTAGTTAGCTTTCTCATTACAAGAGGTAGCCAGCAACTGAGGCCTACCGTCGCGCGCAGAGAATAATTGTTTGATTTAATATGGAGAAAAATGTTAGATAGAGGCAATAAGTTATCATTTAGTAAACAAATTAGGGGTAGGGGGATGTTAGCAGAATGTTTTAAATGATATTAAAAATCAATATTTTTTTTAAAAGCGATTTTCTCAAACGTACGAAGTTGTGTGCGAGAAAAAAAAATTATAATGAAATATTCTGATTGGCTAGGAGTGGATGTTAACTTTCCCGTTATGAAGAATTAATTTAGAACGATGACAGTCGTTGGAAAATTCTGTTCCATCTGCTTATGGAATTGGAAGACCCAAAATAACTTTCGAAGAGGCTGGAATAAAAGAAATGTTCACTTAAGCAGGAATTCTCTCGCGATGAACTTGCTCTTGCAACAGAAATATCACTTTGGTCATATGGTAAACGGGATACTGCTGATGTTTTAAAGACATTACTCAAAAAAAACACAAAAATAGCTTCAAAATAATAATAAACATTACAAATCACCCCGCTCAACTCCCCTATCTTCTATGTCGGACGAAGCATTGTCTTTTTTGACAATAAAATATCAATATGTCGATATATTAACATGAGACTAGGTGTCAAAAAGAGAGGTTGTGATATTTTATCCACCCTATAATGCTTCTAGGGAAGCAAATTTTTTATGCTACCTTTCCCAAGACAGACATTTCAGCAGAAATAAGATTTTTTCTTTGTTTTTATTCCAGCCTCTTCGAAAGATATTTTGGGTCTTACAATTCCATAAGCAGATGGAACAGGATTTTCCAACGACTATCAGTGTTCTAAATTCTTAATAACGAGAAAGTTTACATTTACTTTTAGCCAATCAGAATATTTCAGTAGAAATCTAACTTTTTTTTTTCTCTCGCACAACTTCCTATGTTTTAGAAAATCGCTTTTAAAAAATGTTTTTAATTTTTTTAAAAACATTCTCCGAACATCCCCTAACTCTAATTTATTAATAGAGGATCACTTATTGCCTCTATCGATCACTTTTCTTCATATATTAAATCAAACAATTCTTTGCGCATAAAGACAGGTCTCAGCTGCCGGCCGCCTTCTCTAATAAAATAGCTAATTACAAAAAACGCAATAATTTGCACACATGTTATTGTGCGGGAATTGAAGTCAATAAATCACTCTATATTCTAACTAAAATTTGTACTACTGTTCAGAACTGTTTTTTTTTCGTAGCTCAATTTAAAGTAAAACGATTGTGTAAATTTTTTTAGTGTTTCGAAGGTATGATTCCACGTGTATTTAACACAATATCTGGTTGTATAGAAACATGTTAAATATATCAATGAAAAGTACAAACCTTGAGGTAAAGTATCCATATAGAATAAGAAGAATAACACACTGAACTTTAATGCAAAAGTATTTATTTCTACAGCTCGGTACGCAACTGGGATGCGGACAAGATGAGTTCTTAACTATCGGCAACTTCCGATGTTTATATTGTCTACATAAATTTTAGAATTCTACCCTCCTTTGCAGATAAGTGAAGAACAGTCATCTGGCAATAATTTTAGAGTGAAGAAAGATGAATTGGCGAGAGTTAGTAAAATACTTTTTTCCAGCTAAATTCGTATCTTGCCCACTGTGCGGTGCCCACCCAGCATCGTGAGGCATTTGGGTAGCTACAATAAGTAGCGACTCCAGGTTGAGAATACCAGCTATAACGGCTGGAGGATCCGACATGCTGACCACATGTCACCCTACACTGGCTAGATGATCGTCTACCTCTGTGATTAACACATGTGGATGTGAGGCCAACAGCTGGCTGGTCAGCCAAAAGCCTTCTAGGCCTGTCGCGCTTTGAGTTTTTTTTTATACCAAGAAGATCAGGATAAGTAGATTCCCGGGCAAGCGTGCTCTGCCATACCGTTCATCCGATTGAGATGGAGCTTTTTTGAAAAATGTTCAGGAGATTCCGGGAATGAACATAGGCTATAAGAGAGTTGTAATACTCAACCACTTCACCCCTAAAAATCACCCTTTGTAGTGAAAAACGTGAAATAAAGTCCCTATTTTGACACATAAATGGCTTACGCTGCCTAAACCATAACAAATACACAAATTGATGTACACAGAATTGAACATCTAAAAAAACGCTACAAAAAAGTAGAGTATAACAGCACATGGCTGGTGGTAAACACACATTAACATTTATTTAGAAGTAGCAGCACACACCGGGTATGAGTTAGTATGATGTAAAATAAGAAATGGTAATAATTTATTAGATACAGTATTCACTGAGGAATTAATAACCATTATAATCTGCTCATATTATGCTCTTCCTACATGCAATCGCAATCATCATTCTCTTTGCCAGAGAAAGTTGGCATATCCACATCAATAGTAAAATAATATAAATTATTTTTATTCTTCCAGCCTCACCAAACCTCTTTTCTAGCAGATTCAACATATCATTCATTTTGGTCTCTGACTTTCTGCTGGTGGATGGAACAATTGATGGTTCAGGAATAAGATATTTTAATTTTCTTTTTTTCAGAATATGGATGAATTGTTTGGAAGGTTCATTAGCATGGAATGTGGACTGCATTTTGAATGTAATTCCATATTTTCAGAACCTTCTTAATATAACCCTTTACATTTCACTGATTCACAATTTTTTTTAAAAGTCACTTAGTGACTTAAAATCCCACACATTTCAATCAACTGCATTGTAAAGAAAAGAGGGGGGAACACAGTTACATGACTTTCTTCATGAAAATGTTATGTTAGTGAAAAGATGCGTCTAGTAAGTAAATAAAATGTAATGTTGATGATAATTGTAGCAGTGGTGAAAATGGTAATGGTAATATTTTCCTTGCTGGAATATTAATTGTTTCACATTGCAATTGGTTTATTGATTCGCCATGTTTCTGTTTTCTTCTACTTCCCCTCCACTGTACACCTACTGCAGTTTCAGTTTCATCCATAGACACTACACTAATGAGATTTTAAGATGACTATGACAATGAACTCATGTTCTCTTAGCACTGATCAAATAATCACAATAACGAACCTAATATACCAAATACGACGCTGATGCAGGACATAATATGGTTGGACCAATCACAAATGTGGACAAAATATGGAGAGGTGCTTGTGTCTGCACGATCTTGAATGTCCAGATTCGATGTTGACAATGAGTTAATATGACAAAAATATACATAAGCCTGTAATATATATATTGCAATATATGCAATGTAATATATATATATATATATATATATATATGTATATATATATACATATACATATTTCAAAAAATATAATATTGTAGGACTACATAATTGTAAGCCTAATCAGAATATTAATAATAATAATAATAATAATAATAATAATACAGTATAATCAATTCATATGGCAGCTTTACTTTTGTACAGTTCTAAGAACTACCACTGATTTCACGTTGCTCCTCCTACCACATGCCTCTCACCTACAAGAGCAGAGCAACTTGAGCATGCTCCTTGGAGCAACAAGATGATTAGTCTGACCTAGGAGGTAAGCAAAGAATGAGATGGGAGAAAAACTTTAACCATGATTAGAGGGAGATTAATTATATAGGGATTGATTGGAAAATGTTAATACAGGATAGGAATGTATGGAGAGTTTATGTTGATGCAGTCATGAACCTCTGGGAATAATAGTGCCAGAGAGTTTGTAAGTTTATAAAAATTAAATGGAATTGTATTGTGTCTCAAAATTTTGACAGAATAATACAGCTAAGGAATTGGAATAGTGTTAATATGCAGGTGAGAACATTTGCTTCAGATTTTGTTGAAACTTAAAAATCTGTAAATCTTACCTTTAGAATCATGAATCCATTAACAACACCATGTGGCCGATGTGCAGTTCCAACCACCAGATGATACCCATCACTACTAGCAGTGTTAAAATAAACTGCATCTATTGCCTAATCAAGTGTGATTAATAATATATATTAGTCACTATTTAACAGCCAATTTTTTTATTTCAGTTCTTTATAATTGAACAAACACACAAATTACAGAACGGTTTGCAAACAGTGAATGGGATTTATTTCACAGAGTAAGCATATTCATAAAAATCAAAATATCTGCAAGTACTTAATGGTAATATATTGTAAAGTATAAATAAGGTGAGCCTGTTCATCTTATCTTATAAACTGTTGTATTTTTCTGAACATGTTTCATTAAACTGCTTGGTCAGACTGTTGAATTATCAATTGCACACAACAACAAAGAATTACTCGGAGGCTCGAAATGTATCGATAACTATATTTTCGGATTCACAGAAGATGAAAATAATATTAGTTTTTTCCAATCACCTAACCGGAGTCAGGTATTTCGACAACAACCTTTAGCAGAAGTAATCGTATCCGTGAGAGTCGCAGGCGCTATTTTCTCTCAAACTGGTCACCCTTCTTTTTTCTTTTGTTCGGTTTTATTACTCTTAGGGATTGTTAAACCCTCAGGAATACACAGGTATACAAAATTTCCTGATTGCCACTGTCAAATACGTGAAGTAATGGCTTGCTTTACTTAATTTTGCAATGCCTCGCCGCTGTAAGAATTCTCCTAATTTATTCTGTTACATATGTGGAGAGTATTGTACAAAATCTCAGCCAGAACTAGTTATAAAGGTGTACAATTTATATTTCAGGAACTATAGTAAATTTGGAGATGCTGATACATGTTGGGGCCCCAATTTTTGCTGTACAAACTGCCAAAGGATTTTTAATAGGGTGGTTAAAAGGTTTGCATTCGTGCATGCCATTTGCCATTCCAATGTTGTGGAGGGAACCTACGGACCACATCACTAACTTATTTCTGTATGGTCAATATATCTGGTTTCACTTTAAAAAATAAGCATTCTCTTCAGTATCCAAATTTGCAGTCAGCCATTCTTCACCGAACTTGGGTGACGTCAGTGATGAACATGGCAAAAGGTTCCACGAAGACATTTTTAGAAATGGAAAGGCATTATAAAGGGAAATCAGTGACCAACATGCTTTCTCATTATTGCTGGCAACTTATCACAGACGTTTCGGAGCCATCTTATCGGCGTAAGTCATCCAGGAAGAAGTTTTGAAAGGAGATTTTTGCTACAATTTAAGCATGTGTTGTAATGTAACTACTTTTCTGTCCTTCTTAGAAAAAAATATTTTAACTTTTTATATCATATATGATTTGGTTTTACATAGATCAATTACTTCTAGCAATATTATTGCAAAAAAAATTGAAACTAAGTGCAGATAAGCAATAATATGCAAAATATAATGAAAAACGTTCAACACGTCCTCGCAAAAAACTGTTAGGCGATAGAGAAAAAACGGTCTTCAAATTTGAAATCAGCTCATGCCAATTAACTGAAATCACCTATTTTCATTTCTGCAAGCGACAAAAAGTTCAAATTTGTTGTTGTGTGTTGTCGGTCCTGGATGTTGACTCCCCCTCCATCTTTTGGTTCACTAAACAACTTGTAAATCAATCCTTTCCTCAGAGAATTTCAAAATTCATGATCATATCTCTTCTTCTGGTTGTAGATCTTCTCCCAGTCAGTCAGTTCTTTTGTGTTTTCTAACTGTTTCATTAATAATTGAAGTTCATATCAATTTTATAACATTTTATAACATGAGTAGCTACTGCAGATTTTTCCACTACTCCATTTTTTACATTTTTAATTTGTTCCTTCATTTTAATGTTTCATAGAAAAAACAAAGAGAAACTTGAATATTAGAATGAAGAAACACATTAGAAGTGTAAAAAATGGAGAAGTAGAAAAATCTACAGTAGCTGCCCATGTTTGTTCAGAAAAACATAAAATTGACATGAACACAAAATTATTGAAACTGTTAGAAAATACAGAAGAACTGTGAGAAGATGTACAACCAGAAGAAGTGAGATCGGATCATGAATTTTGAAATTCCCAGGGAAAAGGATTTAATTTTCAAGTTCTTCGGTCAACCAAAAGATGGAGGGGAAGTTTACTTCCAGGGCCGACAACCAATAATTCAACAGTCTGACAGAGCTGGAAATAATATGAAAGCATATTGAAACATGTCCAAAAGACACAACAATTTATGAGGTAAGATGAAAAGACTTTTATTTATTAAGAAGAACCTCATAATGTAATTTCCTATTGTAGTTCATTAATTGTAAAGTATATTTTACAGCCCAAATGGCAAGGAACATAATTGAAGTAAATTGCAAATTGAAAGAATTAATACAAACAAAAGTAAGTAGACCCAGAGAAAGACTCTGAAAAACACAGGATGATAGCATAAAATAAGTTCTAAAGAACCTGAAAGGGATATGGGAAAAGGCAAAGTAGATGTCCTTAAATAGAATGGAATGGAAGGTTCTCTATAAAATCTCAATGCCATCTAAGATATAAGAGGACTGGACTAAGTAATTTTTTAATTTTTTTATTTAGTCAACTAACTTACCTTCGGGTGATCCGATAATGGCTGTAGTCTATCCATTTCAACTGATGAAGCTCGAGATTTTAAACCATAACCAGATTGACTGGAATTCTTGGATTGTTTCACGTGTTTCCACTTACCTAATGTCTAAAATGGCAGAAAAAATACTATTTAAGATTTTTGAGACCCATTAAACTGACATTAAGCTGTAACCTCTTCATTCATATAATCTTGGTCAATTCTGTTGACCATTAAACAACTAGGCTAACATATTGTATTAATATTAATTTTCTAAAAAATTTGCTTCCATCATTAACCCATCAGCGTGGGCATTTAAACATGGCGTTCCTTACCCAGATGCAGAAGGAAGTGTTAGAACGTCTGGACTTTTAAATATCCAAATGCAGATTGCCGTGTCATTACGCGTTGGTACATCTATGATTTTCAAGGCCTTATAGGGAGTTTGTTAAACTTTCTGGAGAACTTATTTTTTGTTGCTGTGGTAGGGAAAACTCCCCTTCATGTTATGACATAATTTACGACAGTCATGTGAGGTAAGTTGGCTGCTTATTAGTGAAAGGAGATACTTTTAGTATTTTTTTTCTCTTCAGCTACGCCCTTCCTTCCCTTCCTTTGAACTAGTGAATGCCCTATTTTGCCAAAAAGAAATATCTGTAAAGTGTCTCACTGTGTGGTCTCATAACTAACCTTTCTTTCAAAACCAACATGGATTGTGTGTATACACAAAAATCACGTGTCTCAGATATTTCCAACTTCTATAACAAATTTATGTAGTGAATTTGATGAATAGAATTATGAAAAAAAATTAAAAAATATAATAGAAGGATAATAATAATAATAATGGTAATGATACTAAAAATAAAAATAGTTATAATAGCAATAGTAATAATAATAATAATAGCAATAGCAATAATAGTAATGTATGTACTGCACACTTTCAAAACAGGTGCTCCCTAGCGGGAGTTTATTAACCAAGATAATCCATTCAACAAGAATCAATTTCTGTAATTATATAAATTAATTTATATCACAAATAAAATTTAGATTCTCCAACTTTTATAAATATTGTACATAGTGAATCTGATGTGTGGAATTATGAAAATCTTTAATTTAAAAATATGAATGAAGGATAAATAGATGAAGTTTAGAATTATAAATTATAAGTACACCTTTAGCAACAATTTAAAAAATGAATGCATTTTAACTTATATCTTGATGAAAGTATAAGGAAATCTCCATCTACAATTAAATATAACTTGTAATTAACCAATGAAAGACACCATTCTATATCAATCTTTGTTTCGATATTATATTCTATAGTGTTCTGTTTTAGTACAGGTCTTTCACTGTAATCATAGAATGTTCATGCTATGATTGCTGCTTCATTAGGGAATTATAGGTGTGGTAGCTTCCCACGCAGGGGGATGATAATGATAGTAACGATGATGATAAAAGCCAGATGATGTCCATGGACCGTTTGGGCCTCAAAGCCCACTGCATGACAAGACAGTATTCTACCTCAAGACCACAGATATGATAATTAATATTTTATTAACCCTCTCATTTTGTTATTTGTTTTAGTTATTGACACTTACGCTTATTTACCATCATGTCAACAAGATACACGTGGTTAGCACATCGCCTCAATGAGAGATCTATTAGGAAATTAAGGTGTAACTTGGAAGAAAGACAAACATAACACTGAGCAACATGATATCTATGAAATCTAAATGTAATAAAACATTGCAAGTCTCGTAGGCTGCTATGGGTAGGGCATGTGGCACAAATAGGAAATTATATAGGAACTTCGTGTACGAAAACTAGAAGCAAAGTGCCCAGTAGGGAGGGATAACCATAAAGTGCAAGAAAAATATTAACCAGGATTTGAGGGAGATAAATTATACAGGATCCTCACTGCTGGGTTCCCGAGATTGAGTCTCGGTCACTCCATGTTGGTTTCGTGGCGGAGAAAAAACGGAGCTTGGACAGGTTTTTCTCGGGGTCTCTCATGCCTTCCCCTGCCAAATTTTCATTCTACCATTTCTCCATACTCATCTCATCACATTCATTTCGTTCATCTGCCTATGTGGTGGTGCATTAGACGTGGTCGGTCACACCCTTGACATTCACAGACCTCTATATATAGCGGCTTCTTCTCATCTCATCCCTCGACCCGACCCTGACTTGGACACGAGTTGAGGATATTTTTATAAATTATACAGGAATAATTGGAAAACATTATTTGGGATAGCAATGTATGGAGAGGTTATGTATGCATAATCATGACCTCCATGTTTGATGGTGCCATTAATTTTAAGACAACACAAAACAAGTTGGTTTCCAATGTCCTTCATTTTTTTCAAAATTGTTCCTTTCATTGAATATTTTAATAATAAATTCCATTCTCTCTACCTTCCAAATCAAGATATTGTAATTGATTAATCATTATGGTTGTGGAGGGGCAAATAATTCCCTCCACTGAAAACTACCAAATTTGATTTTAAAACTTATGAATTGTGTGAATCTAGAACTGGGTACGTGGTCTCGAGGCAGCATGCTGCCTTGTCACACAGCTGACCGAGATTTGATTCCCAGTCGGGAGAGGCTTCTTGGGTGAGTTTTTTTCAGGGGTTTTCCTGACCTGTATGACAAATGTCAGGAAGATTTAGGGCCCCATCCATACCCGAAAATCATCCGGCCATCATTATCATTCACCGGTGTGGAAGCAATGGGAAGCTACCACACCTATAATTCCCTAGTAAAGCTACAAAGCATAGAATGAAAATGCTATGAATACAGTGAAAGACTTGCCCTTGAGCAGAACACTATAGAATAGACTAGAATGGTCATTCATTGTTTACATTCTATTAATCATAATTTTATATGTATCTAAAATAAGTTACGGGGTGAGTAGAGTTTAAAAATACTACCGCACAGGGGTACTGCATGGACTTTTAAATGACCGGACAGAAGGGAGAAAACCGGTCTTGTATAAGTACGGCAAACCACGCTGAGGGGTTAAACTCTAGTGAATGATAATTGTAGTAGTTAGTATTTTATTTAATAACAGTCTTTGAAATCTCAGATCATTAGTATTGGAATTCAAATCCGAACGTGAAAGGATGACAAATTTTGCTCAAAGTCCTCTTTTCAGGCTTGAGGTTCTTTTATGTGTCATAATTCTACAACACAAGAGTTTACTTCCCTACTGAAGGAAGCTTAACTTAGGATTTTTGTGCCCTTAAAAATCATTTAAGCCAGATTTGAACTTGCAATCCTCAGAACCAGAGGTGAGCATGGTAATCACTAGTCCATCAGGACTGAGGGGAATACAATATATTCTTGTCTAATTTCCATTAAAAGTACAACAAATTGTTGTTAATGGCGGAAAGTGACTAGACGTGTTGTGTATCGCTCGTGACCAACATATTATTTTGAAGGTGTGAACACATTGTAATTCGCTTAAAACATCGTAACTGATAGTTTGTGTTATATAAAACAATTTGGCTAAGTTAAATTCATAAGATGGGCCCCAAGAAGAATAACTCAATGGAAATAGAAGAGGTGGTGAAGCGTATCTTACAAGAGTCGCTACAAGATGCTACCATGCTGACAAGTGTTGCCAACATAATAAAGGAGACTGTTGCTGCGGCGGTTATAGAATTAAAAGTGGCATTAGAGCAAAGTCACGCCTTAATCAGTGAACTCCAGAAATCTATTCAGGACCGTGATAACAAGATAGTGACTTTGGAATCTAAGATTGATAGCTTAGAACAATACCAAAGGCGTCAGTGTGTGCGTATTTTTGGCATTGCGGAGGAAGAAAATGAAGACACAGATGCCATCGCCTTGCAGGTAGCAGAGAAAGTTGGTGTTAGTCTCCAGGTCAGTGACATTGATCGTAGTCATCGTGTAGGTAGAAAAACAGATGGTGGACGACCTAACTAACTCACTGGCACTATCGAACCCGAAGGTTCATGGCCGCGCGGACATAAGCTCTCCATACATCCCTATCCTGAGCTAATGCTTTCCAATCATTCCCTGTATAATCTACTTCCCTCAAATCATAGTTAATGTTGTTCTCCCACCTCATTCTTGGTCTACCAACTGGGCGTTTTCCATCTGGCTTTCCTACAAGAAGTTTCCATGTACGTCTTTCATTCCCCATACGCGCAACATGTCCTGCCCATCGCAGTCTACGAGACTTAACTGTTCTTATTACATCTGGCTTCCTATAAAGACCATGTAGTTCATTGTTATGTAGTTTTCTCCATTCACCTGTCTGTTCATCTCTCTTTGATCCAAAAATTTTCCTAAGAACTTTATTCTCAAAATCGTAATCTCCTTTCCTCCCTTAAAGTAAGAGTCCAGGTTTCGCATCCATATAATATAACTGGTAGAATAATAGTTTTATATATTTTCAGCTTAAAGTTTTTTGAAGGAGTTGGGACATCAAAAGTCTCAGCAATGCATCATAGCATGCATCTTCCAGAATTCGAAGCCTATGTGTAATTTCTTTTGCATCTCATTACTATTTGTGATTAATTGTTACTAGGTCATTTGGAATTCAGCCCCCACTTCCTCAAAAATTTCCCTCATTTGTCATTAGCTGTCCACTTCCATTATATCCTGAATTTCTACGTGTGACCATATATTTAGTTTTACTGATATTTATTTCCAGTCCTAAGTTTCTTAGTGTTACTCAATAGTGTGTGCGTGTTGGCCTTTAGTATCTCCTCGCTATCGGCCAGTAGTACTACATCATCAGCATAAACTAACAGCTTATTAATACCATTGAATTGTAAGCCATCCTCATTCTCTAAAGATTTAATGGCGTTGCCTCTAGTACAAAATTAAATAGTAAAGGATATAGTGCATCTCCTTTTTTTTGGGATTCAACCCATTCTGGATTTCAAAAGTGTCTGAAAACTGTTTGCCTATTCTGATATGTTGTAGACCTGTTTCTTCTAAATGCACATTGATGATCTCCTAGAATGTCATCAATATAGGGAGTAAGTCTGCTTACTAATATATTTGTTAGAATTTTGTACGAAGTTGAAAGTAATGAGATGCCCCCTGTAGTTTGTTGCAATCTGTTTTATCTCCTTTCTTATAAATTGGTATGATAATTGATTCCTTCCATTCATCTGGAAGAGCTTCTTTTTCCAAATCTTACTAAAGCAACCAGCGTATCTTGTCCATCAATTTTTCTCCCCTTGATTTTATCAGTTCTGCTGGGATCTCATCTGAACCTGATGCTTTATACATCTTCAATTTTTCAATCGCCATTTCAACCTCTAATGCACTTGGCTCTGCGACTAGCATTTCTGCTGCCGTAAATTATCCTCCTCAATGTCCTGTTCTGTATGTACATTTAATAGCTGATTAAAGTAACCTTTCCATCTTATTTAATATACTCCTAGAATCTGCAATCATATCCCCATTTTCATTCCGAAATTATGTTTGTTCTAGCCTGAAACCCTTTCTTCTCTATACTAATTCCCTGATATAATTCTCTAATGTACCTATTTTTTTGCATTCATTTCAAGATCATTAATCTGCTCTCTCAAATATTCCCTTTTTTTTACTCTTTAGTAACTTGGTGGTTTTCCCCCGTCTAACACTACCCAATTGCTCTAAATTTACCTCATTTGGCTCGTGTAACCATTTCATTTTTGCTAGCTTTCTTTTCTTTACAATGTCGACACATTCCTCATCAAACCATTTCTTGTTTTGCCTCTTTTTTAACAACCAATGCTTTCTGATGCTGACAATTTAATAGTATCTCTTATAGCCTCCCATTCTTATATTTATATCAGTTTCTTCTTCGTTTGCCACATTGTCATCTGAAGATTCCAGTACTTCAAATCTATTAGCAATTTTGATTTGGTATTCTTGTCGCATTTCATCATTTTTCAAGTTTTTTAATTCATATTTTTACAGAATCATCATTAGCGTTCGTTCCTCTCATAAGCGATAGCCGTTGTCTGATTTTCACTCTGACCAGATGATGATCCGAATTGCAGTCTGTCCCTCTAACTGATCTAACATCAATGATGCTACTGTGCCAGAGGGCTGTCATTGTTAAATTTGTGTCCTACCGTAAGCGAAGTGAGGTGTTTCGAAATAAAAAGAATTTGAAAGGCAGTGGAATTACGATTCGTGAGGACCTTACTAGTGCTAGGCATCAGTTACTTCGCGAAGCTATAAATATTCATGGCGTAACCAATGTCTGGACCCAAGATGGTTTCTGTCATTGTTAAGGTAGGAGACAGAAAAAAGCGAATAAATCATATATCAAGATCTCAGGTTAGAGTGATAATTATCAACTCAGAAACTCGTTACTTTTTGTAATTTATTGCTATTAGTATTTAATTATTTACTGTGTTCATTTTTTTTTTATTTTTTCGTGTATAACCTATTTTTTTTATTAATTTAATTTTGTACTTCATATACTAAACACCAATTGATATTTCATATTTACGGTTTTTCTTGTTTTAGTTAGCAACATTGCAACCATAAATTTAAGGAATGCCACGTGCAGCCCCTTTTCGGGTCTTTGACAGTTCAATTGTCCCCATCTCAACATACCCCTTCCACCTCAGACCTTTTAAAATCACGTTTTCTCTTTGAACAGCAATACACTCAAAATAACACATTGTAATGCACAGTCACTCCTGTCCCACTTCTCAGAATTCCAAACTATATTTTCAACACTAAATCTGCATGCCATTTTAATTTCTGAAACATGGCTGAAAAATACCCTTTCCTTCTTCTCTTGTAAACATGCAAAATTACATCTTGATTAGGAATGACAGATTCGGGAAAAATGGAGGCGGGCGTGGCGATGTATATACGTTCCGATCTACAACCGAAAATTGTATCCCATTCGCCTAGTGAATACTCGTCTCGACCCGAATACCTATTTATAGAAATTAGAGCGAAAATGCAGAAATGTTTATTAGGAGTAGTTTATAAGCCCCCAAATGTCGGTCACCTGCATGACATTGAAACAGTTCTCCAAAATCTGATACCATCTTATGAACATGTAATTGTACTAGGAGACTTCAACACGAAACCTATTAGCCACAAATTCTTACAACACTATACAACTACAGACAATGTTCCAGTCATGCAATATGACAATACTGCCTTCAGAACCAACCCATCATACTAGGTATTCTGACACACTACTAGACTTAATTATAACAAATAATCCTCAAAAAGTTATAACTAGTGGACAGATAGAAGCTCCAGGCATCTCTGCACATGACTTAATATACATTGAATATTCACTCCTTTGCTCTAAACGTAGACCTAGACTTGTAACATACAGAGACTTGAAACATATAAATTATACGCAATTAATTGATGACGCTGCAAAACTACCTTGGAACAACATATGGACACTTAGAACTGTAGACGAGAAAGTTGAAAATTTTAATGACATGATTTTACAATTGTATGACAAACACGCACCTATCAAGACTAGACGTATAAACAGACCACCTGCACCCTGGATGTCTGATAATATCCGCTTGCTTATGACTGAGAGAGACGTAGCATTCAGGAAATACAGGAGGAACAAAGAACTGACAGACTTACAGACATACAAACATCTGAGGAATAAAGTCAACCAGACTGTAAGGAATGCAAAACTAAGATATGCCCATACTATTATTACACAATCTATGTCCAACTCAGCTGACATGTGGAAAAATTTAAAATCAATAGGCCCCTGTCAAAATAAACTACAGGTAGAAACAGCTGACCTACCACTAGATGAGTTGAATGACCATTTTACCCGCCTCCCTACTGACAACACCTCACAACACAAACGACAGACAATAGATGAACTAATGTCATATTCCCAACCTACCCGAGACAAATTCTTTTTTTCCTATATCTCACCTGATGACGCCAAAAGAGCAGTATTACGTATTAAATCTAAAGCACAAGGAATAGACAATATAACAATAACTCTCCTGCAAAAAATAATAGACATTATTCTCCCAACAATAACCCACATTTTTAATGCCTCTATAATGACTGGGACTTATCCCAGACTCTGGAAAATGGCTCTAGTTCGTCCTACACCGAAATCAAAACACTCCCACAACACTCGATGATTATAGACCAATTAGTATTCTTCCCTGTTTATCTAAAGCACTGGAACACATAATACACTCACAGTTAACAGACTACCTCACCACACACGACTTACTTGATGAACATCAGTCTGGTTTTAGAACAGGACATCATACAAGTACTGCACTACTTGACATTGTAGAGGACATAAGAGACTCAATGGACAAAAGCAAACTCACCGCAATAGTCCTACTCGACTACAGCAAAGCCTTTGACACAGTAGATATAGACTTAATGCTAGCGAGACTAAAGACACTACATCTGTCGGAAAAACTGCCTTGATTGGTTTGCAATCTTACCTCACTAATCGTCAGCAATCAGTTTCCTGTTAATAATCGCATTTCTTCCTGGCGCTTGGTGAGGAAAGGGGTACCTCAAGGCGGCGTCCTCGCTCCTCTTCTCTTCTCGATTTATATTAATGACGTGACCAAGAAACTACAAAACTGCAAGCATCATCTTTACGCCGACGACCTACAGATTTACACACACTTTAGGCCTGACGAAATAATGAATATATTGACAAAGTAAAACACTGACCTCAGGCATATATCTTTATGGTCCAGACAATATGGGCTGAAACTAAATGTAAACAAAACGCAAGCAATAATTATCGGACATCCAAGGCTATTACACTCCATAAACAATGGCAATATGCCGGCTGTCATATTAGATAATGAACAAATTCTTTATACCGACGTCGTTAAAAACTTGGGATTTTACTTAGATTCTAATTTAAATTGGCATGTGCAAGTAAAACAAACATCTAAAAGGATCTTCTCCATAATGCATTCCCTAAAGCGACTTTAAACATTTTCTTCCTACAACTCTTAAAAGAATTTTAATCCAAACTTTAGTGATGCCGCATTTTGACTACTGTGACGTTCTACTAACTGACATAAGTGACGGATTGTCGGACAAACTGCAGCGTGTCCATAATATGTGTATCAGATTCATATTTAATGTTCGAAAATACGATCACATTTCTCCATTATTCCACGAATTGTCATGGCTACATCTAAAAGAGAGAAGAAAATCGCACTGTCTAATTCTCCTATTTAAGATCCTACATACCTCGATTCCCAATTATTTATCATCCCGTTTCCAGTATCTATCCTCAAACCATAACTTAAACACAAGATCACAACATAGTCTCTTACTTAATATACCGCAACATAGGACATCACATCACTCCATGTCATATACCATCTCCACTTCTCGCAACTGGAATTCCTACCACAAGAAATAAGGGGCTGCCGGACATTGGCATCTTTTAAAAGAAATCTAAATGTTATATTTGCTCTAAACTCGACTTCATTATTATCCAGTGTAAGATATATATATTAATTTGGTGTTTCCCGTATAATGTATCATATTTATATTATTATTATTATTATTATTATTATTATTGTATCATTATTGTTATTACCCTATAAAATGTTGTTTGTACATGACATTTACATTGTTACATTTATTGTATCTTTAACTGTTTATAATTAGTATAGTGTATATCTATATTTGTCGAATATTTATTTGTATTTGTGTACTGGTTGAGTGGAAGAGAGGGCCTTATGGCCTTAACTCTGCCAGAATAAATAAAGTATTTATTATTATTATTATTATTATTATTATTATTATTATTATTATTATTGTAATATAGCTTTAATGTTTTACTACCTACAATGTTCTGTAGGAGCACTTCTGTTAATGAAGTGGTTTCCTCTTTGAGAGCATCATATTGTAGGATATAAGTGTGCAGATTTTAAGTATGAATTTTTCAAAGTAAGTGGTATAATTATAAAATCTTATAGACTCTGAGTTGCCAATGTATGGTTTTTCAACAAAAATAATTATTTTTCTACATAATATATTTAATACATTTCTTTATATGGGTATTGGCCTGATTTTCTCATACAAGAAATGTACTTATGTTGGACCAGTTGGATTGTAACAAAAACTGGAGGATATGTTAACTAATTGACATTAAATATGATGGCATTAGTCATTTTGCTGCAAATTTAATAAAACTCATGTTATTTGTCATTAATTTTCAATTGCGTCTCATTGACCGGTTCATAACAGCACGGTTGCTCATTGCAGCTGGTTTCAAGCACAGGCACTACTAGCTATAGGGGTGCGAAGAACGTAACTACTGTATTAGTTTCTCTCCTTGTTAACATTAATAACAATTTTTTATTACTTTATACAGATAGCAGAGCACTGTATACTTTTTTTCCGTTAAATGTAATGCGAATAAGTCCAATGTGCGGGAGCTTGAAGAGGTGTACATATATTACGAAAATTGTAACGATTTAGCTATTGGAGGGTCAGTTTACCGGAAATATTCTAAATTCAATCGTTTAAGAATGGCATGCATGAGTTTATGGAAATGCAGAAAATTAATAAATTGGGTAAATTTTTGGACAACATGCGGAAAATAAGAACAACATTCATTCATTAATAATAATGTTATCAAATGCAATACATAATTCTTAAATTCTACATAATTATTAATGTCCATCGATAGTAATTCTGCCCGAAGGCAGTTTCTC